>VZRZ01003911.1:18018-369659 GCA_013398175.1 Climacteris rufus | reverse complement strand
GCGCTTCTCCTTGAGGGATGGCTTTCCCTGCCGGCCGCTCCGGCAGCTCCGCCTTGTTCTGCCGGGCCGGGAGGATGTCCCGGTCGGCAGGGCCGTGGCCTGAGCTTGGTGCTGCCGATGCTCCTGCACAGGGACGGCCTGAGCTGTGCTTGCAGGTAGAAGCGCCCAGGCTGTCGTGGCCTGGCGTGAGTTCTCGCTAACAATAACATTTTTAACCGTGCCATGGAGGAGAGTGAATGCAGAAGGAAGCTGCCCTTCTAGGTTGGTAAAAGTTATTTGAAGCGGTTTAATTATTTTTCTTCCCTTAATTTAGCCATCCATTGACATGATGTTTTGTTTTGTTTTCTTTCTTTCCCCAGAAGTAAAGAATTCAGGATCTCCTACTTATGCACTGTGGTGCGGTTGTTACTTTATTTCGCTAAGCTGAAATGTCGTGATGGCATTTTCAGGCTGGCAAATTTTGTGATTTCTCAAAGAAAAAGCCAGGGAGAAGTTCAGTTGCAGCTTTTCCAGTCTTCTTGCTCTTTCAGTAGTACTTCCGTGTTTTCCTCGTGTTGTGTGTTGCCAAATACTGAATAATTCTAGTCAGTTTCCATATGCTGTTCTAGTATATTTAACCATCTTAAATACAAGAGAACGCATAGACGATTGTCTGCTGAGTCAAATAAAGCTCTAAATATACATCTTGTTACTGAGGAATGGATCTGACTTAGTGAAAGGAAGACAGATCACTAGGTAATTTGTGAGGGTTTTTTTAACTCATAGCTTTATAATCCATATACCAAAATAACACATTGTAGACCAGTTGCTCTTCACCCATTTTAAGAATACATACCACACTTCTAAAGTGCCTTTCTGTCACGTAGACTAAAACATGCATGTTGTCATAACTGTTGCATTTGTTTGTTCTTCTTTATGCTAATAAAAGACTTATGTGTTATTGCTACATTCACAGAAGTTTACATCATGAAAGACTATGTACATCATGCAACAGTAATTGTTTTATTTAGCATCTAAACCAAATAGTGTATTCTGCTTATTTTAACCATGTTTTTCTTTTCCAGAATTGCAGGAAAAGTGAATTCATGGAATAAAAAGCTTTACATCTGTCCAAGGAAGCAGAATTGGGTCTCTTTTGAAGGTGCCAAGTTGTACATAATATGAAAATGATACTGGTATATAAAGAGGTCCTCACCATGCAGAATGTAGTAATAATAGTAGAGTTCCAGACTATAGAGAATCAGCAATCGTGAGGTTGGTGGTTACTGTCTGGTTTGGAAGTGGTGATAGCTCAAGTTATTGTCTGTTCCTGGGAGCACATTTAGGAAATGGAGGCAGAGCAATAAACATACTGTGTTTTGGCAAATTTGCAGTTTTAGAATTAACCTGTGTGGCATTTTGTTTGTGTTCTTGTGAATGCACAGGAGTTTGAGGTCACTGCTTAGCTGGAATGTTAGAAAGCAAATGGGCATATCATCTGAATGCAAAGGAGTTTGTGGATTAGTTTTTAATTAGTTATTAGTTATTAGTTTATTAGTTTTTTTCCTAAGTTGGTATTTACAAGAAAGAACTAACTCTACTTAAACTTTGAAATTTATTGCTCTTCATGTATTACACGAAGGGGCCTAAGGATGTTTTCCTATCCAGTAATTGATCAATCTTGCAGTTCTTTTTTATCTTATTTGTTTTAATGTTTTTTGGTTGTTTTTTTTTTTTAAAACTCTTGGTCAATAAAAGTTTTGGCTGTCATCTGTTTATTCTTATAAAAATCTGAATTTGAAAAGACAACTCTTTTTGAAGAAAAGAACGGGGTTGGGGTTTTTTTGTGATAGGCAAATGCTATGCATTGTCTCTTTATTATCCTGCATGTTTAGAATTAGAATGTGCTGTGGGAGACATTTAGCACATTACAGAACATCTGCAGGTTTGAAGACATGGTTGTGAGGGCTAGAGGAAAGTGTAGACTGATACTTACTCTGAGTTGTACTCTTATGAGTTGAGGCATTCATCTGTAACTAGAGAAACTCCAGCTCAGTTATGGATGTCAGATGTTTACAGATATTGGATGTTGAAATCGTGGGCTGTATTTAAGAAAATTACTCCCACTTTTGTGTTGATACGTGTGTGTGGGAATTCCACTGGCAGCGCATATTGTTTTTATAATAGTACAGTACATACTGTATTAGATATTTTGAGTATAAATTGTAGCCTTTCCAATGCAGTGGGGAAACTGAAAGACAAAGTGAGGCTAGTTGTTTCTGTGGGCTAGAGGAGTCGGAGTTGCAGCCCAGTGGTCTGTGGCTTTTGGGTTCTGCCAGGTGGTCTGGCAGGAAGCTTTCAGGCAAGGCTTGGCCTGCGTGAGGATTGTTGTGTCTGGAGGGAACAAGTTCCTCTCTCCAGGAGGATGATGTGGGAGACAACACTCCCTTGTGCTCCTGAAGGATCACATACCTCTGCTGTCCCAGGGTGATGTTGCTGCTCTGCAACCTGTCACATAAAACCATTGAGCGTTTCTGGCTCAGATCACATGAGCTGTGTGGGGTTTCTTCAGGGTTGGTACTTGCTTACCTGCTGTGAAAGCTGAAGCCTGGTATCCAGAAGAGTTTGTAATATGCTATGGTATCTGTGGAAACAGGTTGGTTATGTTGAGCTTTAGAATCTGGGAATAGGTTTAGAAAAAACCTAAATTCATGTATATGCCTTGTTCCCCCCCAACTGCACCTGTGTCTGTCTATGTACATTGTTTGTGATGTTGATTCTTCTAAACTGGACTTCACGTTTCTCAGCCTGGAAAGTAAAAGTATTTTGTGCCTCCTGTGAAAACTAAATAAATAGAAGATGAAACTCATGCTTGAATTTGTTTTTGTGAGTTTATGATGGAACACTCATTTGTGCCTTTATCCCCTTACTTCCATCTGAATGAACTGTAGGTACTAATCAAAAAACATGCTCCATAAAAGGACAGAGAATTTATTAGGCGTGTGCCCCAAACTGTATTTTGAGATGATGGAATACAGTCTGTTGACACTTTATGTTTTTCAAAAGGGGAAAAATAAATTACATAAAAATTGTAAGCTTGTATTGTAAAATGTTGACCCATTGTTGTCCAGAGAAATTGTGGATGCCCCTTCCTTGAAGTGTTCAAGATCAGGTTGGATGGGGCCCTGAGCATCCTGGTCTAGTGAAAATTGTCCCTGCCTCTGTGTGGGGTGGGTTAGAACTGGAAGGTTTTTAAGGCCCCTTCCAACCCAGACCATTCTGTAATTCTGTGATTTTCATTTAGCTGTTTGGTGTGGATGGTGCTTGCTTGAAGCTTGACAGATACAGTATTGCCAGTAAAAGCTCAAAAGCAGGGCCAACCTACATTCTAGTAATTTGTTCAGGTGAGCAGAGCCTTAATCCTTCCAGAAAAACCCCATCTCTAGTTTTGGGGAGGGGGAAGGAGAGAATAGGAGGTGTCCTGTTTGCACTTAGCTGCTGCTGCTGTTCGTGGTGGTTTCTGGGAGGCCTAAAACAACACAATACAGTTCAGTTCAGAAACAGTTCTGTTACTCAGCCTGTGGTGTGTTGGCCTTCCAGCATTTCCTGTTCATGCCCCTTATTCATTACAGTTTAAGCCATGTATTGGTCAATATACATTGTGGTGATCGTTCAAAACCATTGGTGCATTTATGAGTGAAAATATCAGAAGTGAAAAAATCAGAAGCTTTCAGGGGTTGAGCACTTGGTTGGTTGAAAACATCGGTGATAGGCACATTAAAATTTCATTTTTAAAGTGGGTTGAAACTTAAAGCAATCTCACTTCTTGACCTTAACTCTTGGAACAAAACAGGTATAATTTCTTAATTTAAAACAAGAGATTCTTTTAAGGCTGTATGAGAAGGTAAGGTCTAGTTGCTATTTGTAATGTAGAGATTGTAAGAGAATGAAAAATATTTGGGGCTAAGCCTTAGCAGGATAAGCAAAGTAAAAATTCTTTTGAGGCCATTCTAAGTACATTTGGATGCAACCTTATTTTTCTGTAACTGAGATGCATCTTCTTTTCTCTTTTTTAAATCCAAAACTAATCTATAGATCCCCAAAATAGGTAGCACTTCCATTATTAAAAACAAACAAACAAACAAAAACCCCCTGCAAACCCGGAAGAGTTCCCTTTCTTCATACCTTAATGCAGATATTTCATGTGGTGCTGTTCCCACTGGGTGGTGCCACATTCCCTGTGTATAGCCAGTGGCTGCCTAGTGTCTTACAGCTACTTGCTGTTTCCTTAGTATTTAGTCATCTGTTCCACTTTTTAAAATAACCCGGAGTTTTACTTATTTCCCCCATCCCAGCCTTCTGAATTAGGTGGTGGCTAGAAATGAACAAAAAGCACACTTGGGTGCTGATAGTTGAGTAATTGTCCATCACAGGCATTTTGTTCTGCAAGGTTGTTGCTTTCTGGACAATGCTAGATGCCTTAACACCTTTCAGATGTGAGGAAACTTAGTGAATAAAAGTGGATACCTTTGAATTCTACAACCCAGTACCTCTTTAAGGAATGGAAAGAAACTTCTGCTTACAAAATGTAATAGCTTGTGGTGTTTTGTTCTTCAACCCCCTGTAGACATTAAGTTTAGTGTGTATTTTGGTGCAATTAAATGGTAGCAAGTTCCTCATTACTTTCTATCTATGTATCAGCATTAATCAGTTTATACTGAGCAGACAACCAGAGATCAATAAAACCATGTAGAGTTGCCTGTGGAACTAGAGTTTGCCTATGCAAAATTAGAAGAATGAAAATACTTATATTCCTCTGGATTTGTCAGGTGTGTGTCTTTTCCTACCCACAGACATAATCAGAGGCCAGTTCTGATTGCTGTGTGAGAGCCTAATTAAAGCACTTGTTGTTATTATGGCAAATTTACAATAAATGCATTGTTTATGCCAATCCTTTATTTACCATTTTTCCCCATCCCTCACTTCTGAGTGATGGTAGCCTGCAATGGGGGTCAACTACTTATTTTCAATGACAAGAAACACTGAGAAGTGGTAAATAACTGGGATGATACTTTGGTTCCGGTGTTGCTGTGATTACTCTTTTGATGTAGCTCGTTTCCTGCCTATTCTTCTTCTGGTATGGTAGTAAGTAGCATTCAGTAATAGACAGTACAGTGCCCTAGAGTGTCAAAGCAATTTGGAAGTCTGTATTAGATTATACATTTTGTTGCTATCAGCCATTGTTCTATCATCTGGATTTCCTTTAGTCTTATTTCTACCATCTGTCAGGAAAGAAACTGGTTTTTACATGGGGTGAGTTACTTTTTAGTTACTTTTCTCTGATTTCATCCTTAACCTAGGCATTTAGTTAAAACCTCTTAGAACAGTAGAAGTTCCCCCTGAGAAACACCTGTACCTAAGCAGACCTAGAGAGAGGAATAAAACATGTTTTTGAAAGGTCCCTTTGCAAATTCTGATTTTCTTGTGAAAGAAAAAAAGGGGAAATAATGCCTCATTGATTAATAGCTTTAAGTGCTGAGAAGGGCTTTCTTGTAAACTGTTTAGTTCTAATTCTGGCATAATTTTAAAATAAAATTCCATAAAATACACATGATGCAAATGGTTTTCTGCTTTTTGGGTATCTCTTTTGGGTTTGCAAATGCAAGGAAAGATTGCTGAAAATCAAACCAGCCATGAAGGAGTTACTGCACTAGGTGTGGCAAATTAACAATTTTGTCTTATAATAGTACTAGGTATTTAAGTAATGCAGTCAGTTCATCTACTTATTTACAGAACCTAAAGGAAAGATGGTTTATTGACAGCTGAAAAAGTAGCATTAAAAATCAAAGTATACTTTTCTCAGGCATGCAAGCAAGGTTTTATACATGGCATACAGAACTGGTGCTATTTATCAGAGGTAAAAACAAAGGGCAGCCACTCAGGGCTTTGCTGAGACTTGAGGAAGGTGGGACTCCAGAGCCTGTGGCACACTCAAGCTACCAAAATACTTGACCTTGCTCAGTTCCAACGAGGGCATTTCAGCCTCTCCTACCTCTTTTTTAACAATCAATAGCAATTCAGCTTTGGCGGGATTGAGACACATCCTATTTCAAAACATCAGAGATTGAATTTTGTTCACAGGCAGGGGGAAGACTTTTGTGACAGAATCTGGTGTAAAGGGTAAGTAAGTTTGAATATTGTGAGTGTACTGAAGGAAGTTCAAGTTAGAGCTGTGTGATAACAACACCATGCAGTAGCACTTTCAGATAATTGAGAATTGTGTCCAAAATGTGACTTGAGGCTTTTCTTCACTGTAATGTTGATATGAATGGTAAGGAAGCTCACAAAAAATTTAATCTTTTAAGTGCTTTATTTTGGAGATGTTTTTGTATGTTTTCATTACTTCCTGTTCTATTACTATATTAAAAAAAAAAAAAGGCTTTTTATTCCTTGATCCCTCCCTGTTTTTCTGCCCCCAGAGTGCTTATAATATTAAACTCTTCCTGTGGAATTTCTACATATGAACTCATTTACCTTGTTCAAGGACCTCTTTTAATACAGCAAATGGAATTATTTAAAATATTTAGACGTAGTTAAAATCTTGAATTGATGCTGAAAGTGTGCTGGTTGATGCAAAGTTTATGATAAAGATTATAGGGGTTAGTCTTCGCTCTAATTGATTTGTGAGTAGGTGATCTGAAAATTGCCTTTCTGCTTGTGGTTTGAGTTAGTTAGGTGCCATGGAGGCTTAGGTGTCTATCTAAGGTTATCTACATAGTGCTGTTGTTTTCAAAAAGGTAGCAGTGAACTGAGAAACGCCCTCACCTTATTGGGGTTTGGAGGTTTGGAAGTTGCTTGCCTGTGCTTTAGGGTCTGACTAAGGCAGGGATGAGATACAGAGCACCTTTATGGCTGCTGTTGTGCCCTGGAGTTCCTGCATACTTTTCTTTACGCAGCAGAGAACAGAGAAAGATTAAAACTTTGAGCAAGGTGTGCAACAAGCTGGTAGCTGGGAGAGCAGTGGCTGAGCAGTGCCTTTGCTACAAAGAGCTCTGCAGGGACAGTGGGAGAGGCAGTCTTATTTTTTTCATTTATTCATGTAGGTTTTGTTCACCAAATGGTATTAATGGTGATGAGAAATTTCATTGACCTAGATTTTGTTTATTATCTTTTAAGATTAAGATGGTAATTTCTCCACTTTGACTCTTGTGCAATCTGTGTGCAGTTCTCTTCTGTGCCAAGATGAGTGTATGCTGTTGGCAGACTGTTGGATTATACTTCTTTCACCCCTGCAGTACAGCTGTAATTAAATAGCAACTGCAGGATTTTCTTTGCATTTTGTTGTTGTACTTCATTAGATTGAATTTCAGAACATCCTCTTCTAGTCTCTGTTTACCTTCTTCCAGTCCTAAATCTTTGGACATCTTGTATCTTCATCTTATTTACTGTATCTTCATCTGGTTTTCGCAGAATCACAGAATTGACCAGGTTGGAAGGGACCACAGTGTGTAATCTGGTCCTACCTCCTTGCTCAAGGAGAATGAAAACCAGTTTTCCTTTGTTTTGTTCTGGTCTCCTTTTTCTAGTGCCATTTATCAGTAATGTGGAGTTCTTTGGTTTTATTCTTTTGTTTAGTTGTTTGTACAGCCACTTGTTATGCTACTTTGGTCATCCTTCATGTGTATTAAACAAGGAGCCATAAAATGCAGTCATGCAGATTTTGAAAGAGCCCTCTGTGAGGCTTGAGCTGTAAGTGGGGCTACTTGGTTGCTTTGCTCTCCAGCAGTTCCCTACATCAGTGCATTCTGCTGAACAACCATCTGCAGTAGAGAGCAACAAGTGGGTGGCAAAAGCAATGAAAAACTTTATAATTTAATACGTAGAACCTCGTTTTAATGTTTCTCTTTCAGGTAAGCATTTTTCCTGTGAAGAGTCACAGAGATGGGTTTTAAATTTAAAGAAAATGGACCTTATTGAAATAAAAAATGTGCTATCCTATAAGTTAAACTAGGACTGGTATCTTCTAATAAACTCTTCCAAAATTCTTGTGTTATTTAATTCGAAAAGCCAGCATGATCAATTAACAGGAAAGTCAGTACTCTTCAAATATTTGACTTATCCTTTTTTATGGTTGAATTTAAAATGTTTTCAGATGATTGTGTATTTGCCTCCCAACAATAAATAATTAAACCTATGTTTTGCCGCTTGAAATATGAATAAAACAAGTTGAATAAAAATACTGATATAGAAATGGGTTTAGCTGCAAAACCATGTATTTGCTGTTGTGTAGAACCCTTTCTTAAAGGGCATTTGTGTTCATTTTCTTTTTTTTGAAGATGAGCAAGGTGAATGGAAAACATTTTGTTTTCTTTACTACTGCCTCTAGGAACAGAAAAGTTGAAATACTGTTAAAATTCCCCCAAATCTTTTAGGCTGCACATGGTCTTCTTAACTATATTAAAAAAAAAAAAAAGAAATCACCCAAATGATTTTTTATTTCCTATTAAAAGTACTGGGAAGCCTGTCTAGTGGTCTGGTGTTATGTGCTGTGAGAAACGTGTATTCTGAGACTGGAGCTCTTGTCTTGCTAACAGTGGTGAGGAGACACACAGCTGCTCTGCCTGAGTGGAGTGTTTAAATGGGAATTGTGATGCAGTCCCACTCTGCAGACTGGTGGAGTCATGGGGGATTTATTCAAATTATCTTCAAGCCTTTGTACAAGGTATGGGTGAGCTTGGGGAGATAGTCAGTGTGAAGGGACAGATGTATTTACATATGCACCAAAAGGCTGCTGGTAAAGATGGGATGTGCATTTGGGCTCCTGGAAGCAAATTACACCCAGGACCTTTTCTGTTTGTGCTGTGCCAGCCACTGATGTAGTGGCCCTCAGACAGACATGGTTGCCCTTGTAGGTGAGGCCTCTTCAAGCTTCAGGTACAGAAACTACGCTTCAGCACTAGGCCTTCAGTTTTGGTAAATTACCTTATGAAATGCTTTGTGTGTTTGAGAAGTGAGCAATGAAGCTGAGCAAAGTTTCTGTATGAAAAGGCTGCTGTGTCTGACTTCTTAGCGAAGTCACTTAGCAAATCCAGAGGTGCAGTGGCCTTTTGAATAAAGCGGATAATGGGACCTGTGGGGTAGGACCAACTTAAATCTTAAGTGGATTAAGAAGTTGGTGTGTGTATGAGCAGTTCAGACACAAGCAGGCATGTCAGGACTCTGCATGCAGGCTGTCTCATGGCACTTCTGTCTGCTATGGGCACTGTCTTTTCTCTCTGGTGCCTGAGCAGAAGGTAAGAAATTGGAAAGGACACCAACACATTTCTGATGCACTGAGAAGTGTCAGATTGTGCTGACCTTGGTTCTGCTGCTTCCATCACACACACAGTTTCCTCCCAAGCTAATCAACCACATGAACAGCTCTGGAATAAAGAGCAAGCGTGGAAATTTCATCTGTGATGCTGTTTGTTGTTGCCTGGAGCTAACGCCCTCTGCCCAACTTGCTGTCCTGGGCATGAGAAAGTCCCCATGCTCCAAGAATTCATATCCTTGAAGGACTTTGCTTGGCCTATTTTGTTGAGAGAGGGGAGAATAAATGTCTCACTGAGTGTGCCAAATTTATATCCTCCCTCTGAAAGCTATATTGTTCTTGGCATGAACTCTTCCAGTGCCTGTGAGAAGTCTTGGGTTGGCCCCTCTTCTGAGCCTGAGCCTGATGGAGTCACATACGTGGCGGAGTACTAGAGATGAGATGTAAGGAGTCTGCTCCATCAGCAGATGCCGGCAGAGGTAAAGGGGCTAAGATAAGACTAAAGAATGTTTTTGTGGACATACCTCACACCATGGAGCTGGTGCACCTTGCTTCAGGCAGAGGAAACATGTAAGAAGGTGGGGGTGGAAAAGGAAGAACTGAGGCTATCCAGCTAATGATTTCTACTTGTCACCCAATCTATGCCCATTTTCCTATTCTGCAAGTATGTAACAGAACAGATAAGTAATTGTTTTCTGCTTAAAACACAGTTTATGATCAGTTACCTTGAAGAAGAGCTGATTTAATTGGTTGACTTATTTTTGTATTTAGTGACTCTGGAAGATAAAAGTTGAGAGAATTCAATCTTTAGCTGTTACAGCAGCTCTAAATTATTGATGAGTTCTACATTACTCCTCCAAACTTGTCACTTGGCTCTACTTCTGAAACTGTTCCCCTGCATTGTTTTATGGCATCCAAAATATGGATTTCTGGTAACAAATTGTGCTATCAGAAGCATGATGTGAACTGATGCAACAATTTTTTTCTTTTTTTGAACTTGTTGGTGAAATGCATCTTGTGAAGCAAACTGTGGTGAGAAGCACTTGTGTAATCATGTGAATATTACCTGGGTAGTGAAACCTGATCTTTTTTGGTAATTGCTGTTTTTCATAACTGTTTTAAGAGTATAGTGAATTCAGTTTTCTGAACACAGCCACTTTGATCATACTGTTCCCCAAATTAGTCTTTCTTGAAGATGGTAGCCCTCACTCCTTCCCATATGAAATTATATCATGTGTGTATATATATATATATGTATGTTGAGTATATGTTGATACACATTCTGTTGCACAGAAGTCTTATTTCAGGAAGAAGGTTGTTTAATGCATAGATCAGTATGTAATGTAGGGAGTAGTAAAGAGCTAGACAATTCTCATGAAACATGATATGAATGCAAGCTGTTACTATTTACCTGATTATTAAAGGCAAAACAGAAACACAACTTTTGAGATTCCTGTTTGACTGCAAGCCACAGCAGGAAGGTGAGGTTGAGTGGTGCAGAAAAATCAACAGTGATAAATGATGATTACAGAAGAAGCATTTCAAAATGAGATTTGACCAAAACTGTTAGAGGAAACAAATAAAACAAACATCTCATGGCAACTTACTCTTGGGCCCTTTTCCATATGTGGTTGTAGGCTATTTAAGGGAATTAATGATGGTGAAGGTGATAAGGTTACATGGTAAGGAGGTTGTAGCTATTTAAGAAGGCAGGTCATAGAGAAGGAAGGAAGGCAAAAGAGAGACAAGAATTAGAGATGGAGAGGGGAAAGGAGGATGAACCATAAAGCTGTCAGATGGCAGAAGTGCATGCACCACAAGGAGCAACAGCTAGAAATGGGGCAGTACAAAGCACATGGTGGATATCTGTGTATAAGGAAAACCAGGGCTGGGTCCATGGGCATTTCAGGGTCAGGATCAGACACAGCCTTGTGATGGCAGGACATGGCTGTGGTGATGTGCATCACTACAGACAGTTGTGGGAGAGTAGAGTGGGGAGGGCAAGATGAATACACAAAGTCAAATGTCGTAAACATTCATAGGTTTTGTTACTCTGTTTTATTTGTTGATGTATACTGTTGTCTTCTCGTGTTGTTTAAAAGTGGTAAGAATATATAAATAATTTGAAATGTGAGGTTAAAATATAGTGGTAATTTTAGTAGCTTCTGAAACTAAGTACTGATCTTGCTCACCTTACTATATTTTATTCTTCTTTTTGGTAAATAGTAATATTTCACTATTATGATAAAATGGGCTGCATGTCATCTAGAAACAAGGAGATGGTTTGAGCTTTCACATTAAATGTTATTCTTACTCTCTAATCATTGTGTTAATACATCTCCCAAAATGCTCTTGCTCTAGCAAATTTCCCTGACTGTGGTGCTTGAAAATTGGTTGTTCATTTACGTGTAATGTGAAATTGAAGATATTCCTTTGGGCATAATTTTACTCAAAAATGTTTTAACATCATTAATAATGTATAAGTGTAACTGGCTTAAGCAAGTCATAGACTAGGTCACTTCTGATCTGCACAATAATTATTCCTACATGGCAATTAGTATTACAATAAGAATGTAAAATTGGGTGGCTGGGGAAGAATATATATCTACTGTATTTTTGGCGGCTAGATAACCTTCTGGTTGATGACAAGACCCAGTTCAATTCAAGTTGCTTACTCTGGCATGGTATTAAAAACCAGTATTCTGACTAAGATCACACTATTGCTGTAAGAGAAAAAGAAGGGATAATGAATATTAGTGGGAAACCATAGAAAAAAAATCTTGCTTTAAACTAGGTCATTTAAGGTACTTGTGATCATTCACCATTGCAGATGTTACTTCTGTCTGTGGGTCACTTTGGGCAACTTTTACTGTGTATGAACAGACTCTCTAAGCTAGATGTGCACCTGAAGGCAACAAAGTGTTTGTTTCTCTGTCAGCAAATGTAAAAGACAGGTAGGCTTTGATGAGCTCCTAGGCTAGGCATCCGTGTGCGTGTCTCGTCTGCAACAGGAATCTGAAGAGTCTTTGCTGGCCAGGCAGCTGAGAATGAGGTGGAAGAGGGCCACCCTTCTCTGCTCCTTGAAACAAATCTTCATTGCTGCTAGGTTGCTGTCTACCACCTTCTTTGGGATTTGATGCCCTTTCACTTTGATGTTTTTCCTCTTGAATCCTTAAGCTGGTAGCAAATCCTGTATCGCCAGTCCCACCTTTTTTTGTGGTTTTACCTTTCTGATCTTGCATGGCTATCCTCTGAACTTTCTTTGAGGTCTTTCCCATATCTTGGCAATTTCTTTAGAAGTCAGCCTGAGCCAAGGTGAGGCTGCTGTGGCATGTCAGAGCTAGATCTTGGGCCACAGCAAGATTGACCTGCTAGAGGGAGGTCACAGAGCAAGAACTCACTGAGGTCACATATTATCAGGCATCAAATGAGGAACTTCAAAGAAATTAATTATTCTTGAAATTTTAAGTGATTTAGGAGTCTTTAATATTGTGGGGGTTTTAAAACAGATAATTAAATGAAAATATATTTTTAAAAATAATTTGCAGAAGTTTATTTTAATACTGAACATTTGCTTTGTGGCAGTGCTTCTTTTGCCGCTCTTTCAGGCCTTAATAATGTGTTATGAGAAATGTAGTTTGAAGGGGCAGCAAACACCACTCCTGGTCTTTAATGCTGAGTTCAAGTCTCTCAGCAATTTTTTTGAAAGATTGTCCAGATACACAGCCTGCAATTGTCCTTTCTTCTGTTCTAGGTAATGGGCCCCATCATGATCGAAGTTGTGTTTACAACCAGAGTAACATAGTGGATGGAGTTTACTGCCTCCCAATAGCACACTGGATTGAAGTCTCTGGACATACTGATGAGATGAAACATACAACGGATTTCTATTTTAATATTGCAGGACATCAAGCCATCCACTACTCCAGGTAAAAGAAATGTGCAGAGCTTGGTTGGTGTCAAGTGGTAAAGCAGAAAATCTGAACTGGCACGTCAGAAAACTGCATTTGAAGTAGTGAATGTTTGTATGTATGTAACAGTAAACTTCAACAGACATTCAGCACCTCTTTGCAATTAAATGTCAGTTTAACAGATCCTAAGTTCAAGGATACCTACACCCTGTACAGGCATGTTATGTTGCATCATATCTGAAGTTTTGTGGTAATTTATGGGTAGTCATTTTCAAATGCTTGCCTATATACACATGTAAAATTGCATGTATGTTATGTGTTTGGTTTGGGATTATTTTACTGAAGAACATTCTGAGAAACAAAAAGAATAAATTCTGGCCCCAGAACTTAAGGGTGACATGTTGTCACTCATGTGCAGCAACAACTGCAATTAGTGACAGCTGCTGTAGATGACTTCTGCTTCTGGGCATGTATTTAACAAAATACTAAAACTTAGACAAGTTTTAAAATGTTTGTACTTGTGTAGTGGTCACTTGAGTCCACTGTCTCACTGATGAAGCATCCTGGCTTGAATTAGGAGACAGTAAAGGTCAAAGATGGTACCCACCCTTTAGGGTTGCAGATGAAGCACAGGCTGTATTTAGAGCAGCAGTCTTAGCACTGGTGGTTAACAAAGTGGCACTGAGGAGTTTGGGACCCTTTGTAACTTTTTTCTCCATCTCCTGGCAATGGATATGGCAGCAAGTTTGTGGATTGATAATAGTTGGGTGAATGCTGAGTCCTGATACACCACATGCAGCTTGTGTTGGTTACAGAGCAGTTAGTTATCCCAAAAGGATATGTATTTTTTTAAGAAATCAAACACCTTGTACTTTCATTAGGTCTTAGCATTGCTTTGTGAATTTCTCCAGGCCACAGCTACACCAGCCTCACTGTCTCGTGTCCTCTTTGTGCTCTTTATCTCCACCCTCTCACAGGGTAGGAAGGAGAATTGTCTTTTACTTATTAGACTTGCAGCGTGTGAGGGAAAGAGCTCTTTCTCTTGGTGTCTTTTGGAATTGTAGGGATTCACAGACAGTGTCAGGCATATGTAGGTATTTGTGCGGCTCGAGGGCTGCGACACCCTCTGGTGTTACACTACACCTGACAGACTGTAGTGTTATGTGGATCTTAAGCATCTGTTTCCAACATCCTATCAGACTAAAGATCTTGTTTATTCCAAAGCACAGATTTGTCAATCCCAAATAATCTTTGCTTGGCAGAGAAAATTTTTGAGAAAGAAGAACAGTTGTCAGAAAGTGAATATCTAAGTACCAAAGACTAGCTTATCTTCTTTTCCAGAGGCAGCAGTGATCCGTTTAATGCTGCCTTATCTGCATGACTATGTGTTTCAAAGATTAGGTAAAAAGCTGCAGATTCTGCTAGAGAATATTTGAAGAAAATTTTCTGAGCTGTGTAGTCTTTTGCAGATGAGGTTCTCCTCCTTCATTCCTTTTTCTCACACACACGTACCTTCATTGAAAGGCAACCTTATATGTATGTCTTAGTAATTGTTATCTCATTTGTTTGAGCTATATTAAGTAAGCATACTCTGTAACAGTCCTGTCACATAATTATGTCTAATACTTTGAAGATATGCGGTCTCAAATGTTTTTTTTAATTATTAACAGTTGGGGGCAGATTCACCATTCTGCTGGTTATAATAAAGCAGCCCAAAAATACTAGCTAATTCAGATTTTTTTTTTTTTTTGGGCAGAACAGCTGAAGTGAGCTGATGAAAATGCCTTTATTTTGTAATGGATTCAGAAGAGTACTATGAAGATTAACATAATAAAAAAAGAAAAAAAAACCCTCCTATATACCCCCCTCCCCCCCAAAGCAACAAAAACCTCAGACAGAAGCACAAAGCCAGTCAGTCTGCCTGTATAGTTGAAAGCTCAGAGTATGATCAGATCGTGGTTTTCTGGCTAAGATGACATTTTTCCATGCTGTAGTGAAGGCAGCAGTACCATGAGGAGCATTATGACCACAAATTCGGAATCCTGTCACCAGCCGTAGGATCCTTACAGAATGGTGGAGGCTGGAAAAAGTGATTCATCAATGAAAAATTTGATGTGAGTCCCTCCTCTATGTTGCTTCACTTCAATTGGAAACAGTTGTTCTGAGCTTTGCTGCCATCTTGCTCCTTCATAAAACAAGAGCTTCTACTTTAAATGGGCTGCAGTGGGATAAGAAGAGCCTGCTTCTGGATGGGGCCAAAAATAATTTTGCATTATGCTGAGGCTGACAAAAATGGTCTGAGGGATCAGGTTTTTCTTATAGATGTATCAGTTATAAGTCAGTGAACTTACATTTGAACTTATATTTAGTGAACTCACTTTGTGTTGGTCATTCAGGTAGGAGAGTATATGATGTGGTTTTTAAGCACAGCAGGATTGGAACTAGTTTCTTATAAGTGTGAGATGAAGCTTTCCCACAATTATAGTTATGACTGATAACCTCCGTGGGATTAGCATTCACTTGGTTTGGACATGTAATGACACATCTAACCAAAATCTGATTCAGGAAAAAACATAACAATCAGTTTCTCTTTTGTGTTAGATATCACTGCAATAAAATGTCTTCAAATTGCAGGAGAGTTCACTTAGGACACAGTAATTTTCCAAAGTAAATTAGAGTTATTGTAATCTTTTCTGGGAGAAGATGACTTCAGAAAAATTGTAAATCTGGGACACGTTATCTCTGTTTCAGTTCCATCTGTGAAAGGTGAAAGTTCCTAATTCATAGGTGTTGTATACCTTACTATTTATAAAAAAAAATCTGCATTTCTCAGAAGAAAGGCGTTTCATAAGAGCAAGAGAGGGAGTGACACCTGAAATTACAAAATCCTTAAATAATATGTTGAAGACAATGATGCTTGATGGCAGAATTAGGTGCTAAACAAATGAATATCTCTGATAGGAAAAGCCATCTAGTTAGTTTCCTATTTTCAGACTAATTTTAGGTGTGTGCTTTTTGAGTCCTATTTCTCAAATCTGACAAAGAAAAATAATTTTTACATGCTTTGCATGTAAACTGCAGATAAACTAGGGTCTGTAAGTTACTTCCTCAACGATAGCTAGTCTGTAAGTGAAGTATGACGGCTAAACATTTTAGAGGAAAATACACAATGAGCAATCCACAATCACCAGTCACTACACGAGATTAGCCATGGGTCCTGACATCAATTTTTTGAGATACATGATTTTTAGTAGCTTTTTTTTTTTGCAATATATATTTATATATAGATAGATATAGATATCTAAAAGGCCATTAAATACTAATATTTCATGTTTATGGAGCAATTGGGATGTTCCTGTAACTGGACACAATCCAAGAAATTGGGAAGTTGACAAATGTGTTGCTATCATCAGTCCCTAAATTTTTTCCCTAAGACAAAATAAAGCTAACAAGAAAAGAAAATTGACTCCCATGTTTGGAAATACTATTTTTGCTTCTTGATGGTTGCAAGTGAAGCACAACTTATAATGTAGTATTTACAAATGTTTTGTGACTTGTTGGTAAGACAGTTTCCTTCAACACTGCCGTAGTATTATAGGTTTTAATCTGTGTTAGATGTTAAGTGGGAATGATCAGGAGAGTCACATTAAATGTGTGTTCCTGATTTGTAATTAATGTTAATGTAGATAGGTGAATGAATGAAGAGTGATCCAGGGCAAAATGGAGATGCTTCTTGTTTACCTTTTGGAGGCACTAGAGCAGTATTTTGCTCATGAAGCACAGAATTTCTTGCTATGGGAAAAATGAGCATTTACTTGATTGATATGCATCTTTAATTGGGGTGGATAACAAGAACCTGGTTGAATATATTTGGTTTGGTATGAAATCAGAATTACCTTTGAAAAAATATGAGAGGGCACTTTGATTTATTTTTAGTCCTAAATTTCTCGTCTTATTGGTTGTAATTCATTCACAAAATAAAATACCCTTCTGTTTTAAATGTAATTTTGAACTAATTTTTTTATTACTGAATTATAAAAACGGCTTTGAAGAGTAAGCTGTCACAAAAACCCCCAAGAGTGCGGTGACCTATGCTACTGTAATAGAAAGCTGCCCTAATATTTTATGCCTACATTATGAATTAAGAGAAGAGGTGATGATGTCTACAGAGATTACCATAATTAACATTAAAATCTGAGAGCTAGCTGTCCCCTGTGCCTAAAGAGTGCTTGTGAAATTAGAGAAAAGAATAAGAAATAATGAGCTCTCGAACAAAAGTTGTCAATTGTATTCTAGTAAAATTGTCCTGATCAAAAAGACTTAACATCAATGAGAGTTCAGCCTTCGATTTCAGTACTTGGGGCTCTAACTGTAAAGTTATCTGGCCATTTTATATATTAAGTAATGAAAATATTCTAAGGCAGATTTTGCGATATGTTTATCCCATAAACTAGGACATCTGACTACTCCTTTGAATTTTGTTTTATTGCACTGAGCTACAGTCAGAAACTAATCTAAATCAGAGCCATTGTTTACTTACCAGTGGGAATCACCTTTTATAGAATGGTTTAAAGGTTAATTCTATTTTTTGTCCCTTGTAGATCTTAGTTTTTTTTACATCACCCCCAACTGGAGTTGTGAAATGCTTTTACTAATCTCTGTTGTGAAGAAAATGGGTTTCAGATCAGTGTAAAAAGTGACATCTAGCCAATTTTTTATTTAAGTTCTTGAAAATTAAGAGGGAGTGTGAGGAAATAGGAGCAAGAGTGAGTAGACAAATTGTGCGGCTAGAATTCGATCAGTTTTTATTCCTTATTTCTGTTCATTTATTTAATTTGGGTGATCTCTGTATGGGGTAAGAAAAGCATTTTTCTACCACTTTTGTTACATCCAAACAAAAAGTTTCTCCTTTCATGAATTCCCCACACTGTGCCCTCCATAACAATGGCTAAAAACTTGAAAACTAATTCTGTTTTTCCAAGTTTTGTGATTTTGCGTGGGCAGAATGGCACCTGGCTGGGATAGCCTCAGCCAGGCCATTGATGAGTTAGTTACAAAGCTCAGTTCTGTGAACTGTGAACAGAAATAGAGTAAGGATATGCCAGCAGTGCAGTCACACACCATGATTCCTGTGAATAATGTGGATGAACTAGATGGCAGGAACTCACTTTTCAGTTATTTTGTTTTTCTGAGTATCAGCAAATTGCTGTTGCTAGCACGGCTCTGGTTCTCTTGCTGTGACCTACAGCCTGAGCACCCAAAAGGAGCTTGAAATGGAAACTGCTGGATGTCGCTCATTTCTAGTTGCATCTTGTGAGTGCCACAGTGTTGCAAGCAAAACCTACCTTTAGATAGGGTGATTTTGCCAGAAGAAAAAAAAAATAACAAAGCGTCCAGATTAAAGATTTTTGCATGACTGTCAGTGTTTGCATTCCCAGTATAACTTCTACCTGCAGTGACTGATCTGCTAAACCTGATGAATGGCTATTAGCCAGCAGCCTGCCAGGTTTATTGTCTGCTGCAGTAGCTGAAGGACACAAAATATTGGCTAGACTTTGGTATGACACTGTTGAAGTGGAGTGTAATGTATCTGTGGAGTGATACATTACCTATGTGAATAATCTAAAGGGGATCTTAGCAGGGTGTCTGGTTAGTCTTGTGAATTTTTTTTTACTTTTAAAATGTATTTTTCTTTACCATTCTACCCTTCATATGTGGTTTTTGCATTGGGTGTTGGATTGAGAGTTATTTATTGAGAAGGATTATTGTTCAGGAATGACTATTTTATTAATAAGTAGAGACTGCTGTTGACAAGCAGAGACTGGCTGTTGATGAGAAGTTGAAGCCTTTAATCAGTTGGCTGATAATGGGTAATATTTACTTTAAACCACTGTTGCTCTTTAAAATGGACCTTTTCATAGGTGTGCCTCTGCATGAAATTATTTCCTTACTTCTTAAGAAAAGCTTACGATTCTGTGTCATTCTGAGAGAAAAAAAACAGAAGGAAGATTGGGAATCCTCCATGGGAAAACCTGGTGGAGTAAACGTACTTCTGTTTTTCTCTGTGGGATATAATAGAAAAATGTTGATAGTCCAGCAAGTATGAATTTTATGTGGGGTGCCACTGTTAGGGAGCAGAAACTATTGTTGCTTCTAATTTCTCTATGTGTTTTACTGTGTCTCCCTGCCGCTTGCCTGTATTTCTTCTGGTGGTTTTCATCCCTCTTTCCTGTCTCTTTACTCTTTAACATTCAGGCTGTCAGCAAGGGAGCAAAGTTCTGTCTCCATTGGAAAGCAATTTGCTGGTGTTGCTGGCTGTGAATGAAATTGACTGAGATTGTGAAATCCGGGGCAATTTAGCTCACAGCTGGGATGATGAGGAAGGGGCAGCATCACTCTCTCACTGAAGATGATGTTCCAGTTGTCTTGCAGATATTTATTTCCTCTTAGCTTTTACATGCATTTATTAGGTGCCTGGTAATTGCTGGCATTTCCTTATACAGTTTATCTAAAGATAGCAGAACTCTTTTTCAAAAAGAAGAAATTGTGCACTCATCCTTATCGCCATTTAGCTTCCCAGGAGGGAGCAAATTCGGATTTGTGGTTGTTGTTGGAAAAACTTCACTGACACAACTCCATAATTTACACCTGGTGAACCTGTTGAACCAGGGATGTGTGTTTGCAGCATAAACCCGCTGTGCCTTCCCTTCATGTGATTTTTTGTGGGCATGGCTCCCAGGTCAGGTTAGCCCAGCCAGCCTGATCTTGACTCTTAGAGAAAAAAAGTCCCAGAATGAGAGAGTTTTCTGTCCCCAAATGTGAAAGGTAACACCATGAGATGTTTTATTACCACCAGCTTGTTTGGTGTTTGCTTTCTCAGTGTATACTATATTTCTGAAAGTGGTGACCTGTAAGTCAAAAAAAATCTGAAATAAACAGCTGCATAGTTATTTCAAATGAAATGGGAAAAGTGTTAAAGATACTTCATTTAAAATGGTAGCAAGCTGAAGCTATTAAGTTATGAATTCTACTTCCATCTTCAATAATTTTTTATGAATGCTGAGAGATATAGATGCAAGTTTTCATGCTTAAATGCTCTAGATATTTACAAGATCATTTAAAAAATGCACCTCCATATGAAAGTATGGAGAGTCCTTCTTAAAGGATAAAAAATTATTTATTAGAAAGGAAACTGGAATGGAGCTCTAGTTCCTTTGAAGTGTGTCTCAGAAATATAAGTATTTTATTTCCCAAGAGTAAATAGAGATTATCAAATTGCTGCTGTATTTTCCCATATATAATTTTCTCTCTGCAAGAAAAAAAACAGCAACAAAGAAATGAAGTGTGTTTGTCTTCCCAGGGAACATATTAAGAAGTTGAACTGAAAATCTCTTGTTCCCTCCTTTAATGCTTGTACTTTGGGAAATTTAATTTCAGGGAGTCAGGTACATAATCCCTGTGGTTGTTGAGAAGTTTAGTGTGTGTCCTCCCGTGAACTGTGATAAAAATTGAGTCAAATGTCATAGACATTGCCAAGCTTTAAGAAATGTGGATTTCTTCTTTATTGGTTCAGTAGACAGCATGGTTTGTAAGTTTAAATGAAATGTCTTTTTTCTTTGATGTGAAAAATCTAGTAATAGAATACACTATATTAAGCATCAAGAAGATAAAGGGGAAATACGCATTTCAGTTTCAGTACAAACACAAGAAAATGTAGAATATATATAAAATTAATAATGAAATAGAAGCTTGCTTTCTTCCTTTCTCCCTTTCTTACCCTCCTCTTCCCTCCCATCCATCAGCTGTGGGTCAGCAGCAAGGCTCTCCATCACTCTGTCATTCCGTTCAGGGGCTGGATGCTGGGCATGAATATGTATGTGTGGATGTTGGTAGACTTCTAGAGCCTATTCTTTCCTGTTTGTTTGGTTTGGTTTTTTTTTGTTTTGTTTGACTAAATTCTCCAGGACTGCCTTTTAAAAGCTCTTCAGAACAGTTATATTCAGTGTCTTCATTTTCCCAAGGTGATGATCTAATAATTTCTCTAATGTTCCTTCTTTCTGCTATCCATCTGCCAGCTTGAAGGGTTGGCCATGTGCAAACAAGTCCTAAAGAGTGTTAACTACTGCTTTCACTGCAGAAGACTAAATTTCTCAGCTTCCTTATAATAATGAGTTGCTTCAATCTGGTGAGATAAAGGAAGAGAAAGCTTCTCAGATATATTTGTAGTTACAGTAATAAGACTATCCAGTACGTTTAACAAATTTACACAGTCAAGCTTTAGCTGATAATGTAAACACATTTAAACAAACTTTAGTAACAGTAGATCACTTTAATATATTTGTTCAAATGCTTGCATTTTCAATTTCCAAGCAGGTGCAATGATATTGCTAGGAAAAGGGAGAAATCTGAAAGGAAAAAAAAGGCAGTTTAAAAAAAATTGAGAACCCCTGGTAATTCTTGTCAATCTTTGAGCTCCAGTAAAACCTGAAGCATTGATTGTTCATAAATTTAACTCTCTTGATTTTCTTCCCTTTTGTTATCCAAGACTTTTTCAAGAGATTCCACTATACAGTTTTGTGTTAAAAAGACATACACAGATTCTTCTAGGGCCTTTACCATTACCATCCCAGCCTCAGCCATTGATGTTGGCTACTCATGCACCAGGGTTATTAATCTTATGTTTAGAATCTAGTAACTAGGTACATTAGCTAAAATGAAGTTTTCTGACAATTTTATCATGGTAGCACTATACAGCTGTTGCTCCTTTGATTTGACTTTGCTGTGAGAACATATTTTAGATATTTATGTAGCTGACTGTGGTGATGCATTGATTCAGTTTTTCTCCGTATTTCCAAGTCTTTGTCCCCTAGCCTGTGGGTTCTCTAGTATATGTCTGTCCCCCTTTAAAATTCGAATAGATGAACTGACATGGGTTTAGAAATTCTGGATAAATTGAAATAAACACAGATACAGAGCTCATCAAGGCTGTATTCAGATGGTACCACAAGGGATGAATGTGCATCTTCCTGTGACTGTTGGAGTTCTGAGAGATTCCATTATGTTGTACATGTGCATATGGTGCCATGTGGCTCACAAGGCCACCTAGCAATAAACTGTGCTTTGCAATTATGTAATTTCCATGAATGTGTACTCGTTTCTGAAGCATTGGAATGTATTTCCATTGGATCTAAAATGCTACATTTTGAAAAGTGGATTTGTCTTTTATTATTTTTGCAGCCTAGATTCATAAGCAGCTACTAATAAGTACACTCTCTTGAAAGAATACAAAAGATATTTTTACCAATGATTCCTGAATTTTCTCAGGCACAAACTTAGAATCCATTTGTAGCAGTTTAAGTCAATTTTGTTAAGATGCTTTAACTTACAGGTGCCAGCAGCGGCATCATTCCCATTGCTAAGCATTAATGGTAGAAATTCTCATTCCTAATGCCAAGAGATTCATGGCTTATTGCAATCTGGCTGAGTTTAGCAGCCTGTTGTTCTTGCATTTCCGGGTATTTGTACTAATTCAAAACAAATGGGAATGTTGGCAGTCTAACAGAGACATATGTAGGAAGTAACCATTGGCAACCATGGTTGCATGAGACAAGATTCTATAATTGGAGCATGTAAGCATTAATCCTCACAAGCCAAGGGAGAAGTCCTTTCCAGGTTGTTCAGTACAAGCCTTGGAACCTGATTCTCTTCTCAGGCTGTATTTTTGTAATTGGCACACTGACTGCTTTCAGAGAATGTTTGTAAGATGAAAGTACAAGTAGAGTCATTCCTTACAAAGGCAAATCTTTCTTTCTGCTGCATACAGTGTGCTCCTTAGGCATCAGTTGAAATCTTGTGTGTATGTTTGAAAATAAATCCTGTCTAAGTCGTATAAGACTAGATCTGGACACCCTGTCCTACTATTAGTGTGCCTGTCAATCATTACTTTCTTCTCTTTATGGTAGAAATACATAGAGAAATATGACATAAAATATTTCACTTTGAATTTAGGGAGGAGAAAATTTAATCTTCCACAATTTTTTGGCCATGTACATAAAGTATTGTGTGACCATGTTATTTTGGATCATATCATAGACTAGAGACAAAATAGATTATAAAAATGTGTAAAAGATAAATTAATTTGCTTTAAGCTTTTTAATGGATTGAGGTGAAGAAGAGAGGAGAAGAGTTTATGTTGTGGGTCTTTTCACTGTATGGGTTCTAATGTACTGCAAGGTTGATGACAGCAAATCCACTGAATATATGGGAATATATGAGCTTAGTTTAGAGAAAAAATTAGAAAAAATTGATCCATTATTGTGTCAGGAGAACAAATAGGGAATGAATGAGAATATTTTGCACAAGATGTGTAGGTTTTTTGACACTGGAGTTGAAGCAAAAGAAATTTGCTTGAAAGGAACTTCATGATACCATAGTTTGACTGCTTTTGGTGCCTGGGATAGACAGCATAGTTTAATGAAGACTGAGAAGGAGGATCTATTACTATTTGTAAAAGACATTCAGGAATTAGTACAAAGAGGGAAGAAAAGTTATTGAAATTGAACCTGGTTTAAGATCAAATGGATATTAATTGCTTCTGAATGAATTTAGAGTGTAAATTAGAACAAGGTTTCTGTCATCAAAGGAATGATGTCTGAATTCTGGCATGACCTTTCAAATAGGGCAGGAAGGACAAGGAACCTAAATTATTTCAAGATGGAGCTTGATAAATTAATATAGGTAGTGATTCCAGAAATGGAAATTAAAGTTTATGATTATAGTATCATAGATCATAGGCTCAAAGAGACCTCAGAAAGTATCCAGTCCATTTCCTTGCCCCAACTTAATCTCAATTACATTTAAATCATTTCAGGTTTATCCAGCCTGATCTAAAATATGATCTCATCTTAGTGATGAGACTCTACAGACCTGTTACTCTTCCATTCAATTACCTCACTATCCTGACCATTAAAAAGCTTTACTAATCTCAATTTGAGTCTTCCTAATGCAATTTAAGATAATTTCTTCTTGTTCTCTCCACAGAAGACTTGGAGAACAAATTAGTATCCTTCCCCTTTATAGCCATTTTGTATATGCTTGGAAACTCCTGTTCTTTTTTTCCCAGAATCACAGAGTGATTGACTTTGGAATATCTCAGTATGTTCATTCTGATATTAGTCCTTGGATCTTTCAGCCTTTTCTCTGAAAACTTGTCCTCTAGAACTCTGATTGCTCTGGCACTCTCTGGTGGTCTCTCTAGGTGCTTCACTTCCTTCATCCCCTTTCTCCTGATGATGGTCTACCAGTACTGAATATAAGAGAAGGATTATTTTCTGACTTTCAAGCACAGTGCTACTGCTTACCCAAGTGTTATTGTCATTTTTGCAGTGTGGAATGTGGTTTACTTCCCAGTTGTTTAGGTGTTTCCATCAAGAAGTTCCCTACTGTGGCAGGGTATAGGATGTTAGGAATGTCCTCAATCTCTGCAGCTGTCCTTATGAGATGTTTTTTGTGAGTCTCTTCTGATAAGGCTCTTATGCTCCTTGTAAGGGAGTGCTTGGGATTGCTGAGGGAGGGGACAATGGGCTGTAGAGATAACTTTGTGGATCCAACTAGACTAAACTTTTACATGACTAACTTTAATTCTTCTCACATGAATCTTTTTATCCTGTATCCCTGGTGACTTCAAAGCTAGGACAGTCCTGAGGCATATGTAGCCTACAAAATGCACCAGAAGGGTATGAATGAGAAGAGCTGTGCTGTGTTCAGGCATTAGCACGCTTCCTCAGTGTCTCAGAACCTGAAGAGTGCACCATCCTGCAAGGACAATCAAGCCCTTTTGTACCATCAAGCTGATGCTATGGAAATCTTCTCCTGAGACAGCAGAACCTGTGGGCAGGGTACCAGTGGAACAGCTTTGTAGCTGAGTGTCTGGGTAATTCTGTATTTCAGTTACAAGTGTGATATTATTCTTACCTTCATTCCTTTTAGCACATTGTCAGCATGAGGTCAAACCTTAATGGCTTCTTTGTTTGGCGTATCAGAAAATGAGGTAGTTTTATGCCACAGATTTGTGAACATGGAATAAAGAAGATACTATTAAGCATAACACTCAGAATTTAAGAGCTTGAGAAACTTTGCATGTTGCTAAGCCGACAAAGTGTTGTTCTAAAGTGATAAAAGCAGGTGTCTCTTTTTACATTCCAAGTCTGCTCCCATGTGAGAGGCTAGATAAGTAGTTCAAATTACATCTAAGAAGAAAATTTGCCAGACCTTAATTGCTTTTCATCAGCATGCCAAATAAGGAGAAGTTAAAAAACCACCTTGGAACTACATTGTAGTCTGTTTAATTCTCCTCATTTAAAGCCCTGAGGTAGAATTCTTAACTTCACAATAAACTGCTTTCTTTCAGTGGTAAAGCAGAACAAATTTATAAGCAATGACTTACGCTCCTTCTATATTTGACATTTAGGTAAAAGCAATTTTTTGTTCAAGAGTGTAAGTACTTTCTACAAGGTCTGCAGCTGTGTTGTTTCAGGAGGATATAAGTCTTATCGTTAATCAGTGCTTTTCTCTGATAACTTCTCTAAGGTTGTGGCCATTTATTCCATCTTTCTTGATAAAAGTGATCTTATTAAGCCTGTCTATTTGATAATGGAGTTAGACCATAGCATCATCAAACCTTGCTCTCCTGCTCTGGCCAGTACTGCTTGACTGTGTGCTGGGTAATCGAGTGCATCAGACTGTTCTGTCAGTCCTGCTTAAGTCAAACCTCTCATCACAAAAGGTTCATCAGTTTGTCTTCTGCAAGGAGGCTTTATCAGTAAGTAAACAGGAGAAGGGATTAAGACCAGAGCCATTTACCCTTGTGCCCTATGCAATATGCAACGAAATGTCAGTGTTGTAACCCCTCAGTTCCACATTATTATCTCCTTGGTAAGGAGACAGTTTGCTGAGAGATCTTTTGGTCCTTTGTTTAAACAGGGTGTAATGAAACCAGAATTCTTGTACAAGACCAAACCAGGGATTCTTGTCTTGATATCTGCCTATGTTTTCAGTATTTTGGAGGAAGATGCAAGACTAAGAAATTATTAAAAAATGTTGCCTTATTACTCATCCTTCGGTAGTTGCTTTATAGGTGAAACTGTAAGGAATTTGATGCTCTTTACCTCCTCTATGTAAATAAAGCCAGTTGTTTTGCCGCCCCGTATGTGTTATCTCTACACAGTTGTCCAATTCCCTCTTAAAAATGTTAAATTCTTAGTCTGCCCTCTTATGAAAGTATTTTCACAAGAAACAGCTGGAATCTACTGTATTTTGAATGTTTTCCTTTTTCTCTATCTTTTTTGATACAATAAAATATTAGTAGAAAATTCAAAGTTTGCATAGAATGGGATCAGTGATTTTTAGAACATGACTGTAAATTTTCTATTACTTTCAGTTCACTTCTTGGTACAGGCTCATACTGCCATTTTGACCTCTTTATAAAACAACATTTTCACCAAGTATCACTAAAAGCATGTACTTTTCCCCTTTTCATTTGATTATAGTTAGCTTAAAACATAGTGATATGTGTGTGAGATTATTTATTCCAAGACATATTACTGAGATGCATTCGTCAACTGTGAATCTCATCTGCTCCTTTGCTGCATATTTATTTTGTTTTATTTGACACCACTGGCAGTTTTAATTAATAATTCTGGCCTGGGTAAACTTTGGTCTCTCCTTGAGTAGGTTCATCTGTTTGGAAAGATCATAACTTGAAAAAAGAATTCCATGTTGAATATAGGTCAGCAGTGACATGCTGCAGAAGGACAGCCAGGGAACTATAAAGAGGGATGAAACCTTTGAAGCACAAGAAGTAAATAATCTTTGGTTCTTCTCAGAAATGTGCTCTTTTCAGTACTGGGTATAACATATTAAAAAAGATAGAGACACCAAAGGCAAACAAGAGTGATCAGATGCTTTGAATATATGACAAGTGTGTGTGTGTGTGTGTGTGTGTGTGTGTGAGTGAAGAATACAAAGCTGTGTTGGACTGTGTTGGTAACTTAGAAATAACTAAAAGGATTTTGCAGAATGGAAGGAAATAATCTGTTCTTTGTGTCCATTGTGGAGACAAGAAAGTGTCTCTATGACCTGTGACTGCACTATTCATATTGGAAATTAGAAAATCTTTTCTGAGGGCAAATATAGTGATCAGTTTGCTTTCTACCTATCAAACAATATTTGAACATGCTCAGATCTTCCACTGGAGAACAGAATTTGGTCATTCAAAAATGCTTCTCTGTGAATTTCAGGGCATTAGACAGCAATCTGAGTACTGTTTCTAGATTGCTCTGATGATAGTACTGGAACCTCATCTGATTTCTAGGAGTGCTCCTACTATTTTTACTGTCACAGGTTCAGAAGAAAACAACAAGGAAGGCCCAGAAGAGAGATGTCTAATTTGATACTTCAGGGAAGGAAGAATACACACAGAGGAAGAATAAGCTGCTCTATGTTGTTTAGAAAGATGCCACGGGCAAAAGAAGGAACACATGAAGGATGATAGTTCTGGGTCATCATAATCCAGTGGTATCACCATTTAAAGTGATGTGCCTTGTCACAAGGCAGTGGGTAGAGAAAAGATGAAAGAGTATCTCAGCTGTAGTTGGTAGGATTTCCTATATTCTCATTTTGAATATGCCCAAAGCAATACTTCTGGAAATCTCTTTTTTTTGTGTCAAATGAGACAGGGAGCAAACATTTGGTCCTTGAATTAGTTTAAATTTGGCTAAAAGTTGAAAGTTTCTATGAAGCTTTTGGTTCAGACAGATCAAAATTGTCCATTAAAAATCCACCTTATAAAAAAATTCTGAATGAGTTCCTACTCCAGTGCCATCAGGGGAGGAAATAGGAATGCACTGTAATTGGAAACAGTCTCTAGTAGTTCAAGTGCTGCAAAAATCATCTGTAACTGAGTTGTACTTCAGGTATATATTCCCCTTGGGCTGATTGCTTGTAGTGGTGTGAAGGTAATAGCACTACATTGGTACAAAAAAACACTCTGTGTGCCTGCAGCCAACACAAAATGCTGGGGGTAAATTGACTGAATTATATATGTTGCTCTTCTGGGAATGCAGAATAAGTTTTACTGCATCTTGCATGTAGCTGTAGTTGCATGCTACACCTTTAGGAAATAACAGTCTTGAGGGAGGACAGAATCAATTTAATAATTATTTTGTTTGTTTCAGCTAAATTACTCTGTTTTGTTATAAGTACATGTTAGTGCTCATCTCACTTCATCAGATGCATAACAGGATCTAGGGAAGTCTGGTATAGACAACTGAAGTGAATTGCGAGCTTTAGCACAGGCTACCCCTTGACCTGGCGCTGAGGGATGAATCAATCCATCACTTTTCGTTTAAAATAATACACTGGACCTTGGTCAGAAATATTACTGATATAAACAAATAGCATGGTTGATGGATCACTCTGTTGCCAATAACCAGTGAAAAATACCCTAGTATTTTTCCTTAGCTTGGCAGAGTCCTCTCTTTTGTTTAAAGCTGGCAACTATAGGGATAAAAGGACATCTAAAATACAGTACCTGATAGATATTCTGATTAAATGTGTTCCCTAAAGGGCCAAATCCTATAATTTTCCATAAGAACTGTGACTCCTTAGAGGGCTGACTGATTTCAGGATAGATTTTAACATGCCTGCTCCTAGCACGCTGATGATTGTTCCAGTCTGGAAGCAGTACCTCAGTCATCCTGGCTTACAACTCAGCATTTTATGGAAATTTGAATTTAGCATCTATTTGCCTTAAAGCATTCTTAACAAAAGTAAGACAGGAGCTGCTGAAGAAGTGGAGTAGACACCTGTGTCATGGAGGAAGAGCTGACTGCCTGATGCAGTAAGCTGGTGTCTTCCCCTAGGTCAGGTCACCTTCCCTGTGAATCAGATCCCTACAATTACAGTTGCTGGTCTGGTTTTGTACTATCTGTGGAGTTCTAAGATTGAAAGGTACAGTGTGTCATGTTTTGTGAACGTTCCCTCCAGCCTGAAAATTAACTTGCACCGTTAAAAAAAAAGTATCACAATGCTAATTTTTCATTGCCTCAGATGAATTTTCTCCTTACGAATGGGAAGACTATTTGCATATGTGTTGATTAAATGGAATGCATTTCTTCTTTCAGATGCAGTCACAGTGAATTGTTATATTTTAATCTAGGCTGTGCAGGGTCCTGGGGGGACGCCAACAAACATATTATATGTCTAGATCATTAAAAATAATTTAAGTGTGCTGGAAAATAAGTGTACAAGTGATTGCAGGGTGTTCTGTATTTATTTCCTGGTAATGATAAATTACTGTTGGTTTTCTCAGTTTATAAGTCAAAAGGCAGGTTTCTAATACGTCAGCCTTCAGTCTGGGCTCTGTAAAGTAAACTGAGTAACATTTACCTAACATTTAGTCCTTGTTACCACAAACGCAAGCTTCTCACAGTAATTCATCCATTTGACCCCTAAAAGTTCCCTTAAGGTAGGTAAATATTGTATCCATGTTACTAGTAGAGAACTGAAGTGTAGGACAGGCTGAAAGTAACCTGACAGGAAGTACCTTTAACAAAAGGGCTTCTAGACAATCTACAAGTCTTAATCTCAGAAGATTGCTGAATATTGTTGATGTTTAAATCACACTATGTAATTTCTTCATTGATAAACTGTCTCTGACTGAACTGGCCATGTCTTCTGGAGCCAAACATGGTTTACTATCCTTAATGCAGAGAGTTAACATGTACAATGACAAAGTGCCCTTTTTATATCAAAGCAGAATTCTAGGTAGAATTTTGCTAAAACACCATCCTGTTTTGATATTTGGGGACTAAAAAAGGCATTAATGGCTGAAAAGATTAAAGATTTATTGATCACTAATAATTCCTTAATGTATTTTGAACTGTGCTTGGAGATCACTTAATCTGTTGCTGAAATGTAACCACATGAGCTGGAAAGCAGTGTCTGTCAGAGAGTTCAGAGCACTATGACACTTTAGAGGGGATAATAAAAGAGCTCTGTTTCCTATGCCAAATAGTCTTGTGGCTAAAGTCTATCTACTGACTGAAGTACAGTGGCAATTTAGAGAAGAAAGGCCACATTGGAAAGGAAAACTAAAAGTTATATTATTAAGGAAAGAGATGTAAAAATGAAACTGCCGTGTTCTTTCTTGGTTTAATATATGTGTTTTCCTGGTCCTCAGCACAGCGAAGCTCTCAGTAGGGCTATCAAAAAATCAGTATATAAAATACAGCTGCTAAACTCTCCATTAGTCTCTGTATTTGCATGTGCACTAACCTCTTTTATTCCCCCCTTCTGATGTCAGAAAAAGGTAAGGTATGAAGCAGATAAGGCCAAATAGAAATATAGGTACTATGCAGTAGGGATTGTCCTAGAACTTTTACATAAATTGACTGATAGGACAGCTCTGCAGTACTGTTTTCTGCATGATAAAAGAGTGGTTAAGCCTTGTCTAGCAAGACCAAGAGCTACAGTTATTTGTAGGTGGGTAAATAAGGGGCTTCAAGACCAAGGTCAAGACTACATCTTAATTCTCTCAAAGGCTAAACTTTAGGACCTGATCATAAAAATAATTCACAAGAATTGCCTGTCCTAAATACAATTTTTTGGTCGTTCTCTGAATGCCTCCACTAGTTTGGTTAATTACAGGGAAAGACAGTGATAAAAACTTGGTAAACTCTTCAGATTGTTCAGTAAATGCAATTAGTGTTGTGCAATACAGGAAGTCTTGCCATGTGCAAGACCTGTTAGGTTGCAAGAACAAAATAAACAAGTGGTCTATATCCCAGGATATAGCACAGCTGTGATTTTCACCCATTAAATAATCATTGGGGGTAAAAAAATATAAAGCACTGATTTATCAGTAAGGAGGAGTACTACCCAGAATCTTATTTATGTCAGAAATGCTTTAGTCACCCTTGATTCAGTCAAATCCTAGAAAACACACTTGAGCTCTCCCATCAAGGTAATTTAGTGTATTAGCTGTTTCCCAAAATATCAAGTTAATTACATATGTATGAGTCTCCAGGAAAGCCTTAGAAGGAATGATACTAATGTTCTTGTTCTTGAAATAGTATCCTCATATTGCCACAAGATATTAGTGATATTGCCATTTTTCTTTCCTGGGGATGGAGTTCTGTGAGCATTGCTCATCTCCAGATATTTGTTAGGATCTGTTAGGGCACTCTAACTCACATTCACCACCTTGAAATGCTCTAATCAATGTGGCAGATTCCTGTGGCAGAATCCTGACAGCGGTCACTCATTCAGGTTAGGATGGGGTTTGCTCTGGAGTTGACATGTGGGAAGTGGGTCAGTGAAGTTGTTGCAGTGGACCTTTGCTCATCCCTCTGATCAGCGGGAATGCTCGAGCTGGTTATATTGGTTTTTGGGCAATTCTTGTACCAGTATGTGGGACTGTGACTTTAACATAATGGGAATACACGATTGCTGTAGTTTATTGCCTTTCTTTCGGGCTGCTGTAAAGTCCACTGTTGACTGTTAATATTTCTTATTAGATGATCTGAATTTAATTTGTAGCTTAAGAATCTGTGTATTGAGACTTCTTTCTTTCCAAGTCTTCTCTCCTTGACAGGTAGAGGTAGTGTTCAGAAGTATGAGAAAAGTGACAAAGAAAATTACCTAAGAGTGTAAATCTTGATTTTTGATATTTCAGATTAAAGCTTGCCTGCTGCTTAGGAACAAATGCATTTTCTATTAGGAGTGGGTAATAGCCTCACTGCAATCTAGACCAGAACATGTATGTGAAACAACAATTAAGTTGTTAACAGGGTTGAAATGGTTATTTGTTATGTAATATATTGGTTTAAATTGGTCTCAGTTACCATGTACTGAGATCAAGTTGCAGTCTTGCTGAAACAGGACCTGTATAAGTCAAAGGCTGTTTTTGTGTGGGCAGTATGCAACTCACCATGGATGCAGCTGACATACAGGAAACAATAATAATTAGTGCTTCCTGGATCTGAATTTTTCTTTTTGACAATATTTCAGTACTAATTTATCAGGATTTCTTAATTACAGTCAATTATAGTTCTTAGTTAAATGTCAGTAAGCACTTACTACTGTGATAGTGAAATGGAAATAGCTACCTGATGATTTAAGTATGGTTTATAGGCTCCTGAAAAAACATAAAAACTTTCCTTATTTGTTTCTGAGATTAAAATTGGGAAAGATCATAAGACATGTGTGGCAGACATTTTTGAGGATATTGCTTTTGTTGTAGATTTGCATTTAATAGTGTTTGCTAAGTTTGTAGTTAATAGTGTTACAGATTTATTGCCATTAATAATGTTTGCAAAGTTGTGAGTTCAAATGCAGGGATATTTTGTGTAGTTTGTGGTTTGCATGCTCAAGATTGAAGTTTATGGAGGCAAAAACAAAAAAAAGAAAAAAGTAGATCGCTAATAGTTTGAGCATGTAAATAATCCATTGTAGATACCACCAATTTAATTGCATGTGCATATTAAAAACTCTCATTTGAAAACAAGCTTCTTAATATTCAGTTTATAATGTCATAATGTTGAAACATATAATAATTTAATGATAATTAGTAATGGAAAAATCACAGAAGTCTTGGAGTTTTATTTAGATAAACAACCACATTTCTGGTACTTACCTATCCTACATAAACCTCTTGCTTTCATGAAACATTTCTGGTCCTTCGAGCCCTGAGGAAAGCTGGACATGTACAATAATTCTGTGTTTGATTCCCACTACACTCCAAGAGATCAGAGAAAAATTAGAAGAAAATTACTCATTAATTTTTAAGTTTCATCACAGAAGGTTGGTTCAAATTGCTTTTTTTTCCTACTTCCCTCATTACAGTGGTAGCTAAAGAGTTGGAAGGGTTCTTTATGTTTGACTTAATGTGGATCACGTGAATTCTTTAAGTATTTTTTTTTGTCTGAATGCAAATTGCATGAATCTTCAGAGTTTTTTTTATTCTAATCTCTGATGTTAGTAAGCTTCTAACTGCAACCTTAATGCTGAATGACGCCTTGGAGACCTGTGCTGTAACTATGCTCTGAACCTGTTTCTCAGTTCATGTGGCTCTTTGTGGTAGACTAGGAACTTAATCCCCAGCATCAAATATTACCAACTCAACTGTAACAAAATAAGTTGTAATGAAACAAGAAGTTACTTACTGCATGACATGAAAAGTCTGTGCTTAGCAGCATTTGTGGATTGATGTCAAGCAGGTTTGGAACTGGAACACCGCTGAACTTGGCAGTTTCCTTGTTAAGATATTTTAATCAATCCCACTGCAATTGTTTTCTCAATGCTAGGATTCTGCCAAACATTTGGCTGGGAAGTTGCCCTCGACAGCTGGAGCATGTGACCATTAAGCTGAAGCATGAGCTGGGTGTTACAGCTGTGATGAATTTCCAGACTGAATCTGACATTGTTCAAAACTCCTGGGGCTGCAACCGCTACCCAGAACCCATGAGCCCCGAAATCCTCATGAAACTCTATAAGGAAGAAGGTCTTTCCTATGTCTGGCTGCCAACTGCGGACATGAGCACAGAAGGTAATGCTTGTGTCACTTAATTATGGCAACAACAAATTAATGGCAACAAACCCTTTGAGTTACTAATCTGTCACTTTCATGATAGTTTGGGTTTTTTTCTCTGTGTAAATTTTGCATAAAAATATAGCTAGCATGCAAGGTATTATTTCTTTGTGTGCTGTCTTTAACAAATTATTCATATTTTCTTGTAGGCAGAGAGGCCATCTAAAGTACTTTGTGTCTGGCAGTATTATGCGTATTTGAGTTTAAAGTCATCCAACACCAATAACTGCTTGACTGTTTTTGCTTTCAGCTTGAATTCAGCTCATGTACTGAAAATATGCTGTGTAGGTGGAAGGCTGCAAGTCTGCACAGCAGGGCAGCTTGCCACCCTTGCTGATTCAAAAAAGGAGAAACATTGCTGTGTGTCTGTCTCTGCTGTTTCCTTCCCACCAAACACTTTAACTGTAGTGTCCCAGTTTGAAACTCTATAGAGACATTTATATAATACTTTGCAATTAATTTTGAATACTCTTAGCACCTGAGCTGTAACATAAATTACTAGTACTTTTAGGTCCTTGGTTGGAATGCTCAGTTCAAAATCTTGTTTCCAAGCAGAAGGTTAGAAACTGAGTGTGTTTTCACGTGAGCAGCCTACAGAAGAGAGTGCTTTCAACACAGTGAAATACTGCTGCCCCAAATAGAGAACTGTCATATCAGTAATAGGACATCAGGTAAGACAGGAGACCTTAAAACAGGGATTGGAAAGGGCTTAATGTCAGTGCTCATATGTGCCATGAGGAAAACTGGGCTCTGCTGTTTGCACTTTCAGTTCCCACGATAGCAAGGAGAAAGGTGTCTAGAAAATATGGTATATTCCTCCCTTTGGGAGAAAGACTATTCTTTATTATTTAATTGTATGCTTAATACACAATTAAATCATACCAGTTTTAAGGTGTACAGCAAAATGTTCTTTTGCTCTCCCTCCCTCATTTATTATCAACTTGATGGCCTTCATTACAATGTTTTGGAAATCAGCAGCCTGTAGGCAACTTCACAAACCTCTGGTATTAAAAAAACATTTCATTTTCGTCTTGGTAACTTTAATGCCATGTAAGTTGTGCTGTTGTATATAATGTGCTGCCTTGTCTCAATTCCTGTGAAGATGAATATGCCACACATTTCCGATGTTAATCAGAATGTATATTTAGAGGAGGCTGGGGCGTTTGGGAGTTTTATGTGATCTGATTCTATGTTGCAAGAAACAGAAAACAAGTTGGTGTAGAAGGTCATTTGAGATAAGAAAGAAAAAACCTTAAATGTGTCAGGTTTGCCATTATATTTCACAGTTCATCAGGCTGTACAGACAGAATCTCAGCCATGAACTATCTCTCTCCAGCGCAAATGAACGTGCCTTGTTTTTAACCTTTAGGAAGAATACAGATGTTGCCACAAGCTGTCTGCCTCCTGCACGGGCTGCTGGAGAATGGACACACTGTCTATGTTCATTGCAATGCTGGCGTTGGCAGGTCTACAGCTGCTGTCAGTGGCTGGCTGAAGTACGTGATGGGATGGAGCCTGCGGAAAGTGCAGTACTTCCTGGCCTCCCGGAGACCAGCTGTCTACATAGACGAGGAAGCTCTGAATCGTGCTGAAGATGATTTCTACCAGAAATTTGGGCATCTTCGACCTTCATACCAAATACAAGAGTAGAAAAGGAGAAGAGGAAAAGGAAGGTGGAGAGGAATCCTTACATTTTAACCCCAAGGACTTTGAAATTGTCACTCAGGCACCCACCTCACCTCTTCAGACTCAGTCATAAAAGTGATGAGAGTTTTGTTTAAAAAGTGCCTTTGAGGGTTTTTATTTGCTTTCTTTAAGCTGGTATGATTAATGTTTTTAAGCCTTTTGGTAGAGTAATGAGACCTGGAAACTCTGCAAAGGGAAATGAGTTTTTCTTTCAACTACTTTCCTATAGGAACTGCAATTTTAGGGTAGACACTAAACAAGACGTGAAGTAAAATAGGCTTGGCAATATTTCAGTGTCAAGAAAATGAAAGCATTCTTGTAAGAAATGGTACAAAGGTTGACTGGATTAAGGTTCAGGTTAGGATGGAGTAGATCATCATCAAAGCTGCTCAGTTGTTTTAGGTGGATTTTAGATTGTTGCAGTGTTCTGAAATAATTTTGTAGACAAGTGGTATTAATGAGAAAAACCAGAAGGAAACTGGTTTTTCAACTCAGTTTCTTAAACAAAAAGCTAATGTCTAATGCAGTGAACTAAAATTTGCTCTTTGTCTATCTAGTTAATTTTAAATATAATGAGCTCCAGCTATATTTTATTATGACATTGGGGTTGAGTTGGGATGTGGCATGAAGAGAGGCAACAGCTCCATCTGCAGCAGTCTTGCTCTGTTGCAGGGAAGGACCACTGTTTATTAGTGAGTTCTCTGAGTTGAAGCTGCATTTTGGTCCTCTGGTCCATGCAGTGCTGTACAGTGGGCTCCCTTAGGTGCCAAGTCAGTCTAAGCAGTGGCCACTGGAGTAAGACAGGACCTATCAGAATTGCCTGGTAAGCCTCTGTGCATGGCTGGCACCACAGCCTCGGGGCTGTTGGCCTAGATTAATATCTTCACTATAGCAAAAGCCTCTCCTTGTGCTAGCAGCCTGTGTGTGTTAGGTTTAGCTGATTGAAACTAATGCTGGGCTGTCTCTGGAGTGAATGAAGTGAATACATTCCTCTATAGGAACAAAAAGCAACTCTGAAGAGGGTGGTTTCTCAGAAGCTTAGCCTCAGTACACCAATGTTAGCTTTGTGGATGATCTGTAATGTTTTCCACCCCTTAGATAAACTAAGTAATGGCACCAAGAGCTTCCAGCCCTGCTCAGATAAGACCAATTTGATGTTGGTTGAGTTCAAGAGAGAAGGGAGGATTAAGGATGCATAAACATTAAGTAACCTAATTTCTGTAGGTTTATTCTTCAGTGAAATCTCATTTTTTCCAGCCAGCTCGTTCCTCTAAAGATGCAGGCAGTGACAGAGTAGTTTAACTGATAGATATTGATTTTCTGAATACTTAATGGAGAAACTATTAGATATGAACTGTTTATGGAGAATGTCCAGAATAATCGATTATGTTTCATTTATCCTATACTTCATTCATCTTGAAAAGGAAAAATGTTTATTTAAGTTATTCTATGTGTGGTTTTGATCATGACTTTGTTTCTGACTTTTTGAAATAATGCTGCCTGTTTAGAAAATGGATGAGGAAAGTTCTCTGTTAAATAAAGATTTAATGACAATTCCAGCAGCTGATTTTATCATATGTCTTTGGCTCCCAATTTCACAAATAGCAAAAAGAGTTATGACTGATATTTCTGTATAGAAGTGGGACCAGCCACTTTAATGGTAATAGCCCATATCTTGTCTGCTGTGTTGTGTCAGTGTCAGTGTTGATAAAAAACTTAAAAAAACAACACAGCAAAGGTGTGTGGAGGATATGGCACCTCTGGTACTTTCAAAGACAAAGAAAAGTTGCTTCTTCCCCTGGCCCAGTGCAGAGAGCAGTGGGAGTGTGTGAGTGCTGCTGTCTGGCTGTGGGGGTCATGTCCAAATGTGCAGAGCTACAGCTGCCTGCTCAGGAGTTACCTTATTTTGATTGAGTTTAAAGTAAAGTCGGTGAGCTTTCACTACCATGTTTTGCTACCTCTCAAAAACAAGTACCAAGAGAAGGAGAATGGCATAAGTAGTAGAGTACATCTTGATAAAGTTTTACATTTCTGTTGAGATATACTTGAAACCTCAAGCGTAAAATGTGTTTCCAAGTATCCCTGACGGACAGTCCATTCTATCAGATGCAACCTGTAATATATGTTGGGACAAATACTTGTAGGTTTGGTTCTTGTTTCACATCTCCCTATATATGTATGTTTTGGGGCTTGGGACTGAGCAGTGCATAATGTGGCACAAACAAGTATATGACTAAGTACAGCCACTCTGTGACAGCTACTTCCTAATTCTGATTTTATCAGCAATGAAAGCAGACTGATGTTTCATTTGTAGAGCAGGTATTCGTATGACACAGGAGTCACAGATTCAAGCAGGGGGCTGTTAATTCTTTGCTTACTGTCATTTCAGCAAGGGGTTGTTGATTCATTGCTTATTGCCACTTCAATTTGCTTCTCTGCTGAACTGCTTGGGAGCACATATCATATACAGATTGCATTAGCTGAAGAACTGCATGAAAGCAACTTGCCAACATCATGCTAACAAAGAATGCAAAGAGATCCCAGGGGGATGCCAGGGGCTTGCAGTCCCTTTGTACCTGTTTGTAGCATCCTCTTTTTAACTCGTTGCCACCTTCCTGCCTTCCTCATTGAAGGGCACTGTTGTGCAACATTCATTCAAAGCCTTTTCTGTAGAATGCAGCTAGAAACTTAAATGCTAAAAGGATCATTACAAGAGACTACAGCCACAGAAAAACCAATCATATAAAAATATTCAATTTCTCTAAATATATAATTACATAATAAATCTGCATCTAGAGATCATCTATTAGAATTCCAATTTGTAATATGTTTTTATGCTGATTGGATCATTAGCTCTTCCCACAGACTAGCCTCTTGATGTAATTTGGATGAAAGAATGAAGACAGGCTGTTGTTTACGTACTTGCCTATTTCCTTGCTACTTTAGTTCTAAAGTAAATTTAGAGAAGAGCAGCCACTATAAAAAGAAGTAGAAACAGATAGTAATGGTTATTTTGGAGAGGACCCAAGAAGCCAAACTGATATGCAGACAATAATGGGAACCAGGTAGAAATACTTTGGTGACTCATCACTAAAGAGCATCTGTTGGGGAAAATAGTTTCATGGTGCTATGAGCATCAGTATTCTCTGCCCTATTACAGCCATGTTTTTACCTCTGTTAAATTAAAGGTTGAATTTGTTGCTTGAAATGGGAACATTTATAACTCCAGGTATTTAGAGTATCTCAATGCCTTTCCTTTCAAAACAATATACTATTGTTTCCAAACAATAGTATATATTCTTTCCCAAGGCTATGCACATGAAGGAGGTAAGCAATTCTCTTACAAGTGATTTTGTAATAAGCACAGCTGGGAGGAATGGATCGAGCTTTGAGTGGTATAGTTTTGTGCATATTTTTCCTTTTGACATCAGAAAAGTACTAGTGACATTCTTCTGCAGGACATTTTTAGATAGGTGATGCAACCTGGTGAAAAGGGACAGGTCTGTCTGGTGTGACTATTGAATACCTTTCTTTCTCCTTACTTGTTATTTCCCACTTTGAACTTTGGTCCCTTTGCTTAGGTTGTATGTTTATAGTCTTCCCCCTCTGTACAGCATCAAGGACAGTGAAGCTCTGGCTGCAGGCTTGACACTAGGCTGTACTCCATAGTTGTAGTCTCACACCTGGCAACTGAGTTGTATGTGCTGCATAAACCCATGTGCAAAACAGTCTCTCCACTCTGGAGTGAAACTAAAATTTGAGGCTGCCAGTAAAGCCCAGGTGAGCAATGATAAAGGAAAAAGATAGGCTGTATATTGTGCAGGAGCAGGTAATAAAATCCCTATTTAAAACAAGAATGCAAAAAGTCAGACATGCCATTACCTATCATGATGCCTTTTTTGGGCTCTAATCTATAAAACCCATTGAATTTACTGGTCTGTAACTGCAGAAAAAAGAAAAAAATATTTGAAATAGCCAAAGATGTTTGCTGTAACTGTATTACCCTGTTGCTCCTTTTATTCTTTATCATTAAATTGCAGTGAGATGTTTCAAACCATGATGAAGTTACCAAAAAGATATTATTTTAAAAAATACACTGTGCAGCAGAAAACAATGAGAAAATACTTAGAAGCATAATAACTACTGGAAAAGCATATATTTGGTAAGGAAGGGTTACCTTCTTGAAGGATAATGAACATCAGGCTGCTGTTAGCTAAAATGGAATTGAATTAATGTAGCAAAGGATAGCTGACTGTCTCCAATGCTGTTTGCATTCTCAGTGGTAAATCACCTCTGCAGGTATTTCTTAAAAAATATTCTGCTGGAAAAAAAATTTGTGGTTAATTTTGCACATGAATATAACTTAAAGGGAAAGGGGCTGCTCTGATGGAGCACACCGGAATGGTAGAAGTGGAAAGGAATTAATAATTTTTGTGGTTTTCAGAAACAGTGACATCACCAACAGCAAGACCAAACCACATGACTTCATAATTTATCTCCTTCCTAGATTATTAGAGGAAAGCAGTATTTTCAAGGGCAATGACATTGCCATATGTTAGCATAATTGCATGATTGTGTTACAAGCAACCAAAATACATGTTGTTGGCACTTCAGTTGTGCTCATTCTTAATTAGACATATTTTCCTCTTGCTCTTCCTTTCACCCCAAGGTCTTTCATTACAGTCTAGCTGGTTTACAGTTTTGTGGCTAAAAATTGCCATATTGTAAATTTAAATTTTGTAATTTAACCTGACATGATTCAATCTTTTTGTCCTTCAGTGTGTTGTCTTATTTGGGAGAGATTGCAGGATAATGTCTGTGATTTGATAATTACTTCAATGCTAATGTTATATTTACATCAAGGAAAATAGAAGGCCTATTTATTCATGAGCTGGTAAAATATTAAATGAGATCTCATTCTTGATTTAGATAATGTGAGGAAAAAGAATAAAACAGCTGCCAAGAAGAGATTTCTAATGCTGGACAGGTTTCTGTGGCCTTTACTTAATGTCATTATAACAAAATTTATTTTGTGGTAATGCAGTTTCAGCAGGGAAATAATTAATGGTCAGGCCATCATCCAAGAGTAGCAGCCATGGTTAAGTTGGGCAGCCAGCCCAAAGTCACTGCAACAACTCAAAGGCTGAAAATTAATCCAATCTTCAAAAATTCAATAAAATGCATAAACAGAGAGGTTAAGAAATAAAGATTGTATTCAGGCTTAAAATGCAGTTGCAATATTTAGCTGTATAAGGAAAGAAATGTGGAAGGGTAAGCTCTAAATAACACAGACCAGTTGGATACCCTCTCTTGGGCAGCTAACTCATGGAGTGTACTCAAGCTGGTGAAACTTCATGAGCACAAAGGTAGTTGCTGGTGTCCTGTGGTTTGGCAGCCACATAAGTCCTTTGTGTAGAGATGTGTGGTTCTGAAATAAGGTCAATAAGGCTATGCTTTAGAAGAGCTAATGGGAAGGGCACCACTTAAAATATGCTTAAATTATAGCTCCAGATGGAAGTCTAAACAAAAACACATCTTGATGGAGTCTTTCTCTTCACATATGTCTTGCTGAAACAGGCAAGCCTCTTAGAAGTCTTTCACCCTGCAGCACTGGTGCTTAAAGCCAGAGAGCCAGACAGGGAAATCATAAATGAGTGGCAGTGGCCCTGACACCAGCTAGACTCTACAGGTGCATGCATTATTTAATCCCTCTACTTGAGTTGTTCTGTTTCTTAACATGACACAAAGGATGCTTAATGTCAGTCCCCTACCAGTAACTAAAAGGGACAACTGCTGTTCCCAGTGCCTCCACTCAGAGTGGCTGTGGGGGTGCGTGTGAGCACTTCATCAGACAGTATTTCAGGTACTTTGGAATTTTTAGTAAGGCAATAACTAGATATACTAGACCACCAGAGGAAGATGGAGAAACAGGAGTAGGAAAATATGTGAATGGAGGAAACGAGGAATGACTGAGATAAGGCAGAGAACATGACCAGGTGGCCTTCCTTCCTGAGCTCTTATGTCACCTGAGAAGCAAAGGAGAAAGTGAGGCTCACAACACAGGCTGAGGACAGGGAGGAGAAACAGTCCAGGGAGAGCTGTGTGAACCAAGAGTGGTTGGGAAACAGCAACACACCAGAGCAGAGGCTCAGGGATGAGGTGCAAGCAGAGCCTATTCCCTGGGGGCAGCAGAGCGACAGCCACAGCTGCAGTCACAGCATCCCATCTCCACTCTTGTCTCGGTGCACTTGGCAATCCCTCGTTCAGCAGTCAGCAGACACAAGCACAGGGGCTGAGGAAATGCGGCAGAGAGGCACAAATGCAGCTCAGCACCCAGCAATCACCATAAGCACACAACACCCTTGGGAACAGCGAAGCCTGGCAAGCTATTTAACAAAATCTGCCAAGATCATTATTTTTGAGAGGAAAAAATGTGATTAGGTCTCTCTTGATTGCTGGGAACATGACTTGAGTACACTTTAGAAAATGCTGAGCTCTGCCATTTGTGTATTTCTCCTTGTGGAGCTAAAATCAATAACTTAATTTTAGCTATAAACAAAGTTTTATTTTGCTTTCCTGAATAGCTGTAATTTCAAGGTATCTTTCAGTGGCACTTTGATTTAAAAAGAAAAAAACCCAACCCCCCAAAGAATCATACCAGAAATTGATGTAAATTACATCAATAGGGTAATTTCTGTGCTTTTTTAGTCTGGTTTATTGGGGTATTACTAAACTTGCAATGTGCAGTTATCTTCTTTTTACTTAGTTGTATATATTATATACTGATTACTGTCTTATATTCCTGACTAAAATATATTCTTGAATAGAATGGATACTATAAAACTATGTTTGAAACTGTTATTTTTTTGTGTTGCTCTGAAGATCCACGGTTCACACTGTTAAATTTTTTGTTAAAACCCCCACACCTGTAAAACAAACCTTGATGAGAAATGCAGTAGTTAAAAGAGTATTTATCCTGCTGTTACCTGCTTTTCATTTGGCAAGGCAGGAGAGAAAATGATTTGGAAAAACTTGTTAAAATCAAACAGAAAGCATGCTTATGCACATCAATATACCTTTCCTCCCATTTTTTAGCACTGGATTTGGGCAGATGATCAGCTAATTCTCCTCCTGTGCTCTGAAAGGCTCTGCTCAGGTCACACAGGTCCTTCAGATACAAACTGATATAACAAAACACACGCAGCTTGTGGAAATTTAAGTACCAGAATAGTCCCAGGGATTTCAAGCTGAAAACTTCACACTCGATGTCTAAGTGCTTGGCTGCACGCTCCACCTTGATTTTTGATGAACCACGCTAAAAATTGCTGCATTGTTGCTACTAAAATGCCCCCAGCAAGGGCCATGAGTTGTGAGGATAAAGACGCTCTCTTGTTACATGACTCTGTGACTTAAGCTGTGTAAAATGGCAAAGTGAAATCACTTGCTTTTTCAAAATATTGGGTGGTAATAGGTATTACCGCTTATTACGGCTTATCCGCTGCTTATCAGCCGCGGATGTAAGGAGACGCAGAAGAGAAGGACGGAGCCAGAATGTTCGTGTTCAGAGCAAAGGGCGGAAGGGGGGAACCCACCTTCGTTTAATTCTTATATACACTTTTAGAAATCACAGTTCATTGGAGAAAATTAACACTTCCGTCTTTAACTACAGTGGTTAAAAGAAATGTCCATCAAAGGATCTGTGTCCATGGGAAAGGAATGTAAAACAAGATAATTTTACAACATAGCTATGTTTACAGAATTCTCGTCCTTGAAACTGTCTAGCAGAGAGCTAGCTATTTTTAACAGTAAAAATGGGCAACAAATAGGTGTTGGAACTTCTTTACACAAACACTATCTGATAATATCTGTTGTGCACACCAGCAGTCTTGTCTGAGCATCTGTGTTCATGTGCCACATGCCTCCCTGGAAAACAACGAGCAAGCCTACCCAAGATCAGAGATTTCAAGACTGCAAATTAAAAGAATGAAGGTGCATGTGTCAGATACATAGCAGCTGGAAAGACAAGTAATCTCTGCAGTGTCTTGAGGAGAGTGCATTTTTTAGCAATACTTCTGTTGTGTTATGCATGAGCATCATTTTTCTCTAGTCTGTATACATTTGCTCTTGTACTTTTCTACTTACTTTCTGTGCTTCCTACTCCACCCACTTGGAACAAACTCAAATACTACAGAAATTCTGAGGAAAATTCTTTGACTTGGGGAATTTTTACTCTCCATGAGCTTCTGTACCCTGTCTTGGTAACTGCTCATTCCAGACTTGCCAAAAAACAGAGCAATACTACATCTACTTCAGTGATTCTTTCCTCCTGTTTCTTCATAATTCTTTAACTCAGTGGAGAGAAACACAAAAACGTGAGGATTCTGTATGGTTTGAATCATCTCCAAGAGATGTGCAGAAGTCATAGCAAATAGATAGAAATCTCCCTACTGAAGAATCTGGATACTATGGCTGAGCAGGATTTTTCCATCAGTCCTTCTAAAGTGAGGCTAATAATGCTGTTCTCCTGCAGGCCACAGCTGCACAGAGCGGTGCCATGAGGTCACTCTGAGGGTTCCCCCAGCCCAACACCCCACTCAGAAGATGGATGAAAGCAGAAGCCAAGGGCAAGGTGAAACCAGGGCCAACATCAAAGGTACTGTGCTGCCCCCAGGCTCTGAGCATTTGTAACTCAAGGGATTTCCAGAGCTGATGTAATTTCTCTTTTCAATAATCTATAATATATCTCTATTCAGGTCCTTGTGCTGTCTACTGTGTGCATAAGCTTCAAGTATTCACAGTGGCCTCTGGCAAGAAACTTCCCAAGTCTGCTACATACTGGGGGAATAACCGCATTATTTTGTTTGTTTTGCAGTGCATTTCATATCCCCAAGTTTTCATACTGGAAGAGTCAGAGAGTATGTAATCTGTTCTCCACCTACTCCATCTGAGAGTATGTGCTCTATTAAGCACACACATAACAGAATATTAAGCATTTGATGAACTCCACTGGGAATTAACTTAAACCTTAGCCCAAACCTAAACACTATCTCACCTGCAAATGGTTTGTTGAGTGTGAGGGTTCCTATTGTATTGCTGTGGAGCTAAACACAATGTTTTGTTCTGTTTTAAAGCAGAACTCCCTGCTCCAAACCTTCTTTTAGTGTAGAGGTTTAAAATGTGCCTTCTAAACCTCTGCTTTCCTTGAGACAAACTTTTCCCCCTCTATCACTGTTTGTTATCTGCTACAAAAACCTTCTGGTTTACTAAGTTTATTAAATGAAGTGTGCATGCCATTCCCACGTAACTTTCATTCTCTTAACTGCTCCTTACTTTTGATTTCTGTTTGTTCACTGCCCATGGTCAGAGGCCACCAGCACAAAGAAGGAACTCATCTGGCCATCTCACAGAGCCTGAAGATGCAAAAATCCTGTAGGCACCAAATGCTGCTTCTGGGTAATTAAACAACCAAGTGAAAGCAATCATCACATTAGCATTGCTTGTGTGGCTCCGGAGCTTGTGCTAATGTAATTCTAGTCATTTATTTTGTTTATAAAGACCCTGATGTATATATGCACAGATAAAAGACCGAGAAGTAATGGAGGCTAACTTAAAGGAATAAGGGTCCTCATGTTTATGACTAATGCCTCATAAAGTCCTTGTCCCCATCCCTTTCCCCAGAGCTTTATTCCTGAATGTGTGACCTGCAGTTTTAATAGCCCAGCCACAGCCAGCAGACAGCAAGAAGTTTCTTAATAAACTTTTTAAATTACCAGCTAAAAACTTCATCAAACCACATGAGTTTTAGAGTTTTTAGGGACCAGATGAAGTTATATTGTTGGGTGTCCCAGCCCCTATATGCCACCCGCATGCTGACTAAGGAGTCACCCGAAGATACCTAATAGAAAATCGGAGGTCAGAGGCAAATCTGATGCCTTCCCTTACCTTGGGAGAACTTCAGATAAGCACCTCAACCTGCCTGGGATATGGGGTATAGCATCATCCCTGGAGGATCCCTCTTCCTTGTAATGCAGTTGCTGACTCTCACTTGTTTTCCAAGGTGGTTGGGCAGGGGTGATAGCTGTGGTACTTGTTGTAATTATTCAGGGCTAAAAATACTGGCCTAGAAAATGGAACTCTAGGCTTAAGCCACTCTTCTGCCCCAAATATTTCACAACTGTGTATCTGAGGATGTGGCCCTAGATGCTGAGCTGTACAGCAGGTAAAGGAAATTTATGTCAAAGAGCCTTAACAAGCCAAAAAAATCCTGGAAAGGAGGAAGGACACTGCCAGGCTGCTTGTCAACCATGAGCATCCTGGTCTCCAGATCCCACCATCCACATCTCTGTTGTGCTTTCCCTCTCTGGCCCAATGAAACTTGAATTCTGTTCTGCACACTGGCACAGTTCTGGCATGATGCCGGGGAGAAATTGGATGACTTGATCCCATCATGCTGCAGCCTGGCATAGAACTTATGGGTAAAGGAACTTGCAGATTTTATTTTCAGAGCAATAATTCTTAAAAGAAAACTATTATGCCAAAAATATGACAATAATCTCTGGTGTTTCAGAAGAAATGAGAGGAGTGGTAGCATAGGTTCACATCAGCATTAAGATACACACAGCCAGTAAGTGATATTTGTGCTCTGAAGCCTAAACTCACTAAGGAATCTGCAATGTTGTAAACCCCATCCCTGGTGGCTGATGTATACAAGGTGTGGAAGTGCTCTATGCTGGCATCACTGTCACCCCAGAACCTAAGGGGGTTTTTGGATCTCACCTCCTGAGGCTGTCATCTCTTGTAAGTGTCAAAAAAAAGTGTGTATGTGCAATCCCTGTTTTACTCAATAACTTCCAAACATTTTCTAGTAAAAAAAAAAAAAAAAGAGGAATGTTTCGGTGTTGCCTCATTTCTCATTTGCCTCACAAAATGAGAAATGTTTATTTTCTTCCCATTCTTAGCCCGTATAAGATACCAATACACTGCCAGCAAAAGCTGTCTTCAGAATGGAGAAATACTAGAGGTTTATAATGTAAAGATTTTGATTTTCTGTCGTCTTTTTCTTCTTTTTACCAAATGACTAAACCATTTAAATAGTAATTTAGAAGGAAAAGCTATCTCTTAAGCTGGAAAGCAGTCATAGGAAACACCAGTTTGCTGCTGGTTTTCTAACAAGGGTAGCTATGCGGCAGGAAAAGAAAGGGAAAGAGAAAGGACATGTGCCTTTGCAGCCATTCCAACAGTGTTCACCTGCCACTCTCAAACACCTTGTGCCACGGTGGGGGAATGCTGAAGTCCTTCAGGAAATATATTTGTGGAAAATGGGACATACAAAATCACGACCTGAAAGTGAATGTCAAGGTGAGGGGTGACTTTTTGGTTGCTGTGGGAGTTCATTGCAATCTGGAAGAGCTCCACTGTGCCCAGACAGGCTGTGCCCTCCTGTAGGGAGGTGCCCCTGTGCCAGAGGAGCAGGGGTTGAGGGCAGCCTCACAGCAGAGACCAGCCCCTTTACCTCAGAGCTATGGACAATTTTTAGGTACCTTGGGCCCAGGCTGGAGAGTGCACGTTGCAGCAGTGGTGTGGACACTGGCGGTCCAGACTCCTGGCCTGGGGCAACTTTTCCCTTCAGGGAGAATGGAAGGGCAAAAGCAGAGCCAAACCGTGGTAGGGAACTGCTGGCTTACATCAGCATGGCTTGCAGGGATTGGCCTTCGGTAGAAATGTCAGCCCTTGCAGCTGGGCACAAAACTAGAGACGGACTCTTGCTTTGAAAAAAACACAATAGCCTCCTTATATGAGCAAGGTTTTGAGAGTTGTCACAAACTGTGTTTGGGACATTGTGCTGCAATCCTTCTTGGCCACTGCCAGCATGTTTCAGAGGGCAGCAGAGAGCCCAGGCCTCCTGCCTGCCTGCCATGCTGACCCACCGCCTGTCTGGGCAGGCAGGCAGAGAGAAACACCAAGATAAACTGCTATTTAATAGTATAAAAATGGGATAGCTGGAGAAACCAGGTTGGAAAGGAAATGAGAGACCTGGAAAATGAGGCAAAATACACCAGGAGAGGAAACTATGAGAGAACACCCGGGGTGTGTGTGTGTGTGTGTGTATATGGTTTAGCAACTCTGTCAAAATGTTCTCACCAAAGAAAATAGGGAAAAAAAAAAGGCTCTAGATTTACAGATATGTTTATGCATATATGCACATATATACACATACACAGATATGTTTATAGGATCCTAATAAAAAAGTCTGTCACCTGCATACTCATCAATGTCTCCTGTCCACATATGGTCTCAAACAAAGACTGCTGTTTCTTGGGTTTTTATTTTGTTCTGTGTCTTACTGACTGATAAACATACCTGAAATATATACGGAAATATCCAAGTCCACAGAAGATCCTTTAATACTGCCTTCTGTGGTGATCAGTTTGCCTTTGCCATGGGCCTGTCCTTCTATCCTGTATCATAATGCTTTTGTACTTGGTAGAGAGCAGGCATTTGCCCTGCACATAGCCATATTGTAACTGGCAAATTTTCTTAAACTATATTCTCTTCTACTTCCCGGCAAGATACTCCAAGGGAAAATGCATTCTCTTATCATAGTATTTCACATTATAATATCTGTAAGTTCCTGTGAAATGGAGGAAGGACAAACCTCCCCTACAGTTTACCTCATATATCACATAATTTCTGTGATTAACCCTCTAATGGGGACATCTTGACAGGAGACCTCTGGGAGCTCCGATAACACTTTGCAGGGAAAACACTTCGCTGTGGAAGATGCAAGCTCCTGAGAGATGCACCTAAAAGTGCCTTTGTCTTGATCTCACTTGACAGTGTAGACTGTGCCAGTGCTACGTGTCCTCAGGGCACCTCATGGTGTGAGAGCAGGCTTCCTCTCTCCTTGCTCATCGTCTCTCCTGGGAGATTTCAGGTCACTGACCTAGCAACACAGGATTTATTTGCATTGCTTTTTTTACTTCTCTGTAACTGAATAAAAACATGTACCTGTAGAAACACATTTTTTTTTTTTTTTTTTTATTATTTTGGGCAAGGTCAATTTTTTCAGCTCTCTCTACAGAGCACAGAGTGCAATGAGCTCTTCTTGCTGCTGGGTCGGGAGGCATGGCTGTAAAGCAGGTGGAAATTCTGAGAATGCAAATGCTGAGCATGTCTCAGATGCTTATTGGAAAATGCAAGCAAGCCCCTCATACTTTGAAATATTCTGTTTCAGTCAATATTTGCCATGCTTGAATTGGTCATTCCTTGGCATACTGTCCTTTATCTGCATCATTTCATAGTCAATTCATAGAAAAATGTCAAACTGGCTGACTGGAAATCTTTGCTGTAATATATACACAAAGGGCAGATCTGTAAACCTGACAGGGAAGCAGATACACAATTCATTGCTTCTGGCTGGGCTAGAACTGGTGAGGTAAAGAGTTACGTCCCCTGGGATCAGGGAATTCATACCCTGCCACAGGTGATTGCTTTGCTCAGAATCACAAAGATTAACACACTGGTATCCCACTTTCTGGTTAAGGTTAAAAGTTTCATTAATCTCACAAGAACTGACACTGCTTCAAATGTGCAACATCTGACCTGTAAGAAATAGGGACGTGCATGTGAAAAAGGTACAGTGTGAAAAATGACACGTAAAGAATAAAGCTAGTAACAGCACTTTGCCAAAAGTATTATGGGTTTAAGTGTTGATCTATGCACCAGCACCTTCTTTTGTTACTGACTAATGTGCAGAACTGGGAGTTCCAGAAGAACAGCATTCATATTCTATTCTGAAAGTCTCTTCCAAATTAACTTGACTTCATCTCCGTCTCCCCTCTCCCCTTCCCTGCTCGAGTGTTCCCTTGATATGCATTAATTGAATTTTTAAGTCACTGCAGTTTCTATTGGTCTTTGAGGAAAAAAAATGCAGCACCCACAAATGGGTTTGAACAACCTGTTTTGTAGGGCTTCATTTTTAGGGATATGAGTGACAGTTTTAAAGTTTTTCTTGTGGGGCTGTTGAAGTTTTTTTTCTATCTTATGAGAATATTCCTCTTTTCATGTGGTTAAAATGGAATTTTCGTTTTCATTTCTATTGCTTGAGGAAAATGAAATGGAGCACCAGGGAAGGTGACTTTCCTCATTCAGATTGGTCTCATTTCTCATTAAAAAAAAAAAAAAAAGATAAAAAAGAAAAAGCACTTCACAGTGGAGCCATATCAATCTTAGCGGATCTTGACTTTTGGGGGGAATGAGGGTTTCTGAGTTAAGTCTTTCATCAGGCTGTCAGAACATCATTTTCTCTTATAAACTATAGGTCCTGTTTTCATTTTTGTGGTATCTTCAATCCCGACGGATAGCACTTCACCTTCTATCCATCTGGCCTGTCTTCACCCTCTGTTGAGGTACAGCTGCCACAGTCTCAGAAGCACAAATTGGATATGTGTTTAATTGTGTATAACAACACTGTCCCATAGTGAAGGACAGAAGCAAAGCTGAATCCAGCAGAAACCGCAAGGGACTTTCACATAAAAGTGTAGATAAAAATGAATATTCAACTAAAATAATTTTATGAAAATAAATTTCACTTCAACTCATCCTTTACCTGGTTCAAACCTATTTGTATTACACATATTATGTGGAAGGTATCTGATCTGCCTGTCATACTCTATAGCTAGTATTTTGATCAAAACCCACAAATTTCTAGTTTTTTCTGAATTTTTTAGGGAGTACATGCTTTCTGAGTCTCAGAGGTCCTCAATGTCCTTGCTAAAAATCAGTGGCTGTTGATGGAGCCCAGTTCACATACTCATCCTGCTGAAACGCAGGCTCCCTAGACAGCCCAAGTTAGAAATGTTGACTGAATCCTTGCTCCAGAAAAGTTTGATCATAACAGCAGTACCCTGCTAATGCACAATGAACACAGTGTCAGAAAATTGGTCAGGCTCATAACAGCCTGTTCTAGCTAATAAGGCAATTCAGGACCTGGGATAAGCACAGGCATTCAGGGTTTACAGCTGCTATAAACAGGGACAATTCTAATGGCAGAATAGCAACAGTGCTCTGGGACTTTAATTCAGCAACTGGATGGTCAGTGGTATAATTTTGTCTGGCTCCCACATTGTTGTCTGCAAGAAAACAGGACAGCCAGCACAGCAGACCAGAGCACTGCTTTGATGTTCCTACTTTTCTGGGAGGAGGCTATTTTGGTGGTGAAGGGAAGAAAGCAGAGCAGCAGCGGGTTGGGAAGCACACACAGGGGTCCTTGGTGAACAACCCCAGAGGAAATGGCTTGTTACATGGATAGTTTTCAGTCCCAGTTAGCTGAAATTGCGGGGAAGAATGTTTAGCTAGTAAAAAAGGGTTTGAAGGATAGAAATTTGTTCAAGTCAGTGAAATGCTATTTAAGGCAGATGAAAGTAGTAAGGTTATTCTTGAAGACAGCTTTTTGAGAGTCTTGTTTTCACCAAGGTTATTCTGATTTAATGGCATGCTGAGCATCTCCATGCTGAGGCCATGTGTGTGGCAGTGCATGCTCTAGAGTCATCTTTAGAATGGGCCACTTTCCTAATCATACCTGAACATCATTTATAGGTGAGTCAGTCTGCCAAGGAGATTTGGTATTCATGGTAGCAGTCCCCCTCCCTACCTTCCAGTCATCTCAAAGGTCTCATTTGGGCATGTCTATCACATACAATTATGTAGGAACCCTGTTAATTAATTAGTATTAGCTTCTAATGGTTATGAAATTAATTGCATTTGGAAGAATATAAAAATGAGTAAATAACCTCAAAGTGTTGAGGCCTATTTGGCAAGATAATATAGCTCATCCTGCCCAATTACACTGATAAGATTTTAAACTAATTGAGCTCACACTGTCTCTCCATTACCTGACATTCAGCAGCACACAGAGAAGATTAAAGGGATTCAAAGGATAGTGTGTTTATAAAACTAGGAATAGTCACTCCTGTTCCTCATTTAAGCATAAATACATTTTAATTCACAACTGAACAATACGGAGGTTGCCATAGAAATGAGCATGTTGAGAACTTTGGGGCTTTTGCTGGCATTTCAGGTTAAAAATAGTGACCCGGGATACTCAGGACCTCATTACACAATGGCAGGTGTATATCCTACAGTCCAACCTGTTGCTCACCATGCCCCCAAAGGAGCAGAGGGCTTGCCTTACTGTATTAAATCAGTTGTTCATCTAACTTGACATTTTGCCTTCTGCACTGATATCTTGAGGAAGGTGGAAGGCTCCCATAATGCCTATTACCTATCCAATTATGCTATGTGGTGTTCAGGGAGAAAGCATCCTTCCAGAGCCCTGCAGGCAATTAGCATACACCGAGAAGCGTGATATTCAATTACCCTTATTATTTCAGCATGCCAAGCCGCAAGAGGTGGTTAATGATTGCACAAAATTTTGTAGTCTTTTAGGAAAATATACTCAAAGTTACCAGAACCTTACATTGCATATCAGCAAGACCCATATGAGGCCCACTAACAGCAGTAGAACTGATGGAATGCCAGTGACAGATTATTCACTTGCAAGGCAAAATTTGACTTTTTAAGCCTCTTATGTATACCCAGAGATTTATGTCCTTGGGGACATTTTATAGGATGAAAATTTTCCTCCAGAAGCAAATCTATTACTCTCCACAGCTGAAGCTCTAGGCTGTTAGTTTGCTATACAGAACTGGCTATTATTCAAAGAAAGTTTTGGGCTGCTGAGCTCTCAGCTTCTATTGCAGCACTTTGGACTCTAAAGTTGATGGTGATTATATCCATGAACCCTCACATCTTCTGCCACTCTCAGCAAAACAAACAAAGGATTGAAAACTGAGCTATCTTTCAACAACTAAATCTAAAAACTTTGCAGTAGAGTTTGCACTTGAATGAGTATTTCCATTGTCATGGAAAAATGGGATCAAAGATGCCAAGCTCTGTGTAAATTGCATAGGAAGATAGTATAAACCCATCCCCAGACCATGTTAGACCCTGCAAGAAGAGAGGTAGTAAATAATGAGTATAACTGCTATGAGAAATTACACATTTGATACCTATTTATACCAGAAAGATCTGTGCTGGTAACTTTATGTCCTTCAGAGAAAGCGTGAGAGACATGATGATGAAATGAATCTACATTTTTTTATAGTACCCAACATGTGCTGAACTTTGTCAAACTGGTGTTACAAGTGGGCTGCAGGTGAAATTTCACAAGACCTTCAGTCTCTGAAGGACATATACTCTGATTAAGATGTATTGAATCATTACTTATTCAGTAAGAGTACTTCTGCTAAAAATTCAAGCAAACGGCTTTGTCTTTAAAGCTTAAAGAAATTATCTTCCTTTGAAGTGAAAAACTGTCTGCTAAAACCAAAGGTGGGGGAATGGGTGCCTCTTGTGGCTGCAGACTGTCATCCAAGGTCATAGGGTGTCAGGATGCCAGGTGGAACACAGTCTCATACCTTTCACCAGTACTGATTGGATCGAGTATATTACATTGTATATTCTGTAAATATATCTCCATCCACTGATGTCCATGGCAGTGCCTCAGTAAATACCAGGACTGATTCTGACCTGTTTCACACTTAAACAAGGAATAATTTCATTCGAAAGCCTTTATATAAAAAGACTGTTTGACTAAATGGACTTTTTAAATGGACTAGTTAGGAAATGTGGATTTTAGTCTCTGAAGTGGATGATGGTGCTTTGGGCATGGTCTTGGGTTTCACAAAGTGGACTTCATGATTTTTATTCCCCAGTGACAGACCTATTGCTCATGGCAGACAAAAAGCCAGCTGCCTTCTCATGGGTCACAGTGAGCACATGGAAACAAAATATTGCTTTGCCGAACTTTCTTGATTATTGCCAAATTTGTTTCCTTAGTATCTCTGTTTCCTGTAGCAGATGAAAAGAAGAAGTGAGACTAATCATCTAAAATGTTTTCTTTTCCACATGAGCATTATAATTTCATGGTGTGCCTTCAATTCAAATATTCTTGAATACGTACAACTGCAGCTTATTGAATAAAATGAGCGTAAACTAGAAAAATGTATGGGTTTACTTCTCTCATTAATCAAAAGAATAAATTGCATTAAGATGTTGATGTTTTCCTGGAACAGAAAACAAATGTTTCTGTGAATGACAAATAGGAAATAACACTGAACTTCTGCAAGTTTTGTGGCAGCTGCCGCCAAGAGCCACAAACATCAGAGGTAAATGAATAATCACCAACAGAGCAGAACAGCCATTAGACATAATGATAGAAAACCTCCTTTCTCACTCACAGACATCAAGTTTTCTGTGCAATTAAAAGTTGGCAGAAGCAAGCAATTGGCTTTAAAACAAGACAAAGAACTATGAAAAGAACCTGGCTTTTTGCTTCAAGTGAGTGGACTGTGAATGGATTGAGCTGCTTTGCTTGGAAAAGGGAGCAAAGAAGAGCATATGCTTCTGCACCCTTCAACAAAAATTCAATGTAAGAAAAAAGATCAAGCTATTTAATAAATCAAAAAGTAGCTACCCAAAAACATTCAACTCTCCTGCATTTCTTTAGAAACAGAGCTAATAATACCTCTCAGGAGCATCTTTACATTTGTGTCCCTCTTGAGAGAAGTGCAGAGAGGTGGGGCCAAGGGTGGTACCACTAGCTGATGCACAGCAAGAGCGGGTAAAGGGGGATCACTGTGTCTCCTTCCATGGTATCTATTTTGCTCTGGTGGAGTGCTATTGATTTCTTAAACATCACTCACACAAATGAGATGACAGTCATTTCATATCCTGTGTGGCCCAAAATCCTTTAAACACTATTTGGCTTAGTATTTCATTGCAAGCTAGAAAAATGCATGGGTTTCTGGAAGGAATTTGCCAAAGATGAAGGAGGATGTTATTTGAGGGTCACCTTGTAGGAGATACTGACTGAAGAAGGGAAAATGTAGAAAGAGAGGAAGTGTGCTGGAAACAGAGAACAATTGATCTTAGTGTTGTAGAGTAAAACCAAGACAATGTGTCTTTGCATGGTGAATTCCTTGTGAATGTTTTTCTTTCTGTGTGGGTTTGTGAGTTTGAGATACAAAACTGTGAAATTTGTCTGTTTTCATTTTTGTTGATGTTCTAAATTTCTAATTCTAATTTCTATGTCCTAATTCCTTCCAAAACTACGTGGATAGCAGTACTTCACTGATAACCGTCTTTAAATGACTCCACACAATTCATACTGACAATGTTAGGAAAATGCAAACCATGTATCTCACCACTGAAAAGGAGAGTTCAGGGCTGCATTTTCTCTGTGCTCGTAATTGTTTTTATATTCAGGAATGAAGATAAACTTTGAATGTAAATCCTTTCCATAGAAATGAAACTACATGGAATTTTAGAATAAAAGAAAATAAATTAAATAGTACCTTTCAGAAACATTTTCTGATTTTGGCCATTCTGAGTGAAAGAATGGTACTGGCAGTCTTCCAACTTTTAATGAAAACTTTCAGGCATTTTGAAATTTTAGAATCAAAATTTATCATTATAAACTTTCAGAAATACTGTAGAAAGTAGAATTTTATTACAATTCTTTACCGCTGCTTTTTAACTGCATTTAAACAACAAGGTGAAAAGCAATTTATTGCCTAGGCAAAAACTACTTTTCTGGGTTGGTTGTTTTGGCTACTAGTGTTCACTGAAGGAAGTTCTAACATGAGTGCTTGGCTATTAGCATTTTAAGGTATTGCTGTATGGGAAAACATTTCAACACTTGAGCATTTCACTGAACTGACACCACAATTTAAAATGGTACTGCAAGTTGACATAGGTAAATACAAAATGCTGGAGCAGATAGAAACACTTAGAAAGAAGGAAACTTCTCAGAACTGGGATAAGATTAGATTATAGTCTTTACACCAGAAAACAAGGAAAGGAACAAAAGGAAAATAAAACACAAAATAAAATCCTGTTCCCTTACTTCAAGAAGGGATCAGCTTGGTCATTGCAAAATCAGACCCAAAGGTGCTCATGGATCCAGGCATTCTGCTGTAGGGACATCGACCACCTCTCACCCTCCTCTGTTGACAGAGACTTTTATAGGTGCTGGTGAAAGTTAAATAGACAGATTTAAAAAGTAAAATTTCTTTGGAAAAGTTTTCTCCTTTCTTTTCTTTCAGATTCTGTGAAGTTTTTCAAAAGACAGACTGTTAATTCATCACACCTTCTCCATCAGACTGCAGTGAACACTTGCATTAATCAGGTATCATGAATAAATGGCCTGTCTTCGTTAAATTTGAAATAGAAAAAAGAAAAACACAAAAAAGGCACAAAAAACACAAAAGAGAGAAAAAATTTCTTAAATTCAATAGAAATAAAATGCAAAAGAGGGGATGATTGTGAACCTGAGATTTAAAAAACTACATGAATGCTAATAGTTTGGGCACCCTTGCAGTCAGATTGCTTTGTGGGTGCATTAAGGGATAATGCCAGCACCTCTGAGAAGGAAAACTAATTGCCCAAGCTCCCTGAATCTCAGCGCTCATCCTACAGACGATCACCCTGACCCTTGCCAGTGCAATGTCAGAGAAGGACATGGTCCCTCACCACTCCCGGCTGACCAGAGTGACAGCTATGTCAGTCACCCATGGACCAAGACAACACTTTAGGTGCTTCAAACACAATTTGCATTTAAAATATTTTCTCTTGCTACTTCTGTGCTAATTCAGGACTCCAAGTGAATGCCTGGAGTTCAGTTTCACTGTTTAAGTCTCCCTGGATTGCCTAAACCACAGAGAAATATTTTTCTTCATCTTTGCCAGCAAATGGCTTTTATCGACAAGTTTATGGGAAACATTTGCAGGTTGAACCTGTTTTCTGATGCTTTTTTCATTTTCATTCAGCAAGGCATTTAAAACTCTAACAAATTTTTATAGCACTTGCATACCCCAACTATAGAGATTTAGGTAGTATAAACAAATAATCAACCTGCTGGCTAGGACCCCTCCTGTGAAATGTGACTGTTCTTCTATTATCGCAATATATTTAACATTATGTAAGCTCTACACAAAACAAACTTGTAGGCTCTGAGCTTGGTCCTCTTACTGGAGAAAAAGTAGCTTAATTTCCCTGCTACATATATGACACTTGTTAGATATAAATATGTGTATATATTCAAAACCATATTTCCTATAAATTTACATTTAATTTTAAAATTGTTGCTAGTGGAAGATGTAGTTCCTTACTCTATGTAATAATTCCCGTGCAAGTACTGTAAGTTTTTCTTTATTCATTGGTTCAAAGCAGCACAATAACTTGTCTTGCATCACTAAGTTACTAAACTACACTCACTAGAACCATAAGTGATTTAGGAAATAAATCACTCCTCCACTCTCCTAAAACAAAGAAATCTGAGAAGACTAAAATCAAGGAGGAGCCTCCTATTGCCATTTTCTATTTTGTCAATGAAACGTTGTTTTCCTGATAGACTTCTTGGGTCACTTATCTTGCTATTTGGATGCATCATACATTTAATGTCATGACAATCAGGTAAAATGGACTGCTGTTGTCACGCTTGATTTACAACCCATGTACTGAAGCAGAAAGTAGTTGAAGTGACCACAATAGCTGGTGATCATTAAAGCCTGAATGACGAGGGGAGAGAGACACCTGGAGACTAGTTTTCAAGGGTCTTTAGATCTCCCCTCCTGCTGCTGGCCCAGCAGCATCACCTTCTCCTGTCATCTTTCACTTCTTGCTTTGGTCTCTGTCTGCTGCTAAAATCTCTCTCCTAAATTTAGTTTGGTCACAAAAGTGCACACTGATAACCTCATGTATATGAAAGCAATCCCTAGCCCAGCTAATCCCACTGACTTCAGTAAGAGTAATAGCATTGGGCTTCATATAATAATAAACAGGAAAAAAAAGTAATAAATGGAGGAGCTGGAAATATATTTTGTATTGCATCTTGGCTATGAAACAAATGCATATTTTCTGGTAGTCAATTCATATTATATGGACTACTAAACCAAATGTATCACATGACAAGACCTGCACACAGGCTCATATTTGTGGGCAATATATCAGGCAGGAAGTGAAGAACTGTGCATTGCTATTTCAAGGGAACAATGAACATGCAGCCTCAGAGCTTCTCTTGGATTAAATCCACAGGTTCTGGGAAAATAAACATTTCTTGGTCCCAGAATTCATCTTTTTTGTCTCATTATTTATTTGCAGTTTGTGTATGCTGAGCTGGGCAGACAATAAAGGAATAATGAACAACACTGAGTTGTAAACAGGAGCCTTCCAAGGCTGGGCTGAGTTACTATTTGGATGTGACATATCAAGAGCAGCAAAACTTTAATTGACCAGCTATATCCCAAATGAAAGCCTGGATGCAAACTCTGCAGTAGAGATTTGGAAGAGCTGCAAGGGGAAGAAGGTCCATGCCTTAGTTGCCCTTTCACTGCTGGAGCTAGGATGGTGCACTAAGTGAACTCTGCATTTTATACTGTGTTTAGAGGGAGGGAGAGTCAATGCCTACTTTTTGGTGCAACCTAAATTCAAAAGGCACTTCAATCTTTTGATAATTACATTTAAAATATTAAAGCAAAATTTCCATATCCCTTAGTTTATAGCCATTTTTTAAAATAATTTACCAAACCTATTTAATTTTCATGTTAGAGCCTCTACTTCTGACCAGAAGTGTGAAAAGGCACTGCCAAGGTAGTGGCAGAACTGAATGCCACAGTGTCCTTAGTCATCAAGAGGTGTTTTGCTTCCCCTCAGCCTTGCATGATTGAGTTAAAATTTGATAGGAAGTATCTGTCCCATATTTAAGGATACATATTTCTCATTAACAACTTTGGCTAATGAACACAGTGACTAAGACAAACTTCTAGATGGAATATCCATTTATTCTGATGTTCTCCAGTACAGGAAAGTAAAACCTCTCTTTCTAATGTGTTCAGTAACAGTTATTTTGATATCTCAATGCCAGGTGAAAATGCTTTGATGGTGTTGCTTTCCCATCAGGCAGCCACAAAAATGTGGTTTGGCTGCCTTTTGAGAATTCTTATCAGACATCCTAATATTTTATTTCCACACTCGAAACTCCAAAAAGACCTACTATTTCCATTTTTTACTGCCTATGTAAAGAGTACTATGTGTAATCAATGGGATTACATACAGCACATACATACAGCCTAGGAATTTACAATCCATTCAAACGTAGTGGTTCTCCTTTTTAAAAACTAATGTAGGTAGGTAAACAGCTCAACATTCAATTCAGAGAAGAGAATCTACTGCTTACAAGAAAAAGAAAGTGATTGGCAAGAACAAATGAGAAGAAGGGTATGAGCAGGAGAAGAAAAGTTATTTTATCAAGAAGAAAGTTTATTTTATCAAGGCCTGAAGACAACATAAAACAGGGTTGCTATAGAGCTTTCTAGTGTTTAGTAGTTTACAATGAAACTGTTCAGGGCCGAAGTCTGCATCCCTGACTATTTCCGGGTAACTCACCTCCCTTAACATCCTTGGGATGTATTTGTCTCCCACATGGAAGCCTTGGTGTTGTCTGTCTGAGTTCAGCATCATTCTGCTGTATGCCAAGCAAGACAGCTTGCATTTCCCTTTACAGACCAAGATTATCCATCCAAAGTCAACACCAGCCTCTGGCATGCAACAGTGCATCATTAACAGGGTTGTGCTGGCAGCAAGATAGTCATATCTCTTGATATTGTTTAAAATTATGGAGATATTTTTCACACCAAGTATAAACCATCTGGCTATACTTCCACTCTCGAGAAAAGGGAATGCTAGTCCAGATTTTTGGTGGAAACTGCTTTAGCAAAGATGTGGATGAATTTGGCTTCTTTATAATCTTAGATGTTGTCATATAAGCTTTGATGTTGGCACTCCATGGAATTCATTTTCTTGGGAGTCTTCACAGAAATGCAGAATTGGACTGCTATCTGCTTTTCTAAGGTCACATGGATGACTAGCATCACACTTTAAAACATACCATTTTTACATGTCTAATTAAGAAAAAATACCTAGGTTAATTGCTTACTTCCAGATATATTAACTGCTGCTTTTATTTATATGTGGAAGGTGATGATAGCAACAGGAGGGTCTAGAAGTAAAAGCAAAATGATAAAGGAAATTCATACAAAAAATATTTGTATTCCTCTCATTCCGCCAGAAAAAAAGAAAGCTTAGATTGCAAATGTAGGTACTAGATAAACTGACACAACTATTTATCATTTAAATGTGCTAATCTCGTAATTCTAAAAGCCCCAGATATTAATACAAAATCACCTCAACATCTGTTAAAAATGACAAATGTGTAGTAAATATTTTGGACAGTATATCTAAGTAGGAGTTTTTAAAACAGTGCATCAGTTGTTTAAAAGTTCCACCACAGGAACACTTCATGTCCTAAAATGCACAAGCTCAATGTGGAATGAATGACAACAATGAGCATCACTAAGGCTGCTGAAGAAGCCTATGCATGAACAGTGCATGCATACAAAGTAGGGATCACATTTTAGTGGTAAAACAAGATGATCAGGAAGAAAAAACTTGCATTTTCAAGCTTAGAGACAGCCATGAGAAGTACTATGATTTCATTAAAATTAGGCATAAGTCTATGTCTTTTTCCCTTTAATAATACATTTTTTAGTTCAGTCAGTTTACTGAGTTGTTCAATCTGTTCTCAGTTATTAAAGGATGTCTGTCTGAAGATGTTTTAATATGCCACAGTCTTGCCTTAAATACATACTTAATGCTTCATAAAATTGAATCAGAATATCTACAATCCTTCATTTTCATACTTAATGTGTACAAAGCATCACTTAAGTAAAAGGAAGCAAAGGGCTGAAGGATGATAATGGGTCCATTTACTGCTGTTCCGCTCTGGTTTGCAACTGTACTCCCAGCATTATGCTTGCTTGCTTTGGATTATGCTACAAAGCCATTTCAAAAACCTTGGAAAGAGCATGTTTTTGCTGCAAACTTCAGGACAGGAAGCTGCTGACTGCAGAGACTAACATTTCTGTGCATGTGCTCTAAACAAACTGTCCTTGCTCATGCAGAGGTGTTGACTAACTGTGGTCCTGTAGAAGGAAAACAATGTTGGTGTGCCTGATGTACTGGCCTTCAATTTTGATTTTTGTGCCTTCCAATATGATTCTCTCCAAGATGTAAAGCAACACCTTCTGTTGTTTCGTCCACTTTGTTTACCAGTTAATCCACAGACATCTGCAAAATCATAGCTGATGTGCAAACTGGGACATCCTTTAGTTAAAGAACAGTGCACATGGAAATCAGGGGTGGTGAGACCGATCTGCTTGAATGTATCCCAGGTCAGCAGGTGGGGAAATCTTTGGACCTGTTAAAATTTGTCACTCAGAAATCCATTGGCAGGGCAGGGCAGAGTGGATGAATGATTTAGTGAACTGTCATCTCTTGAAGCACTGTCCCTTCTATTTAAACAAAAGCTAGATTTCAGGACACGATGGACAGAAATTTGTACCTTTTCTACTTTTCTGCTAAATAAGACTTCATGTCATTGCCTTAAATGCTGTAGTTTTCCAACAACAGAACATGCACTGAGGGAAGATGGGCCCATTATCTCTTTGTTCATGGTGAAGAGCTTCAAAATCTCAAATCCTGCTAATTGTGTGCTGTAGCAAGTTTGGCACAAGTATGGCCTTCCCAGGTTAACCCTGGTTCCATGATAATCGCCTCGGGTTCTTTTTCTGCAAGTGTTTCTGTGTATTTTGCCTCATCCAGAGATTTTGTCATGAGTTTCTCCCACCCCCAGTTTTATCCTTTTAGCTAAATTTCTTCCAAATCAGAATCACCACTTGCCACAGTCTTTACTGCATAACTCTGCCAAAATTCATAGTGCTGTGCCTGTGGCCAGGGCATTTGAAGTCCTTTCCAGAGGAGATCTAATCACAGCAGCCAGCCTGACACTGACTCTCACTGGTCTCCTTCCCCAAGCCCTCACTCCCATCCCAGCTCACAGTGCAACCAGTATGGCCAGCACAGGCCCTCTTTTGCAGCCCACGCGCAGCCATGCATCTCTGCTGGGGTGAGCATCTGCGATATAGTGGGTTTCAAGAAGGTGGTGTTATCTCTTCACTCTGGAGAGGTTAAGCAATCTTAGGATCTTTCCTGAATGCAACCTTCCAGAATTGTGAAAGAGACTTCTGCTGTATTTGAATAATCTCTTTACATAAACCAGTATTAAGTCAGAAAGCATGCCTTCCTGCAGCTGTGAAATAATTTTTTATGTTTCTAATTCTGCCAAGAAACCCTAAAGGGAATATTTTTTTTATTAAGGTAAGCTTGTAAATTTTAAAATGAAATAAGGATTGAATTTGGAATATAATTGCCAAATGTCCTCTCTAAAACTGAAAACTTGACACAATCAGGGGCTCTAGGAGGGGAATGATAGTCAGTACACGACTGTGTTTTAAAATTTATTGTGAATGCAACTGAACTGTGCACAGAGATATATCCACCATCTTTGTATGCATATGTGTCATCTGCTTTTCAGAACAACAAGGGATCAAGATGCTGCCTAACTTTAATAACTAAAGATCTGATGACATTTCCTACAGGCTTATTTTTAGCCTTTGTGTTCTGGCTGGGCTCCATTTCAGCTACTCCAGTCTGACCTACAATTTCAACCACTTTCCTGACCCCCACGTCTGCACAGTACAGTGAGACTGCCTGTGGCATTGCTGTGCCTTCCAATGCCAGCACCAAGATCAGGGTGCTTGCTGTCTGGGGACAGTGTGGAGGTATGCCAAGGGACAGAAGAGTGCCTCTAACTCAATTTCTTGTCATTTTTCATCAAAAAAACCTTCTTGACTGTGAGAAAAGCCATAATACACTTCTTGAGAAGGACAGACTGCAGAGGATGTCCAGGGCACATCAGGATCCTGTCTTCTGATGAATAGTGGCATAAGTAGGAATAACCCTCTGTGGAAATCAGTGTAGTGGATTTACTTTTATGTTGACAAGAGGGGAATGATTCTCTTACCCAAGGTGTTGTTGGTAATGTAGGCACCTGTTTTACAGCCTGGATCCTGGCACATATCTGTGAGCACTGTAGAGCTATTGATTGGAAAAGAGAGTTTTGTGTCTTTGGTCTCACCTGCTATTGCTTTGTGATTTTGTTTCTGTGCTTGTTTTGCAGACTGCTAAATCCTTTCCTCCCAGTGTCACTGAGCCATAGACAAACACTATGGTATTGGGACAGCACAAAGAATATGTTTTGACAGTTCAGTCAAAGAGGTAAGGATGACCTCTGGGCTGCTGGCAAGCTCCCAAGCTAATTCTTTTTTTTTCTTTTTTAACCTAATACTTCTCCGTTAAGCAGCTTGTTTGCTCTCAGACTTCCTAACAAGCTGTCACCAGTCATGGCTGACCCTGCTGTCCCAATGGCGGTAGATGTTGCTTGACTGGTCAATGAGAAGCCCCACTGGGTAAAAGAACCTGGAGGGTCTTGTCTCACATATTGTCTTACATATTGTCTCACACAGAAGAAAAAAATAAACTCAAAATGAACATGTCTTAAATCCTGACTTTTTACCAAAGTGAGGGATGTTTTCATTTTCATTTTCTGTTTATCCAACTAAAGATAGAGAAGATGGGAAAATTGACTTTTTACCTGGAAGGAATTTCCAGTATTTTGGGGTTTGGTTTTTACCTTTGGGAATATTAAAAAGAGAAGTAGAAACTTATAACTCAAAAGTGCTCCTAAAATGAACTGAACAATTTTAGAACAATGAGTGCTTCTGGTTGCATTATCACACTGTGCCATCAGATATGTAGTTTAGGTAGTATGTCCAGAGACGATGGGGACATCAAGTAGCTAAAACCAGCAGCCACAAAGCACAGAACAGCTGAAAATACTCACAGAAATGAATGCTGAAGCCATGCAGACAAGTTATTTAATATGGGTCTTCTGGTAGAGGGAGAATACAATTTACAGTTTTTATTTTTAATTTAAATAGAAAATCAAACCCAGAATTTTCACAAGGAACTTTTCAACTCTGTGGAAACCATGTGTCATTGGAAAAGCAATTGACTTGAATCTTTTTTCCTGTTCAGTTAAGATGCATGTTACTCTTTTCTTTGTTGTGCTCCAGGAGATCAAAGTCTTGCCCACACTTCAGCCCACCTTCAAGAGGTAAACAAATACTTGCTGTGCCAGGACTCAGATCCCATAACACATAGGCAAGGATTTCTTTACCAGAAAGTTCTTAGTCTTTGTTTTATTCCTGACTCGTTGGAAGCAGCCTTGGGACTTTATAAATCTTGGACACTACCCAACTCGGATATGCAGCCAAGGGAGCTCTTGTTGAATGTATGCACGGAAGTTTTCTCTAAGGAAGGAAGAAGAATTTACAGGCTCTTTCAGAATACGGTGTTTTTAAAACCTTTTGACTGTATTGCAGTATTTCTTCAGCTTTCTTTCAGGGTCTGTCTAAGCAATGTGCTCTTGTGGATTGTTAGGGGATGCATCAGACACAGGGTTACTCACTGGAGGGGAGCTGCACAGACCCAAGTGATGTTTTCTTTTTTTGCTGTCTCATGAGGTCCTGTGTCATCAACCTGGAGAAGCAGCAGGCAGGGATATACCTTGCACGTTTGCTTGGTTTTAGCACTTTATTCCCAGGGGTCAGTAAGGCTGTGATCTGAAGTTTATTTGTTTTCTTTCTTTTCTTTTCTTGCTTTCTAAACCAAGGCCAGCAAGGCAGTTTCAGGCAGAAGACAGGCCATGTACTTTTCCTCATCCTTCTTTCTGTGTTCAGAATGGGAGCATACATCTGCAGTGAGAAGAATGAGTGCAAGCTACTTTTGCATGTCTATTTTTTGGCCTGCCAGGGGACTGAATAGTAGTCAGAATAGCCTGAAGGTTGCTTTTCCTTGGGCACTATGCTGTACTCAGTAGGTGTCTGATAGATGTTGGCTTTGTTTGGTATTGTGGTTCTTGCTGCTTGTTTTGTGTAACTTAAAACCTCCACAGAGCATTATGATTGGGTCCCACAGGACTGTGATAGAGGCCCTTAGAAACCTGTTAGGCATCTTTCCCTGGAGAGATGGAACAGAAATTAGACAGGAATGTCTGAGAGGCACTTTGTGCCCTTGAGCATCCAGCACAGCCCTGCTGTGTAAGCTCAGCCTTTCTGCTTGTGCTACAGGGCTGCATAGAGGCAACTTAGCCTCACAGGACCATTGCATAATTCAGATTGGAAGAGGCATCAGAAGGGCTCCCGTGCTCAAAGCAGGGTCAGCCAAAATCAGACCAGGATGCTCAGGCCTCTATCCAGGCATATTGCCAGAGAGGCACTTGTCACATAACTCTTCTCCAGACACTTCTGGTTTTATTTCTGAAAACAGTAATATTTGCAGGAAAGTGGGGCATAAAAAGCAACAGAAAAATACTTCATTGAAAAGCCCTGATTTTGTTTCCTATTCTTTACGTGTTGGCCTGCCTATGCTCAGTTATATCTTTGCAGCCATTATGAAGGTGTACTGCTGTTTAGGTAGATTTCCTTTACAAAACAGCCAGGTACCTCTATTTTAAACATCTTCCTCATTCCCCTTCTAGCTACAACAGTGTTTATTAGTTTACATGATAGGTGTTTCATGTGGGCTGGAAACAGATACAGAGACAAATCCTGATAAAGGTTGCAAATCATCTGATAGTTTCATTAGAATTTAGGTGCTCCATGTCTCTTTTGATTGTCATTCATTTTAGATTTGACTACCACAGTCAATTTGAGATACGGAAATTTCTATAGGGAACTAGAACAGGCTCAGGAACTCGCTGCAGGGGAAATAGGTTGCTTTAAAGGTGAACTAGCAGGGTGTTCCTAGAAGAGCTGACCCTGTTCATTTTCATAAATGACCTTCACACAAATAGGATGAGTGCAGCACTGACAGAATTGAGAAGCATCATCATGCAGAACTGTATGAGAATACCATCAGTAAAGGAAGGAAGGAAGAGGAATGGTGGTTGTGGCTGAAAAATATTTGACTACAGGACATTAGAATAGTTCTTTAGGATGAGAGCATCTCCAATATAAACTTCCACTCTAACCTGATCAGGGAGAAGTGACTAAGGTAGACTTGAACACCCCTGTCAATGACAGGTGTCTTACCACTTGTCACACATAAGAGAGACAGAGATAGCAAAACATAGTCCTAGAATTCTTCGGGAAAGATAATTTCCAGATCAAGAGGCTTAAATATCACTGTGCAGTGTCCTGACAAACCCTCCCCTGTAGATACAATAGTCAAGAGTTTTGTCATCAGTTCAAGAAAAATAAACTGAATGCAAAAGATGTTAAAAATTTCTGCTCAGCTAGTCAGAGAACAAAGACAGTCTGCAGGAGAATAGAAAATAATTAATGAAATGGAGAAAAAAAGCTGATTGTGGTGTATGCTTTTATGGCATAAATACAAATAGAAAATGCATCTTTTACATGATTACATGCTTAAGTTTCCTGTGCTCTCCTAGTTTCTGGATTTTTCACCAATTAGCTGGACTGGAGCACAGTCAGGAGCAGAAAGGCCAGTGGGAGACATTCGTATTTAGTAGGTAGTCCCTAATGAGATTAAAATATTAGCAACCACTTTGTGCTTAACTTTCTTCTCCTCTCCTAAAGGTGTTCTAAAGCCATATTACTGAAGTCAAAGTATGATATATGTTTGTCTCCTTTTTGGAGTAGTTCTCTTAATCATGTGTCCCACTTCCCTTCTTCTTGTAAGTAAATTCAATTTCAAAATTACCACATTTGAGGATTTGGACTATTTCCTAAAAACATCTCACAAATACACATACATCATGTACCAGACTTTATTTCTGGTGTGGAAAGTACTCCCTTCTTTCCTTCCTATGCTCATTTGCGACCCTCCTCAAATTTCCTCTCCTTTCCAGGGAACTAGCTTTAATTACCATATTGTCATTCCCATTCTGTAGATTGCCTTTGTTGTCAGTGTCTCCATGGGTATTGAAATATGGGTCAATTTTTCCTTTTTTTTTGGGATCATACCTAACTGATCTTTAATCTACAGGTTATCCAATTATCAAGACTAGCAGGCAATTTTGTTTTCCTTGTTTCCTTCTGTTGTAGATTTCCAAAAGGCTTTTTTGTGTTGCATTTTGTATCCCTTGCAGGATCCATCTCAGATCACTTTTTTCAGTTACTTTTTTTACCCTTGCATGTCTTAACCCATGAAATTAGGTTTACTAACATATCTGTCTTTTTGCCTTTCTAGCTCTTGTAAGTTTTTGCTTATATCCTCTTAAAGGGTACTATAATATATTTTAAACATTTTTTAAAGGTGGATATTTATTTGTATAAATGTGAAATTCAGTTCTCTAAGTTTTTCTTCTGGCTGAGAGTAAAAATTTCTGTTACTTTCAGCTCTTCAGACAGCAGTAAATTCCTTTCTCCTTCCACAGTCAGGCTGCTGTATCATTCCAGTCCAAGAGATTTTGCTAATCAGTTTTCTTAGCTTGTTTAAATTTGCTTTTCTGAAATCCAAATCCTTAGCTGAAGACCCACTTCTATTTATTCGTTTATTTTAAATATAAACTGAATCAATTTGTGATCATTCTGCAGTTACTTTCTATTATTCTCTCCATTAGTCGTCTCTCTTTTAATGCCCTTTACACTTGCTGAAATCCCACAGTGTTACAACTCATTGACGGCTTGTAACTGTGATGAAGAAATGTGCTGGCTAATACATCCATGAATACTTTCTATGGGTATTGATAGCATTCATTTTTCACACAGTATTTAGTAAACTCAGCCTTCCCATAATGCAACAAAGGTCTGTAGTATTTCTCTCTAAAATGGAATGAGATCTCTCTGTCAAAGTCACAGCAATTTGAAAATGCAACCTCTCCACTTATCTGAAAATTCAACCCAAACCTGCCAAGCATCTGCCCTTGACTGCTGAAGCACCATATCCCCAGAAATACCTGTCCCACTTCCAGCGAACTTACCTAAATGTTACCCAGTAGTGCCAAACGTACAACTCGACTCCTCCAGTTATTAAAACTATAAAATTCTTCTTCCTCAAAAACCTACAGAGTGAGTGAGACATTAAAGCTTTACAAGGGGACTTTTGGGAGATTGGATCCAGGCAGAGCCTGTGGCTGAACCAGGACCATGGTCATCAGTGGTGGGGAATTGCCATGGACATGTGTGACTACGCATTAAAGTCAGATACATTGCTTACTCATGCTCTGCTTGATTTAATTTCCCCATGGGTATTTGATTGTGGAACTGGAGATTGTATTGTCAACTTGAGGTAAATCAGAACAGCAAATGATGGATTATTCAGCGAATGCTTTTCAGTTGATTGGATCAGTGTTTAGAAAATATAAGTATAAAAAAAAAAAGGGGGACAGAAAGAGATTACTGTATCTGGATTTAAGACAATTATAGCTGGATATCTTTTAGTATATCTTTTAGGATTGTACACAGTTGCAAGAAAACTTATGGAATTTTGAGAAACCCATTTAGCATAAAATTCAGAGTTCTTGTGGGGGTTTTTATGGTGAAAAGCTAGGGTTCCTTAAGTTACAAAGCCTGGTCAAGTGTTTTTAGGCTTATGAAGACTGCCTGATTTTTCTATGCAAAACATAGAGTTTTAAACAGACTTCATGAATTTTAAAGTAGGAGAAGTCACATGAGCTGCGAAATTTCAGAGCAGAATCATGGAAACCCAGTAAAACTCTAGCTCTATGGCTCCAGGGAAAATGTTATCATTTTCTTCAATAAAAAATGCTTAAAAGAAATATCAGATAGGCAAACCCAAACCCAAGACATCATTTTACAGTTTCCAAGGTGTCCTCAAAAATGTGCCATCGTAATGTGGGGAAAAAGATTAGAACCCTGATGCAGCCAGGAGGATGAGACAGCAGTGCTCTTTTGCAGTTATGTGGTTAACATAATCTGTCACGGGCATTTTGTAGCATATAGCCTGTGATCATTAAAGCTTAAAATTACATTCTTTGGATACTCTAATTCCTGTCTATCTTTGCTGTAATCACTTTGCTCAGAGCTGTAATTCTTTCTTTCTCGTGTAATTTTTCTATGAGAATGTATTTGCCAAAGTAAGGAAATGTGTCTGAGACTATAGTCTATTGTGAAGTAACTGTCAAGTAGAAGTATTATTGTTAAAATACAGTAACTTGAGATATATTCCCACTAGAGACAGAATGGAAATACAGATTCACCACCTGAAAATCTTTGCCATCTGGATCTTACTGTGGCCAGGTGATGCTAGCTGCCCTATTCACAAATTCTGGTCATGCACAGCCTCCTCCATTATGTCATAGCCTCTCTTAAGAACACTCTGACAGCTCGGGTAAAACCTCCACCTCTCCTAATCTCTTACATCTCAGGAGCATCTGTAAAGGCTTTGGTGTCAAGAAAAGCTGGAGAAGTTACTGTGTTGCAACTTATCTTGCTTTGAGTTTTACATGCTTTGAAGAAGGTGTGGGGTAAGTGCCATTTGACTCTTTTAAGATTAAATTTCAAATAGACAGTGAAGGGCAAATTGAGAGCTGAAAGTAATTACTGAGAGCAGTTCACATCTGCTCCTCTGGACACCTGCTTGAAGCCCCTAATGGTGGCTTCAAATGGGTTAATCCTTTTCCAGAAATCACTGAGCTGTTTGAGGGCTGGATTTTTACAAATGAGAAAACAAGTCAGTTCTGCAATGAAAGACGGGTAATGGGGGGAAGAGATTAATTAAAACCCACACTGTAAATAGCTGGAATAGCAAAGAAAGGACTCATCTCTCATCAGCATTTTCCAGTTGGTTTATGGCATTAAAAAAATTATAGCTTTCATTAGGTCATAGGATGTTTTAATGTGTCACTTGTTGTTTACGTAATGGCTGCCTAGTTTGCTTCAGCATAAGCACTGTGAAGTGAATACTCACATAGACTAATATCAAGCTTTGCTGAGCCTACACATGCATCTTTCTTCCCCGTTCCCATCACAGTCATAGAACCAGTACAGCACCACTAACAAGAGCATCAATGAGTTGTGGTGTGGACAGGACACTTGTGTCCAAACTAGTGCCTTGTTCAGTCCTTTCTGCATGAGCATCTATGTTCACTGGAGAAGAAATTTGCAAGGAAACTTTGCATCAGTATAAGGAGCTCTGGGATAAAGTTTCCGTGATTTAGCTCTGGATCTACTGTGCTGTTCCCATGTCTTATTTTGAATCTTCTGATTTTGTGGGGAGTAATTTTACATCCCAAAATAAATCTTACCTTATATTTTAAAATATTTTAAATAGAGACAAGTATCATTCCAGATAATGATCCCATAGTACAAAAATGGGAATTTGTAAGAGAATTCCCAATTGAAGCTGCTTACCACAGGAGAGCTGTAGTGACATCTTCCAATAAGGGACATACCGTGATCATTTGGATTTAGGAGTTGCTGCTGAGTGACTTCTGTTTGAAAGCTGTCAAAGCCATTATCCAAGGTCTGTCACCCCCACTCAGCCCCCACCTCCCGATTCACGGAAGTGCACTGAAAGCCTGCCTTTTCAAAGCATTGTAGAGTGAGTAATGGAAGAAAACAGGAGGAAAAAGTCTCACTGAAATCATGCCATTAGCATACAGGTGTGGAAACACCCAAACCCTTGAATGTAACGTGATGGAAACACAGTGTGCGTTCATGGAAGTGACCATAAGTGTTTTACAACCAGGTCACCACATGATACTGAATTAGCACAGGTACTCTGATGGGTGAGAAAGGCATGGAACAACTACCAAGTGCCAAACTGAGCATGGACCCACTCTTCACACAAGGCAAACACACACCTGGACCTGCAGCCCTCTGAAAGCTGATTCACTGAGAAGAGTAACACAGCAATTAACAACAAACACATTTCATCTGAACGCTTTAATAGCTAGAATAAAAAGCCAAAATATACAGTAAAAGTGAATGCCTGCCTTTCATCCAAATATTCCAAAGCATGTCAGTGTCTTGTGCTGCCTTTTCATCTGCAAGTCCAGCTCCAGCTATGCTTGTACTCCCCCAGCAAAGAGAGGAGTCAGTAGAAGTGATATGATGCAGAGGATGCCTGTTGCCCTGACTTTTGCAGGTCTGGATGTTGTCATTCTTTTGTAGTTTCTCACACTCTTCTATGTAAACATGGCCATGTTATTGTAACTGTATCTTATTTACATTCCTTTCTCCTGGACACAGAACTTTGATGGACATTTCCTTTGACCACTGTGATTGAGAGAGGAAGAACTGATTTCCTCCAATGAATAGTGATTTCTAAATGTATATAAAATAAAGAAGGCGGGTCTTGCTCCCCCTTCCTGCTCGCGCCTCCGTGCTGGGAACAGGTGTCTCCGTCGCGGCGGTTGTGTCATTACTGCGACAGATACCTGTGGAGAGAAAGAGGATGATCTGTGTCATCCCTGAGGTCTTTTCCATCAATGTTATCCTTTTCACAAGTGGAGCACTAGGGCACTAAGGATCTTGATGTCTGCTTTCACAAATAGCAACCACCCAGTATGGAGTGACTACTGTTTAAGTCTAAAGGTTAAGAACCATTAAAAACCAATGTAGCTGATGTTCCTTATGGCTTATGTCAGTTCAGCTGACTCCAGTTTGGGTAGAAAGAGACAGGTTGATCTGTTCATTTTCTGTGTGTATCAATGAGATTACCAACTTTCCAGTGATGTACTTAGTGTGGTTGAAAGTCTTTCCTTTTCTTCCTGCTAGTTTCTGTAGGTTCTCCAATCTTAGGTAAAGCTCAGAGAAGATTAATTGGTAAATCATCTTAGTATTGATAAACCAGTTCTTGCAAGCGATGACCCAGCTGCTGCCATCTGACTCTTCAGTAGATGTGAAACTGAGTATTTCCTGTCTCTAACATTTCACCTTTCCCAAGTCTAGCAAGTTCTTCATGGCCTTCTTGATTACTTCACAGGGATTGCTTGTATTCTGCACAAAACCAAGAGAATGATTTCTCAGGATGGACAAAGGGCAACTTGTTCTTTTTAATACATGGCCATTTTCCCACTGGATGAATTCTGGCCTACATACACCTAAAAAATGTGGTTTTGTCTGCAGCAGGATCTTACCCTAAACAGCTTATGGTTCTTTTGGCCAGTGTCATAAGTAGAGGCAGTAAGAGAAGTGTTTGTATTCCCACATGAGGAAAACACTTAAGGAGTCCACTGTCACTGATAGCAAGTCAGTCAGGGAAGAGGAATGATGAAAAAAATGCGCCATTTTCCAAAATATATTGTTTTCATTACCCTTTTGAAATTGTCTTTTTCTCACAATAATCTGTCTGTCTGTTTCTACTCTACATCCCTAAAACCACTTGCTAACTGAAGATCATTAGCATTGCTAGTTCAGCAGTTGAGTTCCTCTAGCACACAAACAGTGTTGTTCAAAACATCAGGCAGTTACTGGATAAACTCAGGCACAAGATTTGATTATGCAGTATTATATACTTATTTAGCTTGGACCAAAAATCTCTTACTGTTTTCATGTGAGGCCCATTTCATCACATAACTGTTCCTAGTTGCCCTCTAGGCAACCAACAGTTTCCAATTGTACCTGAAAAGTCCCTGTTGCTTTTCTTCCACATTTCTGTCTTTGCAAAGTTTTCTTTGATGTTGGGATTCTGTCTATATTTCCCCTGCAAGAGTATTTTGCATGGTAGAAATGGTAATTTTCAGACTTGACCAGGACACTTATGGTTTGTGAGTTGGGATGTTTGTGGTTCAGGAGCTGAAAATGAGGGAAGGCATTCAAAGGTGAAATTAGGTAAAAAGCCAAACATAAAATTGCCTGAAGCTTGTACTTCCTTTTGTCACACCATTAAATCTGGGTTTCCAATAATGCTTGAAAGAAGATTAATAATCAAGAAAATATGGTTTCTATAAAAGCTTTAATTCTCATTATGATAACTGGAGTCATGATGCTTAAAATCTGAAAAAAAATCTGCCTCCAGGACTGCTCACATGTAAAATGTAACAGAACAACATAGCACCTTTCCAGGGGCAGTGTGGAATGCCTTCTCTTTCTAGTACATGAGACATACTAAGTAAGCCATGTGAAGAAAAAAATACTGAGGTCATTATGAGAATCAGTGGCAAACAGGATTGCGTCTCTGTTAAAAGAAAGATGCTGATCTCAGTCAGGCAAGTGTCAATCCACTTGCTTACATATCTGGAATTGACATCAACATTGAGTCTGGAATTTTCAGTCTTTCTCAGCAGCAGAGTAATTGGAAGGATATTTTTAATGTTTGGAAAATGTTTTAAAATTGTCAAAATCAGTCTAGTCTAGGCATAGGCTTGAAACTGTGTGGGATTTTCACAAGTATCAAGCAATCTGGAAGTGTAACCCTAATTGAAAGCCAACAGAACACATGCCCCTAATCACCTCAACAATTTGGAAGGTCCCAGACTGATGCTCTCACAAGGGCTTTTAACATTGTTCACACAGCAGCTAGTGTAAAACAGGAGCAATATTTATTTGAACTCACTTCCTCTTATTTTAGCTGCACAAAATAAAGCATATAAAATAGGCTGTTTGTCTACATTCACAATATTAGTGTAAAATAACCAATAGAAAGGGGGAAAAAAAGAAAGCAGCACCTTAATTTGTTTTCAAATGAAGTTATTTGTATCTTTTTTCCTTACTTCTCCAGATGCAGAACTGGTAAACCAGAGTGAGTTCTGTTCATAAGGAAAAAATGGCATATCATAATCAAAGCTATCTAATCTTTATCATTCATTTTGCGCTGGAAGAGGAGAGACACAAGCTCACTGTGCCTTGTGTTCAGTAAAAGTGAACTGGACTGTCAGAGAGCTCTGCCTGAGTGGTTTCAAAGCCTTGCTTTGGAACATGGGCAGGCTATTAAAAGGACACTCTGAATGCATAATAACTTTGGGGGAAAAAAAGAAGGGTGTGATTTTGATCATGGTCCTTGACAATATGCTGCTGAAAGACAACTTAGAGTCAGCACTGATGAAAGTTGTCTGTCATGTGAGTGATATGCAGTAAGACAATCCCTGGTGAGTCATAGAGGTCAAGAATTAACATCTAGCCTGTTATTCCTTTTTTTAGAACAAATAGCTGACATTTTGTCTTCTGATAGCCAGGGAGAGAGACAGGAGTGTCACAGTTTGTCCAAATGACTTAATTTCCAATTTTAGGAACACAATATTTGCCACTTTTTTTTAGCCACTTTTTTCACTTTAGCTAAAATGAAGTGTGTTAGGATACTTTTGTCTCTGAGTTTATGAAGTCAATGGATCCTTTGAAATGAGTGGAGGTCTAAGGTTGTAATATCAGTGCTGTATCAAACTGCCTTTAAACAGAAACACTGACATTTTACCCTCTTAAAAGAAATGATTGTGCTGTTGCAAAGATGTAAAGCTCACAGCTGAGATGTGTACCTTCAAAGACAAACAGCTATTATTATCTTTATCTAATCAGGTTTGTTGTGTAGACAGACACACAAGAATAGTAGGCTCGTATAAATGCTGTCTGCATATTCCCTCACAATACATCCCTTCAAAATCACTGAACTTGTCACCAGCTGCCAATTTTCATCAAGAAAAGCCTCTCATTAAGTACACTGTGAGCATTCCTGAGATGTGCTTACGGAATTGGCTTTGAGCTCCTCAGTCTCTGGCTGGATCAGCCCCTGCTCTGCAGTGTCTGTCATCCATCTGCATTGCTTCAAGGCTTTGGCTGGTCACCTGGAGGGAGGGAGGAATAGTGCTTTGATGTGTAGCTGTTTCAGCAGATGAAAATGGAGAAGGTTATTTAATTTCCTATGAGCCACTCTCCTGGTAGCTTCTGATCTCTCCTTGAGGATCCAAAGTTTCTTGAGATGTTTTGAAGTGCCCAGGGTGATATATAGGGGACAGGGATACTGTGGACCATTGTAAGCTGAACTCTCATGTGCATTTGCCTGTAATAACAAAGAGCTGGTCTTGTGTTCTTAATACTTCGCTTTGAACAAGTTGAAAATACACTATTGCTTTACACTTGCTATTTTAATATTCATTTTTTCACTCATCATCTGTAGAGTAGGAGGTAGTCTGTGAGTCAAGCTCTGCTGTTATAGCCCTGGCTTTTACTGCCACATGGGAACATGAAGGATGGATCACCAAAAACAATGTCTTTTTTTTTTCTTGACACAAAAATAGTGCTATTTTTCAAGTTATAGGTAGCTTGTTAACAACATAGAAACTCAGAAAAAGTTTGCATGAAAGTGGTTAATTGCAGGAAACTATAATTTGCACCAGCTCTGTTATTAGTGTAGCAGTCTGCTTAGTGAATGCTCCAGGCTAAGGGGGTTCCCAATTGTACTTGAGAGTGGCTGGAGCCAGTAAGGGAGAATGGAGGGTTTCATGCATGGCAAGCCAGACCTGCAGCATGGAACTTGGTTTGGGTGGGCATGGTAAGGATATGGAAAAACAACTCTGGAAAAAAACAGGAGATTTTGAGAAGTTTTACAGTGTGAACATCTATTAAAATATGTTCTTTTTTCTTTTTTTAGTATATGTTATGACTATAATAGCTATACTTTATGAGGTTGAAAAACCTCATAAAACAGTCTTTGGCTTCCTCTGTGCAGAGCTCAGGTCACTCATCTTTGCTTCATGTTGAAACAGAACAATCTGAGAGAAAGGAAAAATTGTGATTTTTCTTTTATTGAAAAGAGAAAAAAATTGATGAGTAGAGAAATATTAAATTAAGTAGAAAAACTGAATTATCTGTTCCACTCTTACTGCAACTTTCTTTCCTTCACTCAATCTACCAATTTTTTAGTAAATTTTAAAATATACTATATTCTGTAAAAACAGCCATGGATAAATTTGTGGTTCAGAACAGACCATTTTCATCATCTAGTCTGACCTCCTGGAAACCACAAGCCATGAAATTTCACTTATGGATCCCACTGTCTAATAATGTGTCAGAGAAGATAAATCTCAGGTAGAGTTTCTTCTGTGTTGACTGGCAAATCTCTCATGCTCCAGCACAGCACCCTAGACTGTCACTTAAGTCAATGCTGATAAAACTAGACCAGTCTGTCTAAAGGAATTATTTACTTTCATTCTGAAGTGCAGGATGATACTATGTTTTTATTCATTTACAGGCTGAACCAAATGCCACTCATGTCCTTGTTTCAGTGCATGGTGTTTCTCAAGGAACCTGGAGACTGAATTCACATGATACCACCACCCAACCCTGTAGCTGTCCAGAGTAATTTCCTCTAACTTCCACCAAGCTGACATAAGAGCCAAAGGTACCAGTCAAGAGCTGATTTTTGTAGAGATATCGATAAGAGGCATTAGAATCACTTTCCCCTAGCATAAAGGATGCCCTGCCAGTTCTGCGAAATTAATTGAGTAAAGATTCAGGATGTTCAATATATCAGGCAGAAAATTTGCTCTTCTGTTCTTTCAGGAACTTAAATAGTGCTGCAGTTTGTTTTTGTATGTGTTAGCACATACAGCAAGCAAAGTGGCTGACAACACATTGCAAATCTGTGAGAGGATCCCTTGAAGGCAAGGGGATATTCACAGAATATTGAATATTCCATTTTAAGCAGCCCACAGGTGTCTGCCAGACTTAAGTGACTCCTGTTCATCTATAATCCAGAAGGATGTCCTTGGTACTACAATGACATTCACTGTTTACTTTATCCTTGCTCAATAATAGAAAAGTAGCACTTAAGAAATACATTGAGATTTCCTGAATCAGATGAGTGCTTAGATTTTAGTTGTAATCAAAGAAGATGTAACTTGGTGCAGTGAGATGACAAAGTAGCTCTTCAGAGATTTTCCCTTGAGCAATTCTCTTAAACACAGCTACCTCACTATGAGATTATTATAATGAAGATTTGCCCATATCTGTCTTGTCTTCTGGATTTTGGGGATCTTTCAACCACTTCAGAATTACTGAAAGATAGGGAGCAGTTTCATGCTACATACTTGAATCCTATAGCAGGATGGAGTCCATGAATATTTGATAAATATGTACCCTAATTGGTAGTAGTTTCGGGCACTTCAACAAGATTTTCATTCTTCTGCCACTTTCCCTAGAAAATAATTCTTCTGTATGTTTTTCCACTCAGTCTGTTCCAAAACTCATGTTTGGTGACTGTTAAAAATAGTCAGATTTCTTAACTTTAAAAAGTACAGATATTGTAAAAGCTGTGAATGTAAAACAGGATTTTCTTTCAAGCATGGTCTTAACTCCAAGTTTACTAATCTTGGAGAGTTGTAGCTGGAGGAAGACCTAGCAGTACTGGTGGGTCCTGGATGATGACTGTGCACTCAACCACCTGTCTCAGAGAACTCTGTAGCTGGTCCACCCCACCAAACAGTGCCATTGAGGAAGTGCAGTCAAATCTTTCAGTCAGCTTTCTTTGTGCTGACTTGATTTCCCATCAGATGATCATAAAAAGATCATCTAAAGACCTTCCTTAGTAGAGAGACTTTAACGCTACAGACCTTGTGGTGTGGTTAGACCGACCAAGGGGGTCTTCTTTGTTCCTCAAGTTGGTGGGACCAGATTGGCTGTGATCCCTTGTTTTGCTGATACAAGTTGCTTACTTTCTCCACAACATGCTCAGGCTGGGGGTCAGAAATGCAGCTTAAATCCTGGTGAAGATTGACAGATATTTTTTCCTTTCATCAGTGATGAGGGCACTATTTCCAAGAACATCCTGGACCTAATCCTCTGCCATTCATGACTCCTCCGGCACCAGCTTGGTCTCTCTGGTATTCTGCCAGCAACCTGCAGTTTAATCTCCTCAAAAGATGTGAGTGCCTGAAAATCTTTAGTTTTTCTAAAGCCTTTGGATTTAATAGAAGATACCATAATGAAATTTAATGGCCTATGATATTTCAGAAGCCCGACTGGATGATCTAATGATTCCTTCCGGCTTTAAACACTGAACCTCTTGGATCCTCACTTTTCCAATGACTGCCTCATATAAAATACAATTTAGAATAAAAATAACCTGATCATTCATCATATATATTCATGGGAGAAAATTATTTCACTGCATCCAAATCACAGAAAAAGGAATTTTACTGGGGCACTGTGGGTTCAGTGAAGTGTTCCTTAACCTAAAGTCTCATCTTCTATGGAGGATGGGAGATATTTCTTTGTGCTGGATCAGGACTTCAGTGATATGTGGAATGTCCTTATCAATTAAAAAAAAAAATCTATTTTGCTCAAGAAGTGAAACAAAACAATTTCTCTGCCAAAAAGCATTCAAAGACTGAGTGATGTGAAAGTTTCAGGGAGAATAGTGAGAAGCAAATGTAACCTTCTAAATAATTAAAACAAAAATAAAAATGTTGGTTTAAAGTTTATCAAAAAGGACAACTGAAATAAGAGTCAGAAAATCTGGGCTCAGAACAGTGTATCAGGCAGGAGAGCCTAAAATGAGATGTCAGTAGACTTTGGGTGTTTAGATCCAAGTTTGTGATCAAGCTTGTCTAAAGCCATCCCCAGCATGGCAGCACATCTACAGTGGGAACAGCAGGGTGCCTTTGGCTTCTGCCAAATCCTCTTTGCAATCAGGACCAGGGCACAGGACACAGGGCATGGGCATGGGACTCCCGTGAACATGCAGCTCAAGGGGTGGCTGAAAATGTGTCCTTGAATGGGACCAGCACCTGCAGGAAACACAGCTGGTGCCTTGTTTCCATCCTCATGCATCTTAGCTAGCAAAGGGAGCACTCAGACAATTCCTCCTCCCACCAGGATATCTCCTTTTCCACCCTGTGAGGGGGCGCCTTAGAGATTGCAGAGGATCTTAAACCCAAATTAGAGGCAAGTGTCCAGAAAATGTCCATACCACTGCAAGCAGCCTGCTGTCTGTGCTGGAATACTGTGGGAAGCAGAGCCCCTGTGGCAACTGCCTGGCAGGGAGATGGAACCGTGTGGGCATCTCCCCACAAGTCCATTTTGAAAGGGGTATACAGAGACAAAATTAGATTATTGAGAGAAAAGGACTGTAGCCCAGTCTATTTTACTGCCTTTTTTTCTCACTGTTTAGGACACTGCCTGAGAGGTGATTGGTTTCTTCCCCCCTGCCCAGAATGAAATGAGGAGGAATTAAGAAGCAGTGATTTTTCAGGTGCAAATCATTTCCCATCTCTGCTCCCTTTGCTTTGACACACAGTTGTATGAAGCACGGATATGTGCAATCAGTATTCTGTCATCTCAAACTGGGTACTTCCATGAAGTGTAGTCCCCAAATGCCTGACACAGTTACTTTTTGAGAAGGATTTAGAATTGCTTCTGAAAAGTCTCCAGTGTAGTCTCCATCTGTGACTGAGTTCATTTAACAAATCATTGAGCTTGCTCACCAATGTCATAAGGAACTTCACACTGCAATAAATTTGGATGATTTTGTTTTGAATTACTGACTTCTGGGTCACTCATAACTGGTAACAAAACACAAGATTAATATTTTATTATTTCTTTTCTATCTTTTTTTATGTGCTTAGTTACTGTGTATGAAGTTATTGGCATTATGAAATGACCCAAAATGCAGAAAGATTTAATTTTTGGGACAGTCATACATAAGCATACCAACAATTACTGCCCTTGTTCTTCTGATCCATCTGTGGTGAGAAATAAGCAATAATAGCAAGAGTAATTAGTAATAATAACAATAATAATAATAATAATAGTAATAAAACTCCCCTTACTTGGAAGGTGATGAATAATGTCACCACTCATGTAACCTATGGTCTCTCTTGTCTATGAATTGACATAAATGACCTGAATAAAATTATAACAATATGAAAAGTAAAAACATTCCCATTATTTTTCCTTTTCTGTTTTGTAATGGACACAGCTTGCCACACAACTGTTTGCTACTGCTTTCCAGCATCTGCTGATGGTATCTGTATTGACTAGGACACTGAGTTAAATTAGTATTTAATTTGGTGGTACTTATCCTAACTTTCCACAAATTTTCTTTAACCTTTGCATGAACTTTTCTTCCCTCTCTCCCCTTCCATGTAGGAAAGAGCAAAAAATCATACCTGAGTAAAAATAATTCTTATACTTTTGTTTCCTTATGTTGGGATTTGTGTCTCATTTCTTGCAAGAGATTATACAACATATTTTGCCTGCCATCATCTTCATGATGGCCTGATGCTTGACAAGGAACATTTGTACTGTAGGTGTGCACATTACTTCACAGTTTAAATATCATCCTGCTCATTTGCCTGCTGTGCCATGACATTCAGAGGATGATTTTTCTTTCCTTTTTATAGTGCGTTGCTGCATTTTATCAATTATGGTGATTAAAATATGTTTTTCTCAAAAATAACAGGAATTGCTCAGCTGAAGTATTTGGAGAGAAGTATACATCACTTGGATATTCATGGATCATAGAGCTGATGCAACTCAGCTTAGACACTAAGTTGCTGCCAAAGAGACTTCCACGGACTTCCTTGTGCAGAGTAAGCCCAGTCCTTCCATTTCTAAGCTTTACTCAATTAAAACACACAGTATATGTAGTTTGCTGATTTGCATGAAAATTAAGTTTCTGTCATATCAGATGGCATATAATTTTGCTAGATCTAGTAGAAAGTTTGGGACAGGGAGACAGCCCCAGCATGGGGGTGTGGTGACAGCCCCTTTCTCCTTCAGACACTGCACATGCCAGGATCAAGCTGTTCACCTCTGCAGGAGCAATAGAAAAAAAACATTTGGGTAAAAACACTTTTTCCTTCTTGAAAATCTGGCACTCTGACAGGATGAAAATAGCTTGATACTGGTATCATACAGATCTGGAAAACCATCTTAGGATGGCATAATTTAGTGCTGCTACCAAAGAGATTGTACCACTCAGTCCCTTCCCTCTGGAACTGGCAAATAATTTGTGCCATCATTCAGCGAACTAGCTATGGGAGTGAAGTGGCTGAAAAATTACTTGAGAAATGGCTTGCTCTTGGCATTGTTAGTTTTCTGAGCAACTTCACAGCATGACTGCAAATTGCTGCAAGGAGTGAGTAGTGTGGGCATGAGAATGAGCTGCTGGGAATGGGAAGTTAGTAGGATGCCAAAAAAACAAGGACATCGAAGCCAGTCCATGTGTAAGTGGAATTTGGGGATCTTTGTGTATAGAAAAGTAGCTATTCAAAAGAGGACCTATAAAGTTATAGAAATTATTTCTTTCTGAGATGAGAGAAAGACAAGGGGAATGTTGCCTATTTTTACTGTTAAAAATAGCTAGCTCTGTGCTAGATAGTTTTCAAGGACTAGTGTTCTATAAACATAGCTATGTTGTTGTAGAATTATCTTGTTATTACATTCCTTTCCCATGGACACAGATCCTTTGATGGACATTTCTTTTAACCACTGTAGTTAAAGACGGAAGTGTTAATTTTCTCCAATGAACTGTGATTTCTAAAAGTGTATATAAAAATTAAAACAAGGTGGGTTCCCCCCCTTCCTCTCTTTGCTCTGAACACGATCAACTGGCTCCGTCTCCTTTATTCTGCGTCTCCTTACATCCGCGGCTCTTAAGCGTAGTAAGCTTATAGTAATAAGGGAATGAAAGTTCTATGAGCTTGACTTTCAGCCAGGTCATGAGGCTTGCTCAGAGCACAGAGAGCTAAGAATATTTGTGAAATTCTGTGTAGAACAACTTTCTGAAGTGTTCTTGCTTAAATGTATTTTAATTGTAGTTTAAAAACGATTGGAACAATATGAAGAAAAAAGTGAAAAATAGAAAAATACTTAGAAAAATACGTTTTTCTGCATTTACTCAGAGTATAAGAATATAGAAAAGTTTAGAGGGAATTGATACAATTTTCTTTGTATTGGTTGGTTGGGTTTTTAGCTCAAGTAAGCTAAAAAACTTTCAAGATGTCTTTCTGCTCATTAGTTGAACATACTTCACAAAATATGCTTCTAATTATTTATGACCTCTTGTCATGCAGGAACATGCCAGAAATTATTTCCATCATTTTTTCCCATTAAGAGACAGTTAGAGACTAGGGAACTACTTCTACAATTAGGACCCATAATTTTCAACTCACTGCACTGCCTACAATGATTATTTCAGTGCACCAAGAGTAAAACCATTTTGTCCAATTTTACCTCATTCTGTTGAAAATCTATGCCTCAGCTTTAATCCACTCAGGTCGGTTTTCCTCATCTCTCTAAAAATTCTGCCCTCCACAATGTATGATATGGATATTCTTTTTATAGAAAAAGTAATTATGTCAGTTTTCCAAACGATCACAATACCACTGTGCCCTCAATTCCCAAGGGCCATTCCAAGAACTTCTGTTAATTCAGAAATAGATTACAAATGTGACATAATCTTTCTGACTCAAATTGAGTATGTAAATTTATCTGCAGAACCTCAGTTGTCCAGCAGCTCCATCTTTGAGCCCCAAAGCCCAAATGTCCCAGCAGGTGTGCAAGATTGGTCATTTTGGATATTCCAAGCAAAATGGGCCCAGCTGCACAGCTGGTGTAAACCGACTCAGCAGTCACAGGAGTGATGCTGATTTTTGCCAGCTAAGGAGACTATTATATTCATTTTGCTTATCTGTGAAAACCTTTTCTGAAATAGGGAGTGCTGATTGTCTCTCCAAGGTAGAAACATGCCAGGAATTGTAAATTAGCCATGGATAATGCATTTGAGGTAACACTGGGGTTCATTGCCTCTTGGTAAGTTATTAAGGTTTTATTGAAGCATATTTTGTATGAGCATCACTATTATCCACATGCTTTGTACCTAATGTGTTTCGCTTCTTTAGCACATTTCAGTTAAGCGGTTTAAAGTGGGCTACAGACACTAATGAATTGAACCTCGCAGCACTCCAGTGAGGAAGGTAAGCAGCATCACTGCAGGTCTGCAGGTCATGATCCTGTGGAATGAAATGGCTTTCTAAAGACAACACGATAAAATTCCAATGATGGTTCCTGCCCTTCTGTCGGCATCTTGAGCCCTTCTCCCCTTTCTCCCCAGCAGTGGTGTAGGGAAGGAATGCAGCTTGCCCATGGTTGCTGGCTCCATCCCTAAGAGCAGCAGGGTGCTGGATGCACCAGGGTTGGACACCCCTGGGCAGAGTTGTCCCCTCACCCATGCCTGTTCCCACGTTCTCTCCTATTCCTTTTATGCCATACTCTGTGATTCCTTGTCTACGGCCCCAAGCATGCTCTTGCCAAAGTCCTTATCACAGTGCATCTTTCCAGTTCTCTGGCTCTTGGCTTCAGCCCTCCCTGCTCCGATCCTGCTGTATTCCCACTAACAGCAGCACTTGGGGGCTCCCTCATGCCCTGGTGTGCTACCCTGCACACTAAATAATTGCAGCTGTAATACAGGATTAAAGCTAATCACCCACAAGTGGAGATCTTTTCAAAACTCTTTTTCAGTACACTTTACCTCAGAGGACAGCTCTGCTGAGACCTCCAAGCTAGCATACCTTAAGCATGAGTTTTTAGTGTTGCTGGAAATCTTTGTCCTTTATCACGTATTCTGCTCATGGGAACTCATTAGGAGTCAAGCAGGAGAGGAGCTCTGCCACCAGTGAGCAGAGGGATGATGCTGTGGGCCACAGGGCCAAGAGTTTTGACTGAGACCAATGCAAAGTGCCAGTACATATGGAGCAAAATATGAGCCATCCCTATAACATGGAAACAGTGGAGAAACTTCCATTCAGAAACTTACTGGTTCTTTCTTACATACACAAACTTTTACCTCCACTGACATTAATTCTTCTCCTTCAGCATTGTGTGTGGCTGGTATTTAACTGTAGAAGTTTTTTTGTTTTCTGTGCTGGGTGATTACCCTGCCTCCCCCTACCCCTTAAGTATGTTCCCAAATCTACCTCTTGTCAGACCACAAGCTGAAATGTCAGGTCAATTGGGAAACATTTCTTTAATAAAGCTGAAGTAGCTTTGAGGATACCTTAATATAATCTTTAAAATCGTCCCTTTTGCTCTCATTTTTTGCTCTCACACACAAGTGCACATGTAGAAATTTACACTAATTATTCCCTGGATCCCTGAGAGTTACTTTTTCTTAAGTGTTTAAGTTCCTTGCCAGAGTTTAGTTGCTCATTATCTATGTAATATTCCTGGTGAATTGCTGGAACAACTTCATGTGACAGGGAAAGGAAAAGCACTGTTTGGATTCCCAATCCAAGTTTGGGTTCTGTGGCATAGGATGGTGAGTGGTCAGGGTCTTGCTTGAATGCTTTTCACAGTGTAGTCTCAACCAGGGTTAGTTGTGCAGTTGGTTGTTCTACTTAGACACCCAACAGAATCTCTTTTTTATTTTTTTCTTCTTTTTTCTTTCTTCTTTTTTCTTTTTTCTTTTTTCTTTTTTCTTTTTTCTTTTTTTCTTTTTTCTTTCTTTTTTCTTTTTTCTTTTTTCTTTTTTTTCTTTTTTCTTTTTTCTTTTTTTTCTTTCTTCTTTCTTCTCTTTTCTCTTTTCTCTTTTCTTTTTTCTTTTTTCTTCTTTCTTTTTTCTTTCTTTTTTTTCTTTTTCTTCTTTCTTCTTTCTTCTTTCTTCTTTCTTCTTTCTTCTTTCTTCTTTCTTCTTTCTTCTTTCTTCTTTCTTCTTTCTTCTTTCTTCTTTCTTCTTTTTTCTTCCTTCTTTCTTCTTTCTTCTTTCTTCTTTCTTCTTTCTTCCTTCTTCCTTCTTTCTTCTTTCTTCTTTCTTCTTTCTTCTTTCTCTTTTGCTTTTGCTTTCAACTGCCATATTACATGACAACGATGCAGAGAGGAGACTTCCAGAAATTTACCAAAGGTGTTAGCTCGTTAGAAACCTCCAGGGTTAAGTTGGGAAGATGTTGCCAGTCCATGACAACTTTCCTTTCACCCCAGGACCAAGGAATTTTTGCACTACAAGGGGAAGCACAGATCAGCTCTGTCTATAAACACAATTTTTTAGTAGACTAAATATTTCAATCATCTGTTGCAGTAAACTCTGACAGGTAAGAAAGGGCATTAATTAATCCAATGGAAAAAGTTTTATGAAGAAAGCAACAGCCATGTTTGGGTTGTGAAAAAGACAAGAGAAAGAATGAATTTTAAACAAAGTAGTGCACTGAAAATGAAGATAATTAAAAAGAGAGAGAGACAGGGAGAAAGAGAGAGACAAGAAGAGAGCGGGAGAATTTTTCTTTTTTTTAAGTGTCTCTGTGAAACAAAATGATACTTTCCTTGGGTTGATACTGCCTAATAATATGTTTCACAGTGTACAGGGTGCCAATTCTTCTGTGCCTTTTGTCTGTTGTCCCCACACATCCATGGTGATTTGAAACTGGTAGAATTTAAAAGAAAGTGCTTTATGTAATTAACTGATTTTCAGAAGCCAACGTGTCTGTGCCAGAACAATGAAAGAGAAATCAAATTCATTCCTCATAAGATTGTGAAAAAATGGAAACCATCCAAAGAAAGACAAATAACTGAGACTGCATATGTGGTGATATTAAAGTTCAGGGTGTCCCTGAGCTGTTTCCCCATCTATCAATGAAAGCACATCTTCCTGTAGTGGCCCACTTCAGATTTCAAACATGCATGGCATGAAGACTATAGAGAACCATAGAGAGGAAAACAAATACATATATTCACTATATATAGTGAATCCTTTATGTTTTTTTGCTTTGTATAAGAATTATTCTACAGAGGATCCATATCTATGGTGTTAAAATAAAAAGAAGTTAAGAGTTCCATCCTTGAGGTGTTGAGATGTAGCCATGCGACTCTCCTCAACAGTGGTGTAGCAGGCACAAAATGTTTGATTATCAGTCAGTCTTGGGGATTATATCCATTTTCATAAGTTAAAACAGGTAGGGACCCAAGAGTTTATGTGGTAATTTCCAGATCTGGAAAGCAGCAAGTCTGCTTTTTCTGTCTAACTATGGCATATTACTCATAGTAAAAGTTTCTCTGAGCTGCTTGTCAGAGACTGGAATTGCAGTGAATGCTTTCTGCTAACCTTTTAGAAGCTTTGTTTTCTCAAAGCAGCTTGTGAGGCAACAAGCGTAGATATTTAATGATGCCACAAGTTGCAGCTTCCAGTTCTGTACTTCCTGGTGTGCCTGTGAGCTAATCCACAGGAATACAACAAATCTCAACTCTAACTTTCATCAAAAAAACATAACCATTTACAGTTATGTATTGTATTAATTTCTTGTCTTTGTTTTGTCTCTGGTGAGACACCCTGTTTACAAAGTCAATAAAAAGTTGATATCTTCAGTGGTGGTATATTTAGGGGCCTCGGAGAGGATAGTGAAAATGCCATTCCCAAACCAATGCATGATTCTCTGCCCTGGATTTCAGACAGGAAGGATTATCCAGTTCTGTCTCTCACAACTACAAATGAGTCAGTAGCTGCTTAGTCCAGACAAGTCCACAGAATATTGAGTCCTTACTCTCAGGAATGCAGCCAGACAATACTTTTTGCACTCTATGATAAACTTCAGATCAGCCATGAAAAGTTTCTCTATCATAAGAAAAGAGCAGGATAGTTCAAGGGTGGGCTGACAAAGTTCTAGCTCACTTTAGCAGCAAGTAAGTGTTTTAAGTGGAAATGCTCAAAGTGATTCTAAAAGCTGATGGCACCACCCCCTGCTGAAAAAGCTTTCCTACCATTGCCACCACTGCTCGCCAGTCTGAGATACACATGTGTACTCAGGCCACTTTAGATTTTAATTGTTACCTTAATAGGAGTTCATGAGGTAGATTCTGACATGTAATTTGCTCTGATTATAATTTTCCTTAATATTTTTTTCCCTTTGAGGGAATATTAACAGCCATTTCCTTTGTGGTGATGTAACTTCAGTTCTGCCAGTTTGACAGATTAATAGATTTTACTTCCTTTACATCTTTGTAAACTGTGTGTTTTATCTTCAGTCCAGATGTATCCAGGTCTCTGCAGCTTCTCCATAAACATTCACTGTCTAAAACTTTCATAATTTTTATTGCCTGTCCTGGTTTCATTTCACCTGCTTGCTGGTGTGGGTGTTTGGGATTTTGAGGGTAGCACTTGTCACATTCTGAATACTTGCTTAATGGGAATTTTGGGGGAAATAATCAGAGGTAAAGGAAATATTGAAATGCAACTGAGAGAAATTAGTCAGGGAGAAACAAAGGAGATAAAAAAAACCCCCACAATAATTTATTTTGATTGTATAGACTTGCATTTTGTAATAGATAAACAGCTGAGATGGACAAGAAGCATGAGGGCCCTTCTTGGGGTAGATGTCTGAGGGCAATGAGAAATACTGGTAAATGCACTCTGAGAAGGCTGGTGCCAGAGCAATTTTGCTCAGCTGATGAATCTACCACCAGCCCTGCCTCCCCAGGCACTGCTCTGTGCTGCTGCATGGTGCTTTCTCACAGCAATGGGCCCCAGGGAGCTATGTGGCAGAAGCCATTTCTGCAGTCAGTCCCAGAGGTTTGCCTAGTGTCCCCAGCTTACCAGAGTCAGCACCTAGGTTTTTGTTCTTTTACAGGATCCTTCTCCAAACCACTTCTGTGAATTTCTTAGATGAAGTTCCTTTTTTCATAAGGGACAATTTATGCAGTTCTTTCTATACTGAATATATTTTATGTCAACAGTTCATATTTACTGCAAATCAGGCAGTAAGAAACATATCCTATTGAGACTATCTGGCACAACTCTGAAGAGTTCAGAGATTTTTCATCTCTTTCAAACTATGAGAAATTTATAGCAATAGCTTGTTGGAGAGAACAGTGGAATTATCTATAAGTATTTTGTTATCTACAATTTCTCCCAAGCAGCTGTGATATTTAAAAGCCACTAGCTTCTTGTTGGGTTTCCCCTGCCTCTCCAGATCCTTTGCTCTATGTCCCCTGCCCAGCCTCTCCACCTCTCCAGTCTTTCACCCGGGAGTCTTTGGTAAAGATTTTGCAGCTCATTTTTGTCTTAAAAGTTGCAGCTATAAACATTTTCTGAGCCTGACGGCAGATGACTCCTGGATGTTAACTTTTCTTTGTGGTCTAAGTTTTTTAACTTCCTGCATAAACATGTGAAGGGAGAGGTATTGCCAACTATAAAGGACTGAAGTGGCTTTTGTCTTCAAAGCTTTACTGCTACTTGTCATTAGTTATGCTAATTCAAAAGGAGGAAAAAAAGGAGACCTTTAGACTGATGAGACTGTATTGACAGACAGTCAAAACCTTTCCTGGAATATTAATAAAGGATTATATGAGATTCCTCTCCAAACAGCAAACAGATCCCATTTTCCCTGGAATAAGACAGAAGCCTCTCCATCCATAAAGACCCAAAAACCTTTGTGAAAAGATTTAAAATATTGGAATATTTAAAATATGAAGTAACAAATAGAAAAAAAAATCAAACTTAATGTGAGCTTTCTTATAGCAGATTTTTTTGATAGTTATTACGATGAAAGTCCAAGAAACTGCCAGAAATCCCATACAAAGTCCCTTGGAGCAGGGAAGACTTAACAAAATCCTTTTTGTCTTGGTGTTGCTGGATGCACTCTGCAGAATCAGACTCTGCATAACCTTTGTTATGGTTATTACAGGTTTGCATTGCTTCCCTAAGTGCCCTCAGTAAAGAAGCACAGACTACTCTAGAAGGTCTTCACCTTGCAGAGACTGGGGTTTTGAAGGGAAGAGGAGTCCAAGCAAAAATCTCCATGCAGTCACCGTGATTTATATGTTTAAGTCTGGTTTTTAAACTCTCTCTCTTTTTTTCTCCTGTTAGTAATTTTTTAACATGTCTGTATTTTTAAGTGCAAGTCCTTTTTTGGTTGAGAGACCTATCTTCTACCCTTGATGCAAAATTATATGACTCTGCTGCAGACATGGGTACTGACTTTTCAATGTTGTATTAAAATCAGCCCACAACCTAGACAAAGTCAGTTTCAGAAAAGGTGCTGTAAGTTTAACCGAGAACGTCTAAGGAGTCTCGTGGTTTTGTCACAATATGATAGAAAATGGTAGCAGAAATCTTACTCATACTTTTTGTCTGACACTCTCTATGTGATTTTAAAAAAACCTCCTTATGGAAGTATGTATTAAAAATCAAGACTTGTATGAAAAAAAGCGACATCCATTAGCACTTTGGAATAAGATGCGATCAATAATATGCCAAAGCATTAAAGTTCCCAAGGAAAGGCACACTATACAATGCTTATTTTTCGTTGTACAAAAGGACTGAGCAGAGAATAATGTACTACTGAGCAGTAATTAGAATGATAAATATCTGCAGAGTTGTTCTGTCATGTTATGCTGACTAACACTGATTGAAAGCTGGGCTTCTAATGACAGCTGTAATATTTTAAATGTAGGTAGTGGCTATGTATATTGAGCATACAGGCTTACAAAGACACCTTTTCTTTGAAATCACCTAAAATTCTAAAACCAATGAGAAATTATTAAACTGAGCAGGCGTTTACTGCAGAAAAACTCAATCTGAGGTACATGACAAGAATTAAAATCCTCTCGGAAAACTTATCTAAAGCACAAGGTGTAGAGTCTCTGCAAAATCTTTCCACTGTGAGAGAGGAAACACTGGCTTTTCCTCAGGTAGGAAACACTTTGCGGTCCAGGGCAGAAAACATGAGGGTTGTGATGTATAAAGCACTGAATCGAATAGACCTGTGATTGATGATACTTAAGACAAATCCAGAGTCCTTTATTTATCTCCCATGAAATGGAAACAACTGGTTGTGTACAGGTGATTGAGAAGTGACGTATAACACCCTAGAAAAACCCCATTTATTTTCTCACCTGACAGAATGGAAAAAGAGTAAAGCTGCAAAGAAGCAGGGTTTTACAGGGATTTAGGACTTTTAAATGAGGGTGATTTTTAATGAACAAGCATTATGTCTGTGCATTCATGTACTTATATGCAAATACTTGCAATAGTACCGTTTATATGACATAAGAATACTAATTTTCAATCATAATTCCTTAGATCGTGATATCTCTGAGGCAGAGGTCTTCCTCAAACTGTCATTTTTCTACTTTTTCTGTCAATAGCCCATCTCATTGGTGTGCTGTGTGTGGAAGGAGGCCAACAATAAACACTGATAATACACTTGAGTAAGTAGAATTGCTGGAAAGGATCACAATTTAATTCCAGTTTGTATGTGCTGCTGCAAGTAAGGAAACATCCCATTGAAATGATTCCCATGTTGAAACTTGCTTCCAGCTTGAATGAGTATGGAAAGCCCTAACCAACCTAAGAGGGGATTAAAAGAGGTACTGGGCGTAGTTTTCTGTCCTTAACCCAGAAGAACAAACACTTGATCAACAAAGTGGGTTCATATATTCTCCCAGCTTTTACTGACCCCGAGGGTGATACAGATGCTGTGAAGTCTCACCCTGCTTGCCCTGTAGCAGAGGACAAAATAAGGAGGTCCTAGAGGTCATTTAAGTCTAGATGGGGACTGTCCTCTTTTTGCAAACAGCAATAAATCAGCAGTAAAGTAACCAATGAATTCACATAATGAATCCACATTTATGCATTTGCATTAATGTGGGATAATGTCCGTGAGAAGCATCACAGGCACTAGGTCACTTAAGGTTATGTATACCCTTGGCGCTACCCAATTTTATGTATTTCTACTAGTCCTGAAAAAGTCTCTGGGGTTTCTTCTGATAATAGTCCCAATCAATTCCATCCTATAAATCACTTTACATAAAACCCTGAGCTAGGCTTGGTATTCCTGTTTATGTCTTAGCTAGTACAACAGAGGAGCTTAATGTATAATGAAGGAAAGGAGTGTCTGAATCCTCCAGCTAGAGCTAGAAAATGGCTTACTGAATCTTACTTCCTCATGCATTTACAGTCTAGGATTTTGTCACATGAGGGGAGGATAGTTTGTACTATAGTGGCTGTCATTTGGAAGTTATTTAAGATTAGGTAAGGTAATAAGGTAATAACTCTGACAGAGGTCCCTGCTAAAGATTTTGGTTTATCTCATTCTCATTATGTACCTGCAATTTATGTCACATTTATCTGAGCTTCCTCATATTCCAATTTTCCCTGTCAATATCCTATATCTCCTGCCTTCTCTTGGCTCCAGGAATGATACCACCAATGGCAATAAAAATCGTTGAGCAGAATAAATGTTTCACTATGAACACTTGGACTAACAACCAGATAAAAGCTGTGGATGCTCCTTGGTGTGGTTTTGTTGTTTTGTTTTTTTTTTTAACAGTCTGGGACAGATGGATGCTTAGTTATCCAAATCCCAATTTTCATCCTGCCCTGTACAATTCCAAGATATTTTTTCTCCAGAAAGTTTTCCTGAGCACTGCCTTCCAAACCTTTCTGACTGGGCTTTGCAATAATTGAAAAGCAGTATACAGCTTAGCTGATAGCCAAAACTGCAGGTGATGCTTCCCAAACCCTCATTTACAGTCAGGCATGTGGATTTACATAAGGACAGCTTTGCAACTTCACCTTTTTCTTTTCTAATTAGCCCCTGCTTGCATTATGCTTTGTACAGGGATTCATTACCTGTTTTATTAATAAACTTTGATAAACTTCTTATGTTGGTTAGAAAAAAAGGTGATGGTAGTCTAGGGAAGCTTCAAAATGGCAATGTGCTTGCTCTGTTTTGAAAGCCATGTAGGCAATGCTTGGGCTTAGTAAATGCAGAAGATACAAAACCTTCATTGCTCCTAACACTTTACAAAATAACTTCTCTTACAACTGTTGTCTTTGCAAGAAATTATATTCATGGTGTAAGTGGAAAACATACTTTAAGAGAGACTATTTCCCTTTTATTTATTCCCTTTATTTATTTATTTTCAGGTTCAGAATGATACTCAGGTGCATTCCCATGAAATTATTATAATCTACATTAAAGAAGTTCTTTATAGGTCTTTTGTCCAGCCCCTGCTCAAAATAGTGCCAACTTCAATGTCAGAGTAGGTTGCACAGAGACATTCCCAGCAGAAATTTGAAAACCCCTGAGGATAGATATACCCAAATTCTCTGGGCAATCTGTTCTCACAATGAACAACCCTTGTCATGAATTTCTTTTTCACATCCAATTGAAATTTGCTTGCAGCTTGTGACTGCAACCTCTTCTCTGAATTGTGCACTTCTGCGAAGAGTCTGAATTTCCATATTCCCTCTTTTAGGGAGGGGAAGATAGCAATTAAATCTCCTTTTGTCTTCTCCAGAGTAAGCAAACCCAGCTGTCCCAGTCTTTGATCCTACATCATGTGCTCCAATTTCTAGCCTCTCTTGGTGACCCTCACAGCATTTATCACAAGTGACACAGTAAAGAAGTATTATAACCAAATGTTTTTATGCATTCCAGTTGGACTAAGATAAAGAGATAATTGTTTTTTCAGTGCTTTTGTGCAAATTTGACTAGAAAATAATACAAATAATGGAACTGGGCATGAAATATAAGGAGGGAGCAGGGGTGTCACTGTGTCCCACTAGCCTTTAAGTCCTGATCCCCTGAACTCTCCCTGAGAAGGCATAAACATATTATGGCACTGCAGATCCATTGCACCTTGCTTTATTTTTAATACCCTAAACATAGTTGGAGAGAGGTGGAGGAAGTAGAGCACTGACTCTACCTGATGCTCAGTGAGAGATATGGCAAGATGACCCCAGTGGGATTCAGTACCTCAAAAAGGCAGCATCCATCCCCACAGGAAGCTGCAGGCTGGGCTGTCCTAAAACTAACAGAAATCACTTACTGGACTTACCCAAACTGCTCAAGTTGCTTGTAGTTTCCAGAAACAATGCCTTATTTAAAACACCAGGCCTGCTTCATCACTTTGTTATAGAGGTTTAGTGGGGTGGCGAATCACATTCATCATTTTCAAAAACTTAGAAGCATTGGTAGAACGTCTCTCAATTCATAAACTTTAATATATATTTTTGGATAAGAATTTACTTTTAACTTTAAAAAGAGAATAACACCCAGTCATCATAATTAAGGGTGTAACAGCAAAATTTTCACGGATCTATTGTATTATCAAAATAAGAATTTTCTGGAAACGTATATCCAGAAAAAAACCCAAAACTTGTTACACTACTGATTTATGGTTTTGGCTTAAGATTCATATAGCCTGATACTTTTTGCAATGTTTAGGTGTGAATGTAATGAAAAACATTATTTCAAAACATTAATTCTTGGAATATTTAATTTCTGGAAGTTTTTTTTCCTGACTGCTTGATCCTGTGCCCCTTTTTTATCCAAATCCTCTTACTGTTTTTCTTCCTCACTTTCTTAATCCATTTTATCTTATCCAACTTGCAAGTAGAAAGGGGAGACAGAAGGGGAAATAGGTTTAAGGGGCAAAGGAAGAAACAGTACCTCCACTTTAATTCTCTATTCATGTATAAAAATATTCTGCAAACATTTTCAATTTCTTTATGGAAAACATTTCAACCAGCTCTAGCAGTTTAGGTGGAAATTGCCTAGGGTAATTCTGTCATGAATGGAAGATAGATATCCTCATATTGTTCATGTTTACCTGAGTATGATGTTTGGCAAATAAAAAGAAAAATTGTGGCAGATTAAAGTGACATGTCCTTCCTTGATTCTTGCTGTCATTTATTATGTGGAAGAGAACTGCTTGACGGTTTTCCTTTTTCTTTTCTGACCTTTCCCTCTTATTTAAAAAGAATAAAAACAATTGGGCTGGAAACCTTCTCACAATCTCATCAAATGCTTCTGCATTATCCTGTTTATTTTCTTCTCCATTCTCTCACTTGTTGTAGTATGTTTTATACAAGAAAGCTATGATTGGAGTTTATGTACTCTTGCTCTTGAAAAGCATTGTATTTAAGCAAGACTCATACCATGATCCCTGAGACCTATTTCTAATCCTGTCAATGTCTTATTTTATGACCTTGGGAGAAAGTTTTCTCTGCCCTTTGGGCTACTCGTCTGTTATATAAGAAGAGAAATCTGAGATACTTTAGGGCACTATGAAGTTTAATCAATATCTGTAGATTCGCCCGAGATGCTCAAAGGAAATGCATTATCCAAATGGACAGTTTATACCAGTGTGCCTATACCCTATCAACCAAAACCTTCTGGAAGACTTATCCTGAGGCAGGGAGTAGAGATGATAAGCTATGTATTTGTTTAATTCACTGTCATCTGCCTACTACCAGCTGCATGCATGAGTAGAGACAATCACTGCCCATTTTTTCCCATTCATTTGTTTTATTGTAAGCAAATGGCAAACCTGAAGAAAACATGCTCTGACATTGACCCTCAGGGCTCCACTGGCTTGCCCACTTTGCCAAAGCTGGGATTTTCTGGTTGTTTGCTGAGCTGCCATCAACGCAATATGGTGATTGGTCTTCTCTCTCACTGGTTTTATACAAGACAGCAGCATGAGGAAATAGAAAATTCAAACTAGGATGCTCTCACTGTAAGTGGGATCCCACTGGGAGTTGCCAGGTATGTGTAAAGGAAGGGTGAAGAAGCAGGAGAAATTCATCCAACTGAAGGATATTTTATGCTGTAAGTGCATTATCAGACATAACGAACCAGTCACTACCTAGGCCAGTGGGGTGGTCAATGACAGGCATTTTTAAGCTTTTTTAAAATATTCTTCTGTTGTTACTCCTGCTGAACATACATTAAAAATATATTTATTTATCAAGAAACTTCGTATCATGATACTGTTACTCAAAAAAAGACTATTCAGGGCTGTGTAAACACAGTTTACATCTGTGTTTATAGTTCTCTGTTTCTTGCAATCATGGGCGTTAAATTTACAGATATATTAACAATGGTCAGAAGAAAACAGGTTATTTGGATGGAAATTATTATATAACAGTTTAGCTTGAAGGGCATTTTCCAGATGGGAAATGTTCATAATTTCTCCTAATTAACTGGAATGTTTATTATTTTCTTGATTTTTTCACAGGTTTGCTTTATGTTCAGAAGATACATGTTTCCTAGCTCAAGGCTTTCATAGATTCCTCTACTTATGTCAATGTGACAAAGCATCTTACTAAAACATGCCTTGATGGATAAAGAACATATATATATTGATCAACAGGTATTCACCTCCTGGCAGAAGTTTGTAGTTATGTGATTAGATCCTATGCTATGTGCCAAATGTAGACACTTTTCCTTTTTTAATGCTGTAAAATTGGCCCAACTAAACTGGAAGTGCAAACCAAAAAATATTACTACCTACTGCTGTTTTTCTTCAGGAATCATTATTGGAGCATAGTTTACAACATGTCAGCATTTGCTAAGAAAGGTAGCCGAGAGGTGGCAGTCTTCTGATACAGGTCCTCTTTCCTGAAGTATCTGCCTGCAAAGAGGAGAGGGATGACTGCTGAGCTTTCTTCAGGGGGTTGTCCAGATCATAACTGCACTGTTCTACATCCTGCTTCCTCTGAAATCCCTATTTTGTATCTGCAGGCTTCAAAACCTCTTCCAGTTATTCACATTGTCAGCCTCCATTCTCCTCCAGACATAGAAACTGCACTTATCTCTGTTTTTTAATTGCATGCTCATACACGGTTGTGAATTGTTTTCTTTGGGATTAATACTCCTGTGCCAGTCCCCCAGGCTGTCAGTCACTTACTGGGATTAATATTGTCCAACCTTCTTCATCAGTGATGAAGTGCACTTACTTCACCATTTGCCTTGTTGCCACTTGTCCCTTCAGCTGCTGATAGGTTAATTCAAGTTATACAGCCAAGAGAGTCTACAGAGGGAAATCCTTCCTGGAAAAAGGACCTGCAAGAGGTGCAAAATCTCCTGGAGTATTGATATAGGTTACTCTTTATTTGCAAAGACTGTCATTTAAATCAAATCACGTAAATTAAATAATAATGTTTTGGTTTAGACAGCCAAATTACGAACTGAAAAAACCTGACATCTGGCAGTCTGATGTTTTATTTTCCTCTGCCTTTTAAAAAAATACTCTCGAAAGATTATTTCAGATCTAAAATACTTTATTGCAATAATGTAAATATTTATGAAATATGGTCCCATGCTGCTCCCTCTCTTTCAGCCATCTCTTCTCAAGACTGAGATGCAGGTCAAAATGTGAATCTTAGTGTTCAAATAAATGATGTCACTAGAATAATGTACATATATTTTAACTCCATGGTGATTTCAGCTGCCAGTCTGATGACCATACACCACTTACTTCTTTCAGTAATGCAGGTGATATTTGATTTGGTTTACAATGCACTTCATGTAGGTGCGCATTTATCCAACCCACCTGAAGTCAGAAATGGGAGAGATTTGGAAAGATGAAGAGAAAAAGCAAAAACATATAAATGGAGGATCTAGGGTTTTATCTGAAGAAAATATCAGTTGCTGTGCAGAAAATCTTGGATCTTATAGATTACAAGCAAATTCAAGCCCTTACTTCATTTTTACTCACAGCATAATAATTACTGCTCCCTACTTGAAGTGAACAATTCCTTCCCTTTCTTTCTGAGGGTCACATTACAGTGACCTGTGTGCATTGCACATTTCCTTCATCTCTACATCCTCTGCAGAGGCACGGTGAGTGGAAAAGGGTCAAGAAAATCAGAAAGAGGAGTTCTGGCAGAGGGACATGCAAATGAACAAGAAGAAAAGCAATTAATGGGGAAAGAGAAGAAAGAAGAGTAGATGAAAGTGATGAGTAGACTAAATAGCCCAACTTGTGGTACCTGGCAAGTTGCTAACAAGAGGACAGTGTTGCCTTTTATACACAGGATTTTTGATGTGGGATTTGAAAAAGCTGGAGCTCCTGCCCCAGCACATCTCTCTCCAAAGGATTGCTATTTTTCTTCATCCATTAGGGATACATTTAAGCTGCTGCCTGTAGCAACTCAGAGCACTTCATCTCGCTGTACCCCATTGTTATTTTCTCTGAAGACCCTCCCTCATCCTGTCTTTTCCTATCATCTGAAGTCTGTTCACCTGATAGGGGAGCTTGGGATAATAGGTGCATAGCCACAGCCAAATCTTGCCAAACACACTCCATAAAAATGGAAAGGGTCTTGGTGTCACTAGCCACAGAAGGAAGTGTGTAGGGGAGTTTGAGAAACGATGGGGACATTTGCTTCAGAATTGCACTTCAGGCCTGAAACAAAACACTAAACAATGTAAAAACGACTGAATGTAGATTTGTAAAAGAAAGAGACTATTACGAGCAGTGGAACTTACTGAAGAGCAAGGAGCAATGGAGTCACTCAGACTAATAAATTGTACAGGCCACTTTTGATTTTACATATATTCTGCTTTTTCCCCCTTTTATTATATATGGCATTATATTCTGTTTTATGTCATGGGACTTAGAGGACTTCATTAACTACAAAAGTTCATTTGTCTAAATCCTAACTAGTTCTTTGTATCTTATGACAAGGAGTTTCACAACTTAAGAATTGTATTTAAAAAGCAAGTCAACAACTTTTCTGTGTTGTGTCTCATTTCCAGCTTTTCAATTCCATAAGCTTTTGTTTCTGTTTTATGAGCTTTAATGGAGTTTTCCAGACAAACTTCTCTATGTTGTTCCTGATTTTGTACATTTAATCCAGTATGTTCTATAAAACAATATTGAAGGGAAGTTTGAAGTGCTTACTACTCATAATGAGTTTGATATGAACTTGGTTCTAATTTGAATAAATGGATCATGGCATGTTTTCATTGATCTTTTTAATGAAATAGCATTCAGGACATTTTTTTCATACCTCCACTGTATAGAAAGCTTTATTCTCCAAAAGTTTTTGCTCATAATTCCCATTGAACCTTTCCTGAGGCTGAATGACAAGTACAAGAGACAGCACTGAAGGTATAAATGACCCTTCAAAATTACTCACTTTATTTTCAGTTTCATTCTTATTTATTACTGAACTGATCTTTGCTCTCCTAGCAAAGGAAGATAGAGTTCCTTTAAATCATGCCTATTGCAGCAGTGGGGCTTTATAGTAAAAGCCACTGGACTGCCAGAACTTTCTAGGTAACAGAGGATGGTGGCATAAATTGTATCTGCTCAATGCCTCAACCTTTGCAGACAGGATGACTTCAAAACCTTTTGACAGTAAAAGGTTACATGGTAAATTACAATATGTGTGTGCATTTCTAAAGGGTTAGTGACTAGACATGTACTCGAAGTGATGAGGTTATAGTATGGTTTCCCTTTTGAGGTATTAAGGCTTTTAAGTTTTATTTTTCTTACCATTTGAAAGCCATTTGAAAGTATCCATCTAATACAGTCACAGAAGAATTACTCTCCTTCCTTTTTTTCTTTTGAGTTCAGAAGAGCCTGAAATTTAACTTACTCAGGTGTCTAGAAAGTTAGAGGAAGAATGGCATCCTACATATGAAATCTAAATGGGTAGGATTCTATTTCTCATAGAAGGTTTTAGTTCTGCTGGAATTTTAATTGTTCATGAAAGGTATTTGTAACCATTCCCCTTCTTGCCATTAGAATTCATCTAACCTTCTTGTCTACATATGCAGTGACAAAGAATAGATTTCTAAATGCGACCAGTTACCTATTAGCCCCATAACAAGGGAGACACTGTCACAGCAGTCGCAGCACCCCACCACTGGAGCCCATCAGAGGAAAAGGCCTTGTGCTTAGATCACAGTTCGGGGAGTTGCCAGTGAATACCCATGTGCCTGACACATGAATCAAAGTACCCTCCTATGAGCAGTGTCCAGAGAGAGATTTCTCTCATTAATTATACAAGGAAATTGAGATCCAGCAACATCTGACGAGGTTCTGTATTTCAAGCCTTGGTTTTCTGATGCTGTCAGCAGCACATCAACAATCTAATTAAAATGGCCATCAAAGCAGATCTGAAATACATTAAATGGTTCCCATTAATGTCATATTTAATTTTGTGGTTCTGTTTTGAAAATGTTCATTACTGTCCTTTGCCAGGTTTTGAAATTCTGGGCAAGTTTTATAAATGATCTTTACATTTCAAGAAATATAAACACACTGTTTACATATCTGATAGATCTTACATCTTTTCATTCCCAACTTTATCGCATCTGAGTTAGCAGCTACCCCTTAGTTACGTCTTCAGAACACCTCAAGAAACTTAAAAGGGGTGGCAGAATTGCAATAAGGGGGAATGGCACCAGCTTTTATCACTGTTTGTGCTGGCTGCCCTTCACAGCAGGTTTTTTGTTTAACTGTACAACTGAGTTCAGTGCAGTGATAAGACCCGAGGGAACGGCCGGAAGTTGTGTCAGGGGAGGTCTAGGCTGGTTATTAGGAACAAGTTCTTTGCCCAAAGAACCACTGGAACAGAATCCCTAGGCATGTGGTCACAGCACCAAGCCTGACAGAGTTCAAGGACTGTTTGGACAATGCTCTCAGGCACATGCTGTGACTCTTGGGGATGGTGCTGTGTAGGGCCAGGAGTTGGACTCAATGATCTTTGTGGGTCTCCTCCAACTCAGCGTATTCTGTGATTTTGTGCTTTCATTGATGTGATGGGATGGCTGGACCATCCCATTCACCACCAGTGTTATAGAAGTGCCTGCTAGATGTCAGATGAGATGTGAAATTCTCACCTTCAGGCACTGTAGAATTAGTTTGCTGTTCCTTCTTGTGGAATAGTCAGGAATGAAAAAGGAACCTGTCACTAAAACCCACACATATATAGAAGAAGAAAAAAAAAGTATTCTGAGAGAGTATCATTACCTTGTTTTTCTCTTTTACAGAGGGTTGTGTTTTTATTTTAAAGCTTGGTTAACAGATTTGTGAAATAGAATGGAGGAAATATAAACTTAGTTATAAAAACAATTTATCCAAACCACAACTGTGTAATCAGTATATATGTTGCCTATGTACACATTGCTTTACTCTAAAATAACATCTTCCAAAGAACACTGGAAACTTTACACAGTTGATCTTAGTGTGACAGATAGTCACACCTTTTTGTGTAATAAAAATGTGACAAAGCTAGGAAAATACCTTTGCTGAATACTTTACGTCACTGCAGAAAATTCAAAATTCAGAAGAATGGAAATATTTGACATCTTTGATGATCCAGGAAAGATGTCAAATAATATAGCACAATTGCAGCCAAGGAGAATTTGATGACTTTCCCAGAAATATTTTTTCATTACCCATGAAAATTAATTTTTTTCTTTCACGTATCTAACTCTAGTCACCACTTAAAGAACAATATTGATTAGAATAACACCAGAAATACTTCAATAATTTGGAGGCATTTCAATTTTGGCTAGGAGCATCAAAGTCATTCTTTCATATGTGGCATGATAAGAGACTTTAACAAAAGCACACACCAAAAAGTTAGTTACTAGAAGGAAAGAAAACAAAACCTAGTGTTTGAAGATTATATACCCTGTATTACAGGAAGACTGATCTAAACAGCGCCCATCTAAAATGGATGGGATGAAATTCAGCAAGATTCAGATGAATGCTAGCATGTAATATTTTACAGTTTTAGGATATTAGAATGTCAGAATCTGTTACTCCAGAAAAATCACCCAGAACAAGTCTCATCTCATTACGTAAAAGAGGATTGGGAACAAATCATGACTTTTTAGAAGTACATATGTGTCTCTGAAAGTCAGTGAGTCTTTAATTTTGAGCAAGTCGAATTCCTTTGTCATTAGTGGGATAATATGGCATTAGTAGTTTACTGAGACGGTTTACAAAGAGAAACAGATATATGCTTAACTCATATGAATTATTTCCCTGTAATATGCCAGCAGAGCAAGTCAGCCTTGTAATAACTGCAGCCTGTCTTTGCAGAACATTAAGCTTTGATGTGAACAACCCTTGGACATTTTGGCTATATCTATACTAGTAATTGAAAAAGGAAGATTCCTAGAGGCTGTAATTCAGTCATCCATAGTATAATATTGTTACAATGGTACCTGATACACTTTTGGGCCAAAGCCCGAGCATTGTCACTTCTTTGCGTTTTTGAGTGGATAGAAACTATAGTTCCCACAACCCTGGAAATTTTCCATGTGAATGTCATTTCAGCTGAACCGTTCACAAGAGTTTTGCTAGCAGTGCAAAAAATGTTGCTATACAGTTGAATAGAACTATATTCTTTGCAGATCTCAGGAACTTCCTGTGAAAATTCTACAGTCAAATTAAAGGAGAATTTAAAGGTGATTTTTCTGCTTTTCATCTGATTTGACTCTCCTTCTGTGTATGACATGTTTTTTTTTCATTTTGCTTGTCAGTCTGTTATTCACTCTGAACTCACTGATTAATCCTGCAGAATATAGTTTTTGCTTTGGGGTACAATGAGTTCACACAAGATTACCTTGAGAAATTATAATTTTAGGCTCCCTACAAAGACATCCTTCCATTGCCAGTAACAGTGTGATATAGTTCTTCTGGAGAAATATTATGCACACAAACTGACTAGACTTTTAAAATATAACATACTGGTTTCGAATGGTTTAGTAGTAATATTGTTTTATTTACAATTTGATAATTTTTATTGTTTTAGGAAAAGAAACAAGTATTTTCTTCTGTCTGCAATGACAAACAACTTTAGCTGTGTTAAAAGATACAGCAACAACTTTAGTTATTTGTACTTCAGAAAGAGAAGTGAAGGTGGGCCACCCTTTCCTTCATGGTTTCTTTGTGTCCTGCTGTTTTTGAGTTTGCTTTCTTGTTTAATTGTCGATTTTGGATGTGTATGTCAAAGACATACCTTCTGTAGAATTCTCTGAAACACACATGATTTCAGGCAATAATGTGCCTTTTTTTTTTTTTTTCTTTTTTGCAAGGGGGAGCAGAATACATTCTGTGGCTCCAGAGAAATTACCAGATTCTGGTCATCTAGAGAGGAAGAAATTGTCTCTAATGGTGTCCCATTCTAATAGATATGCTGGGGAAACCATGATTTTTTCCTCAGGAAACATGTTCTGAATTTGATGGCAAATAAAAACAGATTGGAAGTACAATTAAACTACTCTTAGTGATTATCCTGTTGCAAAAGCACTTCCAGCACATTTTGGAGTAACTATATTGCTTCTGCTTTTTCTAGAGGCCATGAGTATATAGAAATGCACTGAAACGGTGATCAGACCTGTCCCCCAAGGATTATGTTCCTTATATTACTGAAGGTAATCAGGCAGCCAGGATTAGTGAATGAGTGCAATAAGACTCAGAAATTTCAATGAGTCCCTCTTCTGAATTTTTTTCTGTGGGTAATACTACCACAAAATCAAGTTTTGATTTATCACTACCTACTGATAACTTATTTAGTCTCCCTCAGAATAAGAGAGCTGCTACACTAGGTGATTTATTCCATACTTTTGATATAATTTTATTTTTATAAAATAGAGTCTTCAAATCAAGTGCATCCTGCATTGATAAATTTGGCACCTCTCTGACCTTTGATGACTTTTTTAGACATATTACTGGGTTTACTGTATTAAATGTGTTAAAAGATACAACAAGCTTTCTTTCCTTCCAGAGACAGAAAAGCACACGTTGAATTTAAGTCTGCTGAAATGTGCCTAGGTGTACCCTGAGGGGGACAAAAAAGGTTAAATATTCCAAATGTTACATTGTTACAATACAACACAGAACAAAGTGTGAATAATCAGAATATTGTGACATGTGAGCTGAAGCTATTGGGCTGTAACAGAAAGCAGGGCAGAGCGGCTCCCTCCACAGATGCTTACAAGAATTATCTTGCACTGCTTCTTACCATTTTTCTCAGAGGATTTCCGGATTCTTTATAAACAGAGACAAATCAAGACTCCTAAGGGAATAGTTCTCTGTACTCCAACCACGCATATAATCTAAATGTTTTCTTTACAAATCTTACAGAAACTGGTCTCTGGAAAGAGCTCTTGTAGGCAGCAACTCTCCCAGCCCACAAAGGTGGCAGGGGATGCGGTGCTCCCAAGGGTGACAAGTGTGCTTCTGGCAGTGCAGTGCTACATTTCATGAATTGTTAAATTTGGCACTGTCAGCTTAAGTTTGCTTTCTGTTGTCAAGTGCTTTAGAGGCAGGATCCAGGTAGCCTGATACTCAACTGATACAGTGCCTGGGTCTCTTGAAACTTTTCTGTTCCAGAAAAGAGGTAAGAAAGAGAAGATATTGTAGCCAAACTTGTTGAACTGCCACTAGAAAGAAAACCCCAAAAAGTATGCATTTAAACGATTATACTGTTTTATTAGACTCATATCTTTTATAGTCCTACCCGATTAACCTCACATTGCTGAGTCAAGACTTTGACCACAGCACTACACAGTTACTTCAGCCACTTCAGTTACTTCATCCATGGCTGTGATGTAATTGAGCATTAAGGACCTAATCACTAGCATCAGCAGATGATCAGCAGAAACCTAATAATGCACTTCCAGACGTAGATTATTACTGGCACATGCATGGAAAACAGCTTCCAGAGACCTTTCTTCCTTATGAGCACAGTAAGTTGAATACAATGCATACAGATAATTCGACATTGTTGTCACAAACATATGGTTGCAAAAGCTGAGTGCTCAGATGTTTGCATACCACTGACACACATGCTGAAAACTGGAGTGAGTGATGCTCACCAAACCCCCTGCTATCAGTTTCCTCTCAGTGGTGAGTACCCAAGGCCACAAGCTGTTTGTGCCATGGAGCTCCTCATGGCTGGTGATGAAATCTGTGTATCACCAAGTTATATCCAGCACCCACAGAGTTCTCCTTGCTAGTTTCAAGGGCCTAAAGCCCCTTGCAGTGCAAGTAATTATCTGTAATGAGACACTGTTCTTCTCGAAGTAATTACAGTATATCATAAAAATACATGAAAGTTTTAACAAATGGCTCATGTAGCTAGTAAATTCCCAACTTAGTGGGTTATGCACTGCTGGAAACATGTATAATTTTACATCTACTGTTTTCATAAGTATTATAATTACAAATTATTTCCTGCTCTATGATTATGGAAGTATTTTCCTATTGATTTGAAATAAATACAATTAATTATGTTACTCCTCATTGTTCCATATAGTAAAACACTATTCTTTAATACAGGAATAAGTTAGAAATTTCTGGGGTATCTCCTTAATTTGAGGTACTATTCATAGAGGGATTTTCTTTTGCTTGTTTTAACTGCTGTAAAAGAACTGCCTGCTAACCCTTCTTACTTTGCAGAATAATACTCAAAAACAGTGGTCCATGGTAGTGAGGGGAAGAGAGCTTGAACAGGACTGAAAGAAATTTTCTGCAAGCAGGAACCCTGGAATGGTAAGACAGACTGATAACTAGGAAAGATCTGAGGATTGGATTTGCTGTTGTTTTGTTGGTGTTTTGGTTTTTATTTGGGTTTTTTTTTTGCTGTTGTTGTTTTGTTGTTGTTTTGGGTTTTTTTTATTTTTGTTTTTGTTTTTGTTTTGTTTTTGCCATTGCTGCATAAAAATAAACATTGAAGAACAAGTTCTGAAACATCCCAGGTTATTCCTGAAACTCAGCTTAACTGTGTCATGCTTTTAAGTCTCTTGTAGACTACTCTTGATTATGGGCTCTTTCAATCTTGTAAGGTCTCAGTTAAATCTGAGTTGAGTTAAAAAAAAAAGCGATGTTTTTGGTCTCCTGAGAAACATGGTATCACAATGTATCTTCATACATGTGAAATAGGACTGCAATCCCTCTGCAACCAGTAGCAACCAAGACTGTTTTACAAAACATAGCTGGAAGAAAGGCAAATAGCCTTGTTCAAACTCCCAGTGGCATTTGCCAGGATAGTAATAATTTCTGTGAAGAAGATGACATAGGCTTTGCTCCCTACCCTTCTCCCATGACCAGAAGAAAACTGGACAATAAAGGCATCAACGGAACCTTGATAAAGTATTTTTAATTTATACAAAGGTGTTTCATAGAGCAACATTTAGAAAGTCAGTGTGTCTCCTGTGACTTTCCTTTGTCTCCTAATGGTAAGTATCAGCAACACAAAATAGTTTGTAAGTAGAGTAGAAAGTTGAATTACAAAGAGTGAGAATAAAGACAGATTTGAAAGAGCTTCAAGAGAACTATCTAGCATTATTAAGGAAAATACTTCAGAGAGAATTTCATAGCCAATAATTAATCTGCCTGAAAACTGAGTGTTTTCATAGGTGAAATAGATCAGATTAAGGTAGTTTTGACAAAAGCTGTATACTTTCTGCCTCTTAAAATAGTAGTTTAAGGTGGAAGGAAAAATGTTCAATAAGTAACATGATGGGAATAATATTTACATTTTGAATAAATTTAATTACAGCAATGTTGGAAATTATGAAGAGTTTGAGAATGGACTTAATTCTCAAGGTAGTCGATATAAAATTTAATTTATTAATTGGGGTTGTTTGTAACAATTACTTAAGAAATCAAAGATATCCACAATGGAGAGTGTGGTGAGAGGAGCAGAGTGGGAAGAGGAGATACAAAATGAAAGGAAGGCAACAGGAAAGAATGCAAAAGGAAAAGCAGGAAAAAGAGGAGCAAGTAAAGCTGAGGAAAAAAGGGTTCCAAGTAGTGGAGTAGGTAAAAATGGATAGGTGTAGTTGACTCTTTTGTGCCTGCATATGGAAAAATGCTGATGTTGAGACCTTATGTTATTTACCAGATGTTTCAGAATGGCTGTAATGCTATTCAGAATTCCTTTTTGTGGCAGGCGGCTATTGTTGCATATAAATGGCACAACAGGGAGAGATGCAGGGGGAATGCCATGGATGTGTACCTCCTCTGTGATGCAGAGTGAAATGGGAGCTGCCCACAAGGACAATGGAAATATTTCTCTGGAAATCCTCTACTGGGTGGCTACAGCCCCCATATGTGGGTGATAGTGCAGCTGCAGTAATGAAGGCTGCAAAATATCTCCTCAGTTTAGAAAAAAAAGAGTAAAAATATATTTTGCTTATTTAATCTTCTCAGTGTATCTCAAAAATCCTGAGCTAGGTGTTTGAAGCCTTTATTGATTCTACAGCAGAAGTGAACTTTCCACACTGACATGCAGACAGCTGCAAGGAGGTGGGTGTTTTGCTGTTTTCATAATGCATAAAATGGTCTAGAGAGCTAGACATCTTGATCAGCATTCTGAAGGTTTCAGATGAGTGCAGAACTGACTGCTCAGCCTATTACTAAATCATAAAAATGTGCTTATTTTGCTTGTTCAGTATGGACTACACACACACACAGATTTTTTTCCATCCTGCTTATTCACAAAGCTAGCCAGCCACCTATCCACTTATGGACAATGAAGGCTTAAAAGGCATGAAGGGCAATGAAGGCTCTGGTAGCATATTCAGAGAACTAGAATAACTAATCATACCTGTGAACATGGACACCTGCAAATGCATTGTAAAATCCATGCACAAAGAGCTCAAATTAGTGCCTTATGCCATCATAATACTCTAGGGAATAGCAGAACCTCTATCTTGTAGGACCTGACAATGGAAGAGTCTTCATTTTGGCCCTGAACTTTGATACTGAAGAGTTACAACCTGGGTTCTAGGCATGTGGGTGCCTACTCCTGAATAACTCTTTGGCCCTGGGCATTTCTGCAGCTGTGCTAACCACAGCAGAGGATTCAGTGTGACAGAAACTGATTAAAACCACCCTTTCTCATGTACCAACAGGCTACAATTATCAGATGATAAAAAATTGCCATCACATGTTTTGAGACTAACTTTCAAGAGTTTGAAAAATACATTCCCTTCATCAATCCCCTGAGTAACCACTACTGTCATCATTAAATTGTGTTAGAGGTGCTGTCTGGTATCAAAATTAGAGGTTTCTCCCACTGTAGAGTGTCTTGGTGTATAGTAATAGATATAGAGCCTGTAGTTGTGGCTCAGAGTGTTTTCACCACAGGAAATTATAGTAGAGTGATGAAATGGGTGTCTGTCTGAAAAAGACTCTCTGGCTCTTTTTAATTCAAGCACAATTCAAGCAATAACAAAAAACATCTCTGCTCAATTTCCACATACAGCACTATAAAGATAGTTTGTAGTCAAGTGAAACAGAATTTGAGAACAGATTTCGAGGAGTAGTTATTCTGAAAGAAAAAAATTACTTTAAATATGTGGGATTTCAATAACAGGTGTAATGCCTTCATAAGTGGTGGCGTTTTTGTAACTAGTGCTACTGGAGCAGCTTTGTTGCAGTGGTATCTATAAGATTTCAATATCTCAGTTATGGCAGAAAGAGGATCACACACTGAAAAATACCTCAGGCTTTCATCTGAAATTCTCCATTTTTAAAATGATCTTAGTATTGCAAATATCAGGATTTTTTCCTTAGGTACATTTGGGATATGTATGAAGGTCACATTTTTGGGTTAGCCTTTTTCTAAGTAGCCACAGGGCCTTTTATCTACATTTAAAACATTGGAGTTGTGAGTTCAGGTTTTATTCTTTTTCCCTTTCAATTTGTTCAGTGCAGAGCTTTCTTCACTGCCTCAGCCCTTCAGGACATCTCAAACATGTTGGCTCAAGGAGGGATTTTGCTGAAACTGAGTTTTGGACATTTGAGCATTTGAACATTTCTGAGGTGCTCTATGCTATTAGACCAAAAGAGTAAGTTAAGCAGCATCATCCCTGTTCTAAGGGTATGCTTTCATCTGAATTACTTTAAGCTATCATATCTTCACACAACTTTTGCCATTATATTAAACTGATGGATTTTTCAGGAAGTTTCCCCCAAGATTCTTCCTTCAAAATGTTCAATGCTTGCCGTGACTCAGATGAGATTTAAAGCAGCAGACCTAATTTAAGTAGCAAAGTTTTATCTTTTTTAAATTTCATGAAGCTATGCATCTTTCATTTGAGAACTCATACTCTCTAAGTTAGAGATAGAAACATTTAGAGCTGGCATTTTCATAACAGCAATGCAAGTCATGTCTTGTGTACACAGGAATAAAAGCAGGACAAAGTGGGTGCACGGGATAAGGAGATGGTTTTGGAGGACAGTGTTGAGCAGAAAGAGACAGACTTGCAGTCCTCTGCAGTCCCACCTATGCTGCCCTTTGGGAAATTCCCCAAGGAGTAAACCATCTCCAGAATCACACATGAAATTTGTCTCAAAGAGTGTTATTTGTAACAGATGAGGAAAGAGTTAACAAGTTCTGATAAGCTCTAGGGACCAATGCTTGATTTCACTCACTTGTCATCTTTAATTTAGTAGTTGGTCAAGATGCATAGGAAATCAAGTAATGCAATAATATAAAAATATTATTGGCATTTATGAGCTTTCTTTCCCATGCCAAAGACTATAACCAACCCAGCAACAAGTACAGCTTTTAATGCTACATGCTTCAAAGCCTGGCTCCTGGCTCTATCTCAGAAATTAAGCTACAGACACTCCTTGTAAATGCACAAGATTAAGAGTTTGGCCTTAATCTAGTATTTTTTTCTTTCTATCTTTTCAGAATGTGTAGAATGAATGCTTGCTGTTATCTATTTTACAACCATCAGCTTTAATTGCATCCTTGGCACTAATGATACACTCTCTGTGTATCAGCCTACTGTAAAACAGAATATAATGTCCAATCCCAGTTTGTTCTTTTCCTGATTGTTGGACCTTTATGTGATTCTTGAATTGCTGAAATGTAACCACAATCCTGAACTTGTAACTTTGGGTAAAAATCTTCTGAAAATTTTTCCATTTATCTCTGGAAACTCTGAAGGATGTCGTAGTATAATATGCTTTTGTATATTCGATTTTTCCAATATTAACTGTATTTCCAGACATAATCCTTACCCTATCCTTGCCAGAGGGTCACTGAAATGCAAACACGATAAGTGTTTATTAGAATGAGCACTTCTCCATACTCTGTAGGCTGGGAAGAATTCAATGATAAAATAGTATTTTTAGACTTCATATTTTTTAACTCTAACTCATAGACCTAAGCTTAATTAGACACAATGCAATTTTGGTGATAAAATAGAATGGAAGACCTTAGACTGCAGTCCTGATCTTAACCATGTGTTGACCCAAACCCTAAACTAAGAATTTACAGCAGATATTGGTTACTGGTTACAAACACAAGTCCAGTCTAGTGGAGAATCAAGCAATGACAGAAATCATTCTAAAAGGAAATATAATTGACTGTCCTGGATATGGACAAACCTTCTTATGATCATCAGAGGTCTTACAGAGTTCAGAAATAAACAGAACACCCAATAACTCGAATTTCCAAGCCTTAATCCCAAACTAATATTAACTGTAATCATACCCAGAGTGAAAAGTGTTCTTTTTAGTGTCTATACATTAGATCTTACCAGCACCAGGCCCTTCTCCAATTTTCTTAGACCAGCTTCCTTTGTTCATTTCTTTTGGGTAGGGAAGAGGTCAAATGCTGCCTCAAACGATTTTGTAGCATCTCATTTTCCTTTGACAAATGCTGTTGCATTGACTTTTTCATGTCAAAGAGTGTGTTGAACAGAAACTTCATTACTGCCTGACAGCAATGATTGTGTGTGTCATTCTGAGCAATGGGGATAAAAAGCATTTAAAATGAGGGAGAAATCAATAATTTGCAAGGCTGAGGGTTGCCTCCTATTTGGCAAGCCCTGGCTCTATTAAATACCCCTTTTTAAACACCCATTTGTGGGTTGCAGTTTAAATCACTGTTACTTTTGCAGTGTAAAGTCATATTCAACCATTGGTTGCTCCATGTTGCCTTTCAATCAATAATTTAAAAGCACTTTGCCAGACTTAATTGAGTCTCGGGGTTAAGCAGTTGTGATAATGAATGTTGTCACTTGTAAGAAAGAAACCTGTTATTCCACAAGATCTTATAGCTACCTCAGATTCTGGTCTCTTTCATTTGTATTTACTGCTCATCTATCTTTTTTTTTTTTTTTTTGAGGTTTCAATGGAAATGGTCACAGGGAGAGAAAATTCTTGTTATCTGAAAAACAGTTCTTTGATGGATCTGCAGGAAGTCTTTATAGAAGAGCTAGATAAAATTAAGCAGTTCATAGCATGCAAAGAGATTGTGCAAAAGTTTCTAAAGTAGCTTCCTGCAACAATCAGAAACTGTCAGTATTGATAGGTCAGCCTGACCTTTTTCTCATTTAATGTCACATTTTTGTTATGAATATTACTACAAAAAATCCAAACAATATACAGGACTCCAATGTCACCTTTTGTTTTTATTGATAATTGAAACTAAGCACACTTACTTACAGAAGGCCTATGAATCTAGATAAACTTCAAAGTTAGGCATCAGTGAAAAATAATAGCAAAACAATCCATAAACTGACATGAAATATGTGCAGGGTCTCTTAGGTTGCTTTCACCTCTGTGAAGTTATTACATGGATATGACACAGCAAGTGACTGGGGGAAAGAAAAATATTAATTGCATGTTCTACAGTCTAAGGATAAATCCTAAGTATAGGTATAAATAATATTGAACATTAATTGTATATTGATATATCTTCTGTTGGCTCCATAATCTGCTACTCTTTTGACAACATATTTTTTGCTTAAAGAGATACTGATAAGTAAAATCCTGATTTCTCAAAGTTTTCACGTTAGCAATTTAGACAATATTCTTCTGTTCAGATTCAGAAAGAGATGAAATCATGAGGTTTATATTCTTTTTGATACAAGATTCCAGTTTTAGAAATGAACTTGAAGATTATGTACTCTAAGCCATAGAAAGCAATTTGTCTTTTTGTAGAGCTCTTGATGACAGAAGTGGTTCTTTCAGTAAGGTAGGCATAGAGAAGTCTGATTTCAAATATATGATGCCATAAATCTAGGCTATGGGAATATCATGCTGACCTCCTGACATTTCATCTACTCTGTTTTTTCAAAGCATTTTCCAAACCTCTTAAAAGTTGCAGATGGTGTCACTATACCTCATGTCAGCCTCTAAACCAAGAGTTAGAAAGGTTGAGGTTGGAAGGCCCCTCTAGATACTGCCTAATTCACCCCCGCCCTGCTCAAGTAGAGTCACCGAGGGCAGGTTGCCCAGGACTGTGTCCAGACAGGTTTCGAGTATCTCCACAGATACGAATGGATATGAATGCCTAAAGATACTTTACATATTGCACCTACTCCAAATATGGTGGTAACTATCACATTGGGTGTCTGGCTTGTGGGATGTGTGCTTTATGGATCAGAGGTAATGCAAGCACTGTCCCTTTCAAATAAAAGCTTCATTTGGGATATTTTCCACCTTTTCCTCCTGCATTCAAGCAAAAGTATTTTCCTTCAGGAGTATTGCAGTCTCTATCAGCAGCATGCATGACTCCAGAAAGTTTGTCTCTGCAGTGTCTGCTCTGAGTGTGGTCTGATCATGGGACACCTTCAAATTTGAGACTGCTGACTGCACTAGCAGGAAGAGTGTCATGAGGGCCAGCAGTGCAGCAACCTTCCTTCCTGTTTCTCCTCCTGAGAAGGCTTTTTCCCCCCCATTTTTGAGGTTACTTCAAGCAGTCACAATGACCCATGATAGTCCTTTGAAAGTCTCCCCATTCTCCTGGTGCAGACAGTGGGAAGAACAGAAGGGGACTAGAGGGTTTTGTGGGCAAACACAACCTGTACCCAGGTTGAATTCAGGCAGACTGTAAGATTAAATACAGATGCAGGGATCCTGGAATGAAGGTCCAGGTTCACCAGCAAAGCGTATTTGCAGCTCTGACCATCTGGACTTTCTTACACAGGCAGTTTCATCTGCCACCTGCTTCATGTCCCAATTTCTTTTCTAAGGTTGATCCCATCTGGTTTTAGCTCCTTTTCCTGCACTGTCGGTATGTCACAACTCTCTAATCAGACACTGTGCACATTTCCCCACAGACATCATCCATTCCCTTAGGAACAGTAATGTTATTTACAGTGAAAATGTTATCTAATTCATTGAATCACCAAGGAATAGCAAATGTAGAAAATACTGGGCATTATTACTCTCCCACTAAAACCACTCCTCCCTTTACCAGCTCCCATTTACATCTTTGGAAATACTAAAGTTTAAGTTGATCCTGCAGAGATATGTACATAGTAGTATTGTGGTTATGCAAATATCAGTGTTATGTTAATGGCCCAGTACAACAAAAAGCTGATTGACATTTTCATTACTGTACTCACAGCTGTTTATTAACATGGAAAGAGGCAGTCCAGGAGCTGTGAACAACATTCTTTTCTCACAGCCAACATTTCAGACCACTCGGCCATCTGCTGGCTTCCCTACCTGTGATAATCACTCCTTCTCCCTGCCAAATTTTGTGCTGCACTATGCATGACATTTCAAATTATTTGATGGACTGATTTGCATTTTTCAAATAATTTTGCATGCTGATTAATTTCAGTTTGTGGTTAATCTGCCATTCCACAAACAGCACTACAGAAGGACACAGATAAACACAATTTTTGTCTGTTCTGAGTACATCAGAGAGGGTGACTAGGGCTGCTGGAGTAAATTTGCAGGTAGGGGGGTTGTAAAGTCTTTCATGAGGGGTGCCTGAAATTGATGAGTTTGTGATAGTAGCGGGGTATCCAGGAGTGCTATGGTTTGTGTGCTGGCAAGCAGCAGTGCAGTAAAGGAGAAGTTGTAACTGTGACCTCCTCTTCTGTGTGGTACTGGGGTGCCTGGGAGAGCTGAGGTAGCAGCATAGGCTTTTCAAGCACCAGGAGCCAGGGAGTTTTGCTTTCCTCCTTAGCTAAGCCTTTGTCAAGCCCATCCCTCATATCTGTCCTGCCCACCTTCCAGCTGCTGCCACGGTTGGGTGCCTGAGTCTCATCAAAGGCAGCAAAGGGCAGCTGGGGTATCAGCAGGGGGGTGTCCAGATGTACCACCTTCTGCCAGGAGCTGAGCAAAACTAAAAGGGCATAAAGCCTGGAGCATAAAATTCCTTTCCCTAGACTGAACTTCAAATAAAAGAAATGGGAGGGGAGAAAGGCAGAAAGAGATCCCTCCCCCATTTTTCTATGTCATTTATGCTATTCAACTGTAGATACCCAAAGATCTATATGAACTGGACAACTCTGAGCTATGCTGCTATAAAGATATTTCTTTCTTATTAGGAGTTTGGAAAAGAAACAGTAATTTTAAATAGTAAATTGCATGTCCAGAGACAATCCCTCCAATCAAAAATCACCAGCTTTGGACTCTTTGAATGGTCCAAAACATGTCCTTTTCTCACCAGCAGCCCAGACTGACACAGTGTCTTCTACACTATAGTCATTGCAGCCTTTTCTGATGCTGTGGGACAGGTGGCAGGCTGTAGGGAGAGCTTCCCAAAGGTTACAGGGGATTTACAATATGAAATACAATGATTAAAATGCACTAAATGTACCATGCCTTCAGTATCTACAAAGTCTTTGAGGAAGTTATTGATGTCTTTACTTTCTGTGACTCTAAATGGCCTAGAGTTGCTCTCTACAAAGCTAATTTTCCTGGTTACTTAAATGTCTGGGTTTATCCACCGTGCTAAAGTGTCTGGCTTAAAATTAAGGACACATTTTCAAGGTTGGAAGATTCAAAATATGACGTGTTTTCTGTGTTGAATGCACTTCAAAGTCCTTGTAGCATGCTGTACTGATGGAATTTTATCACGAACAATCAATTCTATTTTATTTCATCAGTCCTTCTGAAAAACAAACAGTATTTGTGTGATGAAAAGGGAACTGTTTTATGAAGAAATTGTAGTTTATTACCAGTCTTCCACATGTTCATCAGAGAAAAATGGCATAAACACAATCTACCATAAAGTTCTGGGAAAGTATCAACCTTGTTCTCTTTCATTTTTCTTAGTTTAAAGAAAGAATTCAACTACATGTATCAACATCCCTACACTGTGAAAAGTGGATAAGTGAGGGTCCTTTGTCCATGCTGGTTTTTGTTGTCAGAAATCACTTGTAAATGCTTAGTGGTTCTGACCACTTGTGATATCTAGCAACTTCTGTACATCAGATGAGTGCCTGTCACCTTGAGTAATCAGATCTGTAGCAATTTACAGCAATCTCCCACAGTGAATTAAATCACAATCAAAGTTTTTGTTAGCTTAATTTAGAAAAAAAGCTGAAATTCTTGCATTTCTTCCCTGAGGGGAAACATACATGGTACTACAGGTTAGAGCAAGGATTTGGTATTTGTGTTGGGTTTTAAACCTTCAGAAGTGAGGCAAGGAGAAAGCAGATTGTTCTTAAATTGGTCTGCTTCTGTGAGAATAGTTTATCTCTCATAAGAATGTGAAGACAAATTAGAAATCTCTTAAGGTATTGGACTAAGGCCAGTTGCCTCCTAGTAACATTTACAAGAAGTTGTCACCAAAATGTGACCTCCATCAGTGCCCTGAAGCCCCTTTATTTATATGATGTCCAAATGGTAATTGCAAAAATTAATATTCATACTAAGTAAAGAAGGACTTGGAGTGATGCCCACGGTATTTTTTTTCCGGATTTCACACTCTTCATGGGTTTTTTGAGCAGAAAGAAAATCAGGGGACTCAAATGTGTGACGTGTATACTCATTCAGAATACGAACAATGTTTACAAAATGTTCTTACTGACAGAATAAACAGCCCTATTTAAGGCCAAAGGAAATCTAAATCACTCTAATGACCTTTCATGAGCTGCAGGAACCTGGGTCTTCTCCATCCTATCAGATGTTGTAACATATTTCTGTAATTATGCATGAGGAATATGTAAATGCAACTACTGTGTGAAAGAAAAAGGGAATATATGTTAAACAAAGCTATTGAAAACATTTCTGCTTAATGCTACCAGAAAGCTGTTAGGCTTTTGGGATAAGAGTAATAAATTGTGGGGTTTTTTTAGGCACTTATAATTCCACAGTGACATAGTGGGCGAGCCTTTTAAAATCTTTAATGTATTCATCCTTACAACATTTTGGCAAGGAAAGAAAACCACTCATTTCATACTGAAGTACAGAGAAACACCATTATTTACACAAAGTCATGTGAGAACATTGTGTCTCAAAAAGATTTGAACATCAGTCTAGCTGCTTTCTCATCTTCCCTCCCTTAACAAGCAAACCACACTTCTTTTTCCAACCAGCAATACAGTAATAGAATGCAAGCACAGAAAGAGTACCTTACACAGAGAACTTATCAATGAAATTGAGGTACTGGATCTTTAAGAAATTATTCTCAAGGCTTCCTAAAGATTTTTGGGACCTTGTGCAATCTCTGGGATTGTCTACTAGCATTGGTAAAACTGCTGTCTCTCTGGTGTTTTGAAACTTATATGATCAAGCTATCTGTGCAAAACCAATCAGTTACCCCTGATAGGGACTCATTTTTTCCAAATGCAGCTGGAATGGTGACAAGAGGAGACAGGGTGCAAAGAAATGAGGTAGGTATTGAAAATTTCTTTGATGGCAGGAGGTCGGTTGGATAAAGGGGCCTTCCAGAAGGCAGGAATGTCCTCTTGTCCTGCCACTGGTTGCCTGAAAGAAGAAACCAGCTCTCACCGGGCTACACCCTCCGTTCAGTTGTAGAGAGTGATAAGGTTCCCTGTGAGCCTCCTTTTCTCCAGGCTAAAATCCTCAGCTCCCTCATCTACTTCTCACAAGATTTGTGCTCCAAGACCCTTCCCCAGCTCTCTTGCCCTTCTCTGGACACACTCCAGCACCTCAATAACTTTCTTGCAGTGAGGGGGCCCAGAACTGGACAAAGGACTTGAAGTGTGGCCTCACCAGTACAGAGTACAGGGAGACAGTCTCTTCACTGGCCCTGCTGGCCACATGATTCTTGATACAAGCCAGGATACCATTGGTCTTCTTTCTCCTGCTTTTAGACAAATCTCTTACTTTGCCATTCTTATCCCTCTTTTTTTCCTGTCCTACAAAATACTTCCCCAATTACTTGTAGACTGCTTAGCTTTCTTGAATTCATCCTAAGCCACTGCACACATTATTTATTCTGTTCTTCTCATATAGTTCAAACTCTATATTAAAGCCATCTGTAGAACAGCTTTGTAGAATGGCAAATATCATTGGTACCTCTGTGTTTGCATATATTTGCCTTTAATATATGAAGGATGGCAGAAGTTAATCCTTAATATGTGTGTACCTATATCTTTTATAATAACGTAGTACTATTGCTGCCCTTTGTCTAGTACCTCATCCCAATTTGCATGTGTTATGATTAGGTTTGATTTAAGCCTGACAGAATCATCCTGCCGAGGTTCATATCAATATTTTGGAGACCGAATATGATTTTCATTGGTTTTAAAGTATCATAATTCTAGTAAGCTTCAGAGATGTACAGACTTTTCTGTTTTGTCAACAATATTAGCATACATTCTAGGTGCACCTAATAGAATAATTTCAGTGCAACTGTCTTACCATGACCAGCAGTGGGCATGGCACTGCACTTCCAGAAAATGGATATGTGGATATTTTCTACCCTTCACCATTCACTCTGAGATTGTATCTCTCTTCTGGTTTGTTCTTTTTTTTTTTTTTTAATAGTGTCTTCCACAATTTTGTGTTCAGGGATATGACTTGAACTTTCAGCTCTTTCTCTGAAAAAAAATTGATGCATCTGTTTCCTCGAAATAGCTGTACACATTGAGCTGAAATTTATACTTAATTGTTAGATGCAAGTAAGTGATTGTTGTGGCCTCACTTCTACAAAACTTCAGTGTCTTGAAAAAAATAGATGCAAACAAACAGATTTAACTAGAAATCTCATATTTCTAATCCCATTTACCTAACAATGCATAGGGATGTATCTACAAGAGCTATAGAGCTGTTTGCCTATGTGTGTGGAGAAGGGAAGTGAGCTCCTTTTCAGGAAGGAACCTGATATTCTAAAGTTCTCCCACTTCATTTACCCTGAGGTAAGAATAGAGAGATTAACTTTTTTATATTACTATAGCCATAAGATTAATTTCTTATATGGCTATAGCTGATATCTGAGGGTCATGTGTTTTATCCATTGATAGAATCCTACATTGTCACCCTTTAATGAGGCAGTAAATCGGTTTGAAGGAGGTTCTTACCTCAAGATGTTTCCCATTCTCTTCATGAACAGCAGCAAACTGGAGTCTGAGTGCACTGATGATCAGCAGCAATTGTGAAACAGCCTGGGAGCCTTCAGAATTATGGATCTAAGGAACAAATTCCTCTCTTCTGTGCTTCCACTGCAGTTGGTGACTGTGATAAGAAAAAGTTATTTGATCTTTGATTCTAACACAACCTCTACCAAGGCATGAGGATTTTTGGAGAAACTTACTATAGTCCCTCACCCTGCTGTTTCCCTACTGATTGATGATTATTTTCTGAAAGTTATCACTTTCCCAACTATTCATGTTTTCAACAAGCCCTATGCAATTATTGCAGAAGTTTACTATTTTAACTAGTGAGATATACATGGCTAAATGAAAAGAGAAAAAAACAAGCAACAAACAAAGAAAACCAAATACAACATTGAAAAATTGAGGCCTGTGTGCAGTTTTGGGCACCACAATATAAAACATACATTAAGATATTGGGAAGCATCCAAAGGATGGCCATGAAGATGGTGAATGACCTTGAGGGGAAGCTGTATGAAGAGCAGCTGAGGTCACTTGGTCTGTTCAGCCTGGAGAAGAGAAGACTGAGGGGAGACTTCATTGCAGTTGCAACTTCCTCATGAAGGGAAGAGGAGGGCCAGACACTGATCTCTTCTCTGTGGTGACCGGTGACAGGACCCAAGGAAATGGCCTGAAGTTGTGTCAGGGGAGGTTTAGGTTGGATATCAGCAAAAGGTTCTTCACCCAAGGGGTGGTTGGGCACTGGAAGGCTCCCCAGGGAAGTGGTCACAGCACCAATCCTGACAGAGTTAAAGAAACATTTGGACAACATTCTCGGGCACATGGTGTGATTCTTGGGGATGGTGCTGTGCAGGTCCAGGAGTTGGACTTGATGATCCCAATGGGTCCCTTCCAACTCAGCATATTTTATGATTCTATGATTCCATTATGAATGTCTCTCATGTCTTTGTCAGCTCCTTTAATCAACTCATATTGCTGAGCTCCTGTGAGCACATAGCTAAGTCCCAGAGTACCATTAAATGATAAACTGGGATCTGGCCTTGCAGCCCTGTTCCATGCAGGCCTGTGCTATGATTACGGATGTCCCTTTGAAAACAGGAGATTTCTATCTGCTTGTAACAATTTACCTGTGCATGATGAATTGCAGAACTTGTAACAGCCCTGATCTTTCCAGATCTTAATTTCTGTTTTGAGGAGTAAAAATAATACAGGTATTTTTTGCCTTGGTAACTGACACCAGAACACGTCAGATAAGATTATATTCTGGAGAATGTGCATGATCATGTATTCAATCACTGCTTGAGATGTCTCCAAGCATCTGGGTACTACCAGCATAGAAGTCAATAATAATCAAATAATTCAGTAAGACAAAGTAGCAAGTTAAGAATGGTAGGAAATGTTCTCAAGTGAAAAAAAATAATGATTTTAATGGCTTATTACACTGCAAAACTGTTCTCTTTCAATGAGAAAGTTTGCTGCTTTCTCATTGACATGCAATTGTTTACTGTGTGCAGATTGAAGTTTATTAAGTCCGACTTACACTGGAACATGTCTTGTGAGGGCCTTTGACTATCCTTTATCATGTGTAAGTATTTGGAAACCTGACTACAGTTTTGGAGCATCTGGTAACCTCTGTGCAAACCTCCAAACTGTATTCTTTTTCTCTGCTATTTTAGAACAAACATAGAAACATAGAATTGAGTCATAGAATCATTAAGTTTGGAAAAGACCTCTAAGACAATCTAGGCCAAACACTAACCCAGCACCACCATGTCCACCACTGAACCATGTCCCCAGGTGCCACATTTACATGCCTTTTGAATATTTCCAGGCTAAATAAACATACAATAAAAATTTTTTGCACAATCTTGCCATCGCCATGGAGCTAGTAGCAGCATGATTAGTAGGTTATGCACAGTTTTGATTATCACCAAGTATGTTTTAATAGACAAGTCAGAAGCAATCTGGAAATGTTTGTTGATAAAGATAATTGGGAATATAAATTCAAGGATGACTAACCAGACAGAACCTGTGGTTATCAAAAATATGTTTCATGTACTCAATTTTAAATTATTTCATTCCATACACTCTTGTAAAACTAATCACAAGCAAACATTGCCCAGATTGAAGCTGCTCAAATGATCTGTGACTCCAGAGCATTTACAATAAGTTCACCTTTTAGCCAAGGAAATGTCATTGAAAATGCCAAGTGAGTGGGAAGCTGAAAGCTTAAAAGGTTTGATATACTGGTAGTATTAATTTCCAGTGTTTTCCCACTATTGTCCAGCCTTTTCAAGTGTTCGGCGATACCATCACTCCTTCATCCTTTTCAGTCCTCTAGTGTGTTTTGAACTCTTGTAGGTGAGATTGGTTAAAACCCCTTCTTCTTCTAGGATGGTGGGTTTGGCTCACAGAGCTTGGCAGCATTTGCAATGCACTGCTTCTGAGTGAACTATTAGTCCTGAGAATATTACTATGGTTGAGATGCTACAGGGCAGGATGGCAATCCCCAATCATTCCTGAATTTCACAAAACTCAGGATCCTTTCTCTGCAATCTTTCACATCTATTATCCGTCAATAGACATCTCTAAACAGCTTCCTTCCTCAGGCATGGACAGCAGCAAGTTCCACTTTTAAGTCTTCTTCCAGGTCAGTACATTACTCTCACAGATATAGATAGCGTTCTTTTCACAAATGTATTAAATGTGTGGCATTGTGTGTAATGGCAAACAGCAAATACATTGTAAAGCTGATCACAAAATGCCAAGCCAATCTGTTTGAAAAAATGAAAGAAAACTGAGTCCTGATTGGAACTTCCCTCCAGTTTGAGCAAGGGGTTAACTGAGATGACAAACTTATTTTCATTATTATTTATTCTATGTTCCTCTATTTTGGCAGCTAGAAAGCTTTGGATCCCAAAGGCATTGCGTGCCCAGCAGCCCTCCTTTCTTTTGGCTGTACAACAGTCTCTGACCACCTCAGAGGCACAATCATGCATATAGCAAAACAAGTAGTTAAGGCTTCCAATTAAGACTCTGGATTAGGTTTAGAGAATTTGTATGTGTCACTTTTGGGGACTCCTTTAGACACTCCTTCTGAACTTCTGATGGACTGTTTTTTTATGTTATTTCACAGCTTAAACATTTTTTCCCTTTTAACTTGTTTTAATCTTTTGAACTATGCACTCCTTTTCAGAGCTGTTTCGTTATCTTATACCCTTTAATTTGTATACAATATAAAAAAGATAATTGGGCAGATTTCCCCTCCCTGAATTAAAACAACTCACAAAACCAATCAGCTTTTGGAGCAATACATCAACCACTGCTACCAAGCTCAGAACACAAGGTTACATATATGTATACATATACGNAGTTGTGCATGCATGCGCACACACACACACATGCAAACTATATATATATATATATATATATATACATACATATGAATGAATTTTTTTACTTGCTAGTATTCTTCTTCTGGTTTGCTCTTCATTTATTGTAATTTATTCAGAATTGCTAACGTTCAGGTTAAAGGAACTAAATTTACGTGGGTGCCAAAAAAAGAAGGGAAAAGGCTTATAGTTAGGATGCAATTTTTTGTCATTGTGTTATAGATTGGCTAATCCTCCCTTCAATAATACTACTTCCAGCTCATCCTTCAGACCTGCTGCTATGTGTGGACTCTGGCTTGATGCTTCTCTCACTTACAGCACTGCAAAGCAGCACAGGTATCTGTAAAGTCAATGAAAATTTGAAAGTCTCAAAGTGAGAGTGAAAGGAAAATTATTCCCTTATTCTTAGCAGTTTATTAGTTTAAACACCCTGGAGAAAAGCCAGAAGACATTTCACACTCTAACAAGCCTGTCATTAATACAGATCCCGAGGCTGTTGATACCTCAGTAAAAAATTTTCAGCTGTTTATAGCACCAGCATCATTTCATTTGAGAAGAAAGAATGTTCTAGTGTCAGTAAATATATTGGATATATTGGTTTATTGTGATCTCTGTATTCATATATTTATAAGAACTGCATAATGGAAAACCTTCCTAGAGGTAAAATAGAAAACTAAGAAATGAGCTTTTAAAATCACTAATCAAAATGAAAAACAGCTTCAGTGAAGGAGTATGAGAGCAGGTATTTATTATAACACATTTTTGTCTGACTTATGAAGTGACACTGCAGATCTATAATTTTTTTTCAATGTCTTTTCCAGTCACAGCTCAAGTTTGCTGGGGACATAGATCTTCCTTTCCCCCTCATGAAACACAAGAGATAGTGGGCTTAAATGTCCATCTTTGTAATTACAACTGGACATGAATTTTTTTAGGGTCACTCTACTGGTGCCTGACCATTTTCAGCAGTTTAGTAGGCAGAACCCTGGTGGGATGTGGAGAGTGGGCAAAAAGGCAGACTGTCCCAAGAAGACCTTTCTCCTCATCTCTTTGTGGCTCTGGGTGACAAAGGAGCCCGTGTTCTTGCCAGGGAGCCTCTGGGACAAATCAAGAGTGCGTGCCCTGAACCAGAGAGGGACAACTGGCTGCAAGCCAGAGCAGAGGCAGCAGGGATGTAAACAGCACAAGGGAAGCATAGGTGGCATAAATTAATGTGCTTTAGTGAGGATTTAATTACCAGGCAGCTTTGCTCTGAATAGAAGCCTCAAAATGGATAGAAGGTCATTTTAACCAGTGAAATGGTTAAACAATTAAGTGAAAGTATTAATCAGAACATCTTTAGCTTTTAGTGGGAGTAGCTACCTAGAGATTTTGAAAAATAGGGACATTGGGCATTTTGAAAAACATTCATTTGGTCATCATTTGCATCTGACTTAAATTTTGTTTGTGGCTATTTTAGATAAATAGCCACAGGGTTTCCTCTGTGGCTGATGTCAATAAGAATCAAGAGAGGTATCTGGAAATGTCAATTGAGCCATCCACATACAAGCACTTGCAGCACCTACCGGCACCTAACGGGGAGTTACAAGAGGGCTGGAAGGGACTGTTTACAAGAGCGTGCAGTGATAGGACAAGGGGTGATGTCTTCAAACTGAGAGTGGGTTTAGATTAGATATTAGGAAGAAATTCTTTACCATGAGGGTGGTGAGGCACTGGAACAGGTTGCCCAGAGAAGTTGTGGTTGACCAGTCCCTGGAATTGTTCACAGCCAAGCTGGATGGATATTTGAACAACGTTGTCTAGTGGAAGATGTCCCTGCCCATGGCCGGAAGGTTGAAACTAGATCATATTTAAGGTCTCTTCTTACCTAAACCATTGTATCATTCTATGAATGCTTAGTCAATGCAGCTGTCAACAATAAGGCAGTGGTGTGTCTCTCATTTTGCCCTTTCTATCATTTTATGTTGCTGACTTTTAATATTTACTCTTTACTCCTGCTCTCTTTTTTGGCATTTTTGAACATGGGTGTGCTGTACATGGTTAGGGTCCCATTTATATTTTGGGTGTCACAGTAATGGAGGGAGTAAGTAACCAGTTATGTATAACATAACATCCCATTTTAAAGCCTTTCACATTTGCTAGTACTGTAGTTATTCACAGCCCAGTTTCAGCAGAATCTTTATTGAAATCCATTAAGGCAAACATGATTTAAGTAACGTTCTTAGTTCTCTCCATGGCTTTGATTGCTTTTGTCACTGTAATACTCTTCAAAATGTGAGTGATAATGGCAAAAAAAAAAAAGCCTTGGAAAGAGACGCTTAGTGAAAAGGGAAATTGAGGGTAAAGGGTACTGCCTACATCAGTGATTCTATTTATTAGTAACCACAGGAAATCCAGATAGTACAAATATGGCATACATAACTAAGCTGAAACCTGACATGAGATGTGGCTCACTTTAGATACAGCAGTTCTGTGTCCTGGTTCTGAGCCTACCATGTGACTCACTTCACATATTCAGGGCAAGTTAAGGAAGATTCATATCTCTAAAAGCAAGAAGTGATAGTCTACATCACTGGATGCAGAGATAATATTAGGCACTGATATAAGGCACTTTTGAGTCAACCAGGGGTTCTTCACTGAATTCTTTGTGTTCTCCTTCTCTGCTGGTGTAGGGCTGAAAACAATTTTCTTTGGACCATTTAATTGTCCTGTCAGGATATGCTTGCAGGTCTGCTAATTAATAAACCAGTAAGTCTGATTTATGGTGCATGACATCACTAGTGCAAGAAAGAATAAAATGAAAAGGTACTTTATATTGTTGCCTGAAAAGGCTAGCCCAAAAACTGAGACTAGTCAGGAGTAAGGGAATAAAGGTGGGTATTTATTCGGAAGGCCTTCAAAGGTACATTTGGGCAGACAAAGCCCCCCTAGGGGCATCACCCGAAATAGACAACAAGTCACGAGTTCTCCACACCTTTATAGGTTTGGTCCATTTACATATCAGCATAAATTCACCAATTAAAACTTTGCAATTTCCCCCTAGCTCCCTTAGCCCCCTTCCCCCCTCTCCTTTAGAAGCTTGGGCCTGGGCAGTCTAAGTGTCCTTGAAGAGCAAGTCCAGAGAGGCACTGTTATGTCTATAGAGAACAGCAGCCAACAGGCCACGAAGCATCTCAGAGTTACACACCAGGCAATACAGAATTTGAAAAATATTAGGGTTAAAACCTAAGGCGACAATATCGCACTAGTATTAAAATTCGTATGGCAAAATTAACACTGGTCCTATGGAATTTTTGTCCTCTCTTGCATTGCTAAGTTTAGCTGACATTTACACAGCACAAAAAGTTGCCTGAAAAATGGATCAAAAATGGAATTTTCATGACAAAATATCTTATTTCTCTTGTATAAGCTTAATGTAAAATTAACAACTATGACAAAATAACAAAGCCTTTTGTTTTCTAGGTATTATGAGATCACTCTTACTACTGACATTTAGGTCAGTGAATATTGCATTGTTCATACAATCAAAACCCCAAAAGTTCTTAGTAACTAAGAAGTCTGACATCCCACTCTATACAGACCACAGAATTTCAAGCAGAAATTTCTGTCTCAAGCACAGAATTTCTCTTTGAGTTACAAACACTGTCTGGAAAGGATCTGCACATTTTAGCCACTGCCTTCCAGTGCCATACTAAAAAATGTTTAGTGTGCAAAAATGCTTAATAAATAATATTACTGAAGAACCTTTTTATTTTAAAGCTGTGAGTTTTAGAAGTAAAAGGCTGAGGCTGACCTAACTTCTGAATAAACTGCTCCCAGCCGGCAGAACGAGACAACATTTCTAAAGTAAATTAGGCACAGAATACTAATCGATCATTGTAGCTCCCAATTTACTGTGGGAATATGGAAATTCTTTGCCCAGAATGCAGAAATGGTGAGAATTAGTCTTGCTTGTGGCACCTTAAAAATCAATGAGACACATGCCTTAAAAGTCATAATTGCTTCTGAACAAAAGAGAATTTTTAAAGAACTCTAGTGAATAATGGATTTTCTATGCAGAGGGATGAGGCATCAGATTCACATGAGGATTTAAGGTTGATCTGCCTGCATCTCAGTAATAAACCTACACAAAATCCTTCTCAAAGGGTTCCATAACAGTCAAGATAACTTAAAATTTGACTAAAATACCATTGATAAAAAAATAAATAATTTACTCCCATTACACTGAATAAGATAGGGGACTAAGCTGCAGACAGTGAAAATGCACATCACTCAGAGAAAGGAACTGCCCCTCTGCTGATGCCTAGAGAAGTTTTTAGTTAAATGCAATTGGAAGAATTGGGGTTTTTAATCCAGAAATTGCAGAAAATGCAGGAGTATGAACAAAGCTGATCAGAGAAATGAAATACCATATGTGCCAAACTGAAGAGGGAATAATCATAAAGGGATATGAGCAGAAGCATAGTTAAAATTTCTTATGTTGAGGGAATAAAACTGAGAACAGAAGTAATTAAAAGGCTGTTGATTGATCATTCCTGAAAATTTAGGGATAATAGGAAATGTTGTAAAAAAGATAAGCTAAATATTTTGCCTGCAGATTATGGAATTTTGAATATGATTGTCAAAGGATAGGAGTTTGAAGAATTAATCTTTATGGTTTAAAATAAATAAATAAAATAGTAATAGTAATAATAATAGTAATAATAGTAGCAATAATAACAATAATAATAATAATAATAATAAAAATTGTTAATCTGAAGTGCTGACCAAGAGCTTTGCAATTTTTCGTCTAATCAGAAGAGCATTTCTTTCAGAGAGAATTAAGCAATGAACTTATTTAGCAATGAACTTAATTGAGAGACATCTTATTTCAGTAAATACCTCTTATCATATCACTTTTCCATTCCTTTACCTTCAGTTTGGTATTCAAGCTGTAAATGCAGGGAGCAGAAGAACATGTTTTTCTTAGGTTTTTCTTCTACTAGTATCACAGTGATATCATTGACAACCAAAGCATATTTGACTATATTGAATATTTTGGGTTTATGTTTATTCCCAGCTCCTTGTCATAGAAAGGCAAAGGCAAAAACTGTTCCTTATCTTTTCCAAGCTAGTTCCAGCTGGACATGAAGAGTCTGGTCATATCTTCATGCTGTCCTTCCAGCTGATGGAACTCTTTTGTTCACCAGTAATTTCATATGACTGACACATTCCAGTGCTAGATTTGAGGTACTATCTCAAATCTTGATTCAACTCATTCCTCCTTCCCATTCTTGTGTCTGATAATTCTGATCAGCAGCCAAAGAGAAAACCCCATAAACTGAAATCCCAATTTCTTTTTAATAGTCTTATCCATATAGAGAGCTGTTAAAGTCAGAGAAGGATATGGAAGAAATGAATGTTTAATCATTTATAATTAAAATTCTTCCATTTCCACTAGTTCCTTGTCACTGCAAAATCAGAATGGAAAATTTCAGTGTTTTCCTGGCCTTTGGCAGGACTCTAGGGATATAGTCCAAGGTTTATTTGGAGTATGAAAAACACCTGCTAGTTTTATTTCCATTTTTCTAGAAATGAGCCAGGAAAAAATGCATAAGAATGACACTTTATGTGCTTCTCTCTTTCATGCCAGTTTAATTCATCTTTATTCCCCATTGCAGATGATCTTGAATCTATGTAATCCAGGTACACCTAATCTGTTGCTCTTGAGGTATCTGCTACGTAGTTATATAAGCCTGATATAAGCCAAAATGTTAAAGATGTTATCTGGGGAGAAGAAGAAGTTTCACATTGTCTCAGAGGATAATGGAATAAAATAAATAAAACTCTCTGAAAAATTCTAATGACTAAATGCCTAGAATGACAAACTGGGATCCCAGCCTACTTTATGGTTAAACAGGTTCCAGATCACTTCTGATAACTACAGTATATTTTGTTCAGACTTCACAGTTTAACAAAATCTAAAACCACAACATTTTCATCTGGCATCAGATGTACATTGCTTTTGAAAAATCTCATTGTTTCTGCTGATGCAAAAGCTTGCCTCATAAAATATATATGTCCTTTCAACGTTAACTTGATGTGTACAGTCTCCAGTGAAGGCTTCACATCAGTTCTGAGTGTTCTTATGTGCTGTACAGGTTGCTTTCCCAGTAAGGGTGGTCACCTGAGAAGGGAATAAGTAACTGCAAGACTTTCACAGTGAAATACATCACTGAGCTGAACAGCAGGAGAAAATACAGCTAAACCAAATGTTTCAGCAAAAGGAACTCCAATTATACTCTCTAGAGGTTATTTTAAAGGTGAGCCACCCTGTGTTACATATAAAACTTAGCGTTTACACATAAGAGCCACCCATTAAAAAAAAAATCTTCCCATTGCTATCATATGAAACAAAGCTTGCTTGGGAAACTAGAGCTTTGGGGTGTAAGAGCTCCAGACACAGTGATGCAGCAATCCTTCATTACATCAGCTGAGGACTCGAGGACTTGACTCCTGAGTTGTCAAGGTGTTTTAGATACTGGGGAATGACTTAATTCCACCAGAATGGCTCAGCCTTTCCTGTGGGCAGAACGTCACAGCTGAGATGCACAGCAGGCAGATGCACAAAACTGAATTATGCCACAGCTGGTGACCAGCATACCTCAATAGATTTTTTTGCCAGGTGCTGTGTTTTCCCTGACAACAGGTTTTACAGAAGTGTCAGCTCATTGAGCCTTAACTGCTGCAGTTCCACTGTCCTCACAGACAAACAGTATCATAGTACATCGCACATTCCTCAAATGTGTGGACATGAGAGCCCTCTGACACTAGAACACATTTCTCAAATACTGCCGCATAGTCATATAGTGACATGATCTGACGATCTGCTTGTAAGACTGGAAGGAGTTTTGCATATCAAGAAGTTTTTTAAAAGCACTTCCTCTCTGCTAAGTCAAGCAGCCCTCTGATCTTTCCCTTTAGAGGGAGAAGCAGTGTTAACAACTCTCCAAGTCTTTCAACAATACAGTTACTCTGTGTCTTTCTTATGCTGGTGACAGACGTAGGAGGAATTTTTCTTATCAGGTAGCAATTTACTTCTAATTATAAAATATCTTTTTGGATAATTTGGTTAACTTTCAGTTTGCCTATATTTGCAAACTAACTTCCTTCTGATTTCTAGCACTGTTTATTACATAGGAGATAAATCATAAAAGCTGTTAATTTAATGGGGCTTAGAAAGAATGAAAAATTACAAGGGTAAAACATTCTGCAGAGAAAGATAAATCCAAAGAAAAATTATAACTCTGCATTTACACAGAGTCTGTCCCAAATTCTAAGGTAAATCTTCATTGCATAATTACCCATTTTCATAGAATCACAGAATCATAAAATACGCTGAGTTGGAAAGGACCCATCAGTATTAAGTCCAAATCCTGGTCCTGTGCAGGACACCCCAAGAATCACACCATGTGCCATTTTCTTCAAGAAATGTCTCCTAACATTCTGATGCAAAAGCCTGATCTTTCCTATAATTATATCAATGAATTTTAAACCAAGCTAAAATATGAGCAGAATAATTCAGTGTTCTATAGTCTCCTAATATCCTACTATTCCAAGGATTATATTTGCCCATCCCACTATTTACACAACTGTTTTGCAACTTTAGCCCCAGGCTGGTTTTAAACACCCTTTCCCTACCTGCAAGTTATTCCATTTAAGCTCTTCCATTTCACATTTTGCACTCACCTCACCTAAATGATACTGGATGCCCACCCGTAACAGTGATTCCAAAGGATTTAATCTGATTACAGAAAAGAAATATGAATTTGGGAAAGACATCTGAAGAGGGACCAGTATGGAGACATCAGACAGCACACTGACAAACAGGATCTACTGGGTGGCTGGCTAGTAGAGGGCACCTATAGAAAGTTTTGAGGTGGTCTTAACTGCAACATCAGCCAGACATACATTCTGTTTTGTAGAGCAAGAGAGATTAATTTTCTTGTTATCTATTCTCCTAATTATTCCAGTTCATTGAGCAAACTCCACATTTAAGGATCTCCTAGAGATTAATAAGAGTATGTTCAGTGAAATACTAGCTCTGGCCTGGGGGTGCCATAGCTACATTAGCATCAAGTTCCACCAGGGCTGGTTATTTTCTTAATAGTTCAATTTATTCTGGGCACAAAACAACTCTTCTTTTACTCCTGCTTTTATCTCCATGACTAACTTGGCTGTCTTTCAGCATTACTGGACTGCAAAGAGCAGTCAGATACTAAGTTCATCTACAATTCTGCTGCCTTATTAATAAGATGTGCAAGCAGTGAATCCCACCTTTTCCTTCCCTCACAACTTTTCCTTCACCCAACAGAAAAACGACTCTATGAGTTTCTCTTAATGTGTCTCCACCTTCGTAATTCCCCTTCATCTACTGAACTCCGCATGGCTCAGGCTGTGCTCACTTTGTGCACAAAGCAAAGCATCATGGCTTGAAAAACTTCACAGATAGTTTCCAGGCACAGAATAAGGAAGCCATAATGAGGAAAAGAATTATTTGACTGCTCCGAATAATCTACAATTGTAGCCAATTTCCATGCACTGAACATACTGGGTCCCTTCAGAAACTGGTGTCCTTAACTAAAATTTAGTCTTTGTCATTAAGTAAGGCAATGCATCTCCTTTTGCTTTGAGTACTTCTATTTTACGTGAATACCTTTCTTCACAGAATTCCGTTCTAATTCTTGCACGGTCAACCCTGAAACAGGACAAGTGTTGACAGACCTCAAATCTCCTTGGCACATCAGTCAGAACCCTTGGACATGGTTTTGTAACTATCTGGGGTGAAAGCCAGCTCTAACTAAATAAAAGATTAGCTGTTGGCAATTGTCCTTTAATTTGAAATCTCTTGCTAAATTGCAGTCTGTTGTGCTTTAGTTTGTTTTGCTAAGACTTTCAGCCCAGTTGCTACAGTTCTCAGACTATGAGACAGAGAGAATTTCATTTGATCTGTTGTGTGAAATTTAGTCTTGACTTAAAAATAAAAACAAGACCAAAAAACTGGAGGGGTTTTGGGATTTTTTTTTTGTTTGGTTGGGTTTTTTTGGTTTTTTTGTTTGTTTGTTTGTTTGTTTTTGGGTTTTTTTTTGTTTGGTTTTTTTTCTGGAGCATTGAGAAAACATCTCATTAATGTTTTAATTTATTTTATTTTTATTTTAGTCTTCACATGTCAGTAAAACCACCAGCAGGAAATTTCTCCCCACATGGCTGTGAACATGCAAGGCCCCAGCTGTGTAAACTCCGTCTTATTTGAGTAATTGGCAAAAAGGAGTAGTTACCGAATTCCCCAGCAAATACTTCTTCAGTGGAAAATCCAGAAGAACCCAGTTTAAATCTCATTTACTTCACTTCAGAGGTCATCTTCTGGGCTGTTGTTCCTTTACAGTTCCATTCAGTTCAGAGGAAAAATGAAGGCAAATACACAAAATGTAATAGCACTGCAGATGTCAGGGTGGTGGCCACACGATCTCCAGCAATTGTTACTAAGTCTGAGCTGATCTTCAGTCAAATCACACTGCCAGACAGAATGTGCATCTCTCAGTCTCCCTGCTACCCTGACTGCAGCTTAAATGCATGACCTTACACCACCTTTTCCATGAGCTAAGAAAACACCTCTCATCTTGCAGCAGGCTCAATAGAAAGATGTGTGCAGGTCTGTGACTGCAGAGGTAGCTTGCTGCGGCCACTCAGTCACTCCATGGTCACTTGCCTGTATCAAATGGCTTATCTACACAGTACATTTTTTCTGGAGAAGAGGTTTCTCATTGACTTTGTGCATGAACACCTTTGTAAAGATTGTCTATATATTTAATCTAATTTTAAATCAAATTAGGTTTAAGTAATATGGATTATATTATACAAATTATACTAAATCAACCTAAATTTTAAAAAGGTACTTCCAGTTTAAAAACATTGAAATATGGAGTTAGAAATCATTCTTCTTCAAATGCTCTTCAGAGAATGATTATCATCTCTATTCACCTTCTATTGCAGTTCTGTAAAATAAAGGCACATATTGTCATATGTTAGTGAGGAAATTCATACTTAAAAACAATCCCTCATTTTTCTCATTAACATACCTCATATTAGTGAGAAAAACCTATTCTTATACTAACCTTCTTGCAAGTATTTTTCTAGATAGAAATAATTGAACACAGAATTCAGACTTGTTCAGCCAATAGGGCTCATAATACAATAAGGATTTTACTTGACAGTCTAGTTTAAAAATTAAAGTTATGACGTTCCCAAGGAACTCTTTCTGTAGAGGAAACATGAAATTCCTGTACCCCCCACATGTAGTGTATATGTGAATTTATGTCGTTTTTTTAAGAAACATTAGAATTTTTGAAGTATATTCAGCACAGAAGTGTGTACAGGGATGTTTATGCACACTGCCTGCCTTGCAGGTGTGAGTTACAGTCTAGTGGCTTTTTCTATGATGGAGTATTTATAGCTGTTCCTTGTGGTACTAATAGTTGAAGCTCGATTCCCTGCAGGAACCATGATAAATGACAAAAAAAAAAATAAAATTGTGACAGTAGGACTGTCAATTTGACATTTAGGTAAGAGGGAGATTTGAGTTGTGCCATATTCTGGCATATTTTCCAAAAGGAAATATCAGGCACAGGAAACAGATTTAATGGTTTCTGAAGACCAAAGGTTGCTCCAAAAGACAAGGAAGTAGCAGAAGAGTGCAGAGACTCAAATTCTTCTTTCTTCATGCCATTCCTCATAACCTGCTGTATGCCTTCAGTGAAATTTAGTAGAATCCTTCTTTCCTGGGAGAGATTTGTGAGTTGTAACAATGAAGTCCTTGGGACTTTGGCATTGTAATTTGCTGCTGTGACAGTAACAGGGATGTTATAAAATAAGCTCCCACAAGGTCTCCATGCCTCTAGACAAGAGGCAGTGAAAGAAAGGGGACAAGCAATTATATATGAAACTTAGGAGAAAATACGATTTTTCTTTCAAACCATCAGCAATAGGGTTTGATGCTCTTCCAGCTAAAATCTGTGGGCATTTTGTCACTGATATCAACAGGAGCAGAATTAAGCAGAGTTTGTCATGGAGATTAGTATGCAAAAACAAGAGATGTGAGCAGCAGAAAAACCCTACAACCCCTTATGAAAAATCCATTTCTGGCTCCTGAATGTGTTTGCTGTTGTCACTTTGCTACATGAAAAAGGGAAGAGCTAAACATCAGACAGATGATACTGTTTGTAATTTCTAAAGGATATTATTCTGCTTTCAGTAGGACAGATCTGACTGTTTTCCTCAGTTGAGGAAGTCAAACAAGCAAGGAAGGCTTTGCTTGCAATTATGGTCTCGGCTAAGACAAAGGTAAAACAGCTGAATGCCAAGTCAGATTAACTGTTTCAAGGGACTGGAGACCATATCCTCAGGCTCTCATTCACACAGAAAAGTTTGGGCAAGGGCTTTTTTCATGCTTAAGATTGAAGGATTAGGCTGTAAAAGAGGGAAACTGATCCCAAGGGTCAGTAATTATTTCCCAGAGTTTTTAAGTTAATAATTAAAAAGAAAATTGAATCCCTCTCACTGAATGGCACAGACAACTTCGAGGCAGTCAGAGTCAGGGGATGTTAGAGCACTTAGGATATTTATCCTTTACAGCAAGGGATTATTAACCTGGAAAGAGAGGAGCTTTTTTATAAAACCATTCATGAAAAATGGCCTGTATCATTGTACTCACGCTGCAGAAAAGGAAAGGAGGCCACAGAGACATAAACAAGGTTTTCAGTGTTAAACCATAGGGGACTGACTCTGTTACAGTACCATGGACATCAGAGCATGTCTCTGAGCTTCCAGTCCATCATGTATGAGCAGGAATTGGACGCAGTACACCCTGCCCATTAGACACACTTTTGACATAATCCAGTGCACTGAAAGAAAAACTCCAGAACTAAAGGAAACAGAAGTTGACAAATTACCACATTTCAGGAAGAGGGGAGTCTTGGATTTGTGTGTGTGAGTGCTTCCAAAAGAGTTGGAATTATTATACAGATGAACATGGCATCTTCTTCCTCACAAACACAGGCATCAGAACCCTCAAGTTTGATGCGCAGCCCTCAGAATGGAAAAGTTGGTTCTGCAGTGAACACAAACACCAACATAAAAAAAATCATTGTTCAGCTGTGAGAGCAGATTTTTGTCATCAGTGTTTTAATCACGTTACAAGCTAAGATATATGTCTTATGGCTTTGGCTGTTTCCCAGGTCTGTGGCAGATATTCTATACAGATTTACAGGGCACTTTGCCGTTGTTCTGTCCATTTCTCACATTTTATATTTCTATATATCATCTTGATTTCAGTTAAGTTTCTGCTGTCCGTATATGATGCTTCTTGCATTCTCAGAAAGAAAATAATAAAGTGCACTTTCAAAAACAAAAGACAGAGAAAAAGACAGGAAGAGAAATGTTTGCAAGGATAATAGACCCAGCCTTAAAGAGAGAGAAAGAATAATTAAAACTATTAAAGTTTGGAAAGCAGTTAAACATTCTCTGTGTTTCTCAATTCTATACAATAATGAAATAAATCTGAGACCGGAAAGGTCTGTATAAGATGTGAAAACAAGTATCTAATGTGAAAGAATTCTTGCTACCATTACACTTAAAATGGCTATTTTTTTCACCCTTACAGAAACACGGTATATTGGTTTTAAAATTGCTGTTGGTTTTTTAATCATAAAAATTATACAGCCCTTTTGAGTTGCTTGTAAAGCAAAGTGTCTAAGTATCTGTTAGGTCCATTACTTAATTTTCCAGGTTGAACACTGGGGTTTATTGTTCCTCCACGCTCAGGACTCTCATCTGTAGGTCTCCCAGTGCTTCACAGTTCCTTTATACTGGGAACGCCCATGGGAAAGGACTGAACGAGCTGATGAGGCAGCATCCGCTGGTACCAGTAGCACAGAGAAAACACCCAGCTGTGAATGAAATGCAAAAGCCACCCAAAGCAGTGCCTGTCAACTGTGCTGCCAGCTCTGGGAACACAGTGAATTAATGAGAAGCAATTTGCTGGGCTTAAAAGTGCAGAGAAGACTAAGGTGAATTTGTAAGAGAGAAGCAAACATTGCAGAGTTTGGCCATTGTGTAGAAGGTAGCCCCATAGCTACCTTGGCAGATAATGGATACTCTGAAGGGAATAACACGGTGTACCACACAGATTTTTTCAGTAATGCTACTGGTTATTAACAGTAAACCACTGATGGTGATGATGATGTTTATTAATATTATTTTTAGTAATTATTTTTAAAAACTGCAACCTGAAATTCCTTATTATCTCCACAAATGAAACAGCAGGCACTGAACATACTATATTCAGAATGCTCTGCCTCACCAAAACCCATAAAAAATCTTATGAGTCTGGGGTACAGCAGTAATGTCTCTCTGTGTACCTTTATTTCCATAGTATTTACATTTTAATAGGAATGTAAGTTCTGTGGTCAACTGTGATTTTTAAAGTTAGTGTACAGGTGCAGGCCTAGATTGTCATCGCTTTGCATTGTCAGTTTTTCTCATCATATTCACCTAGAGAAAAATATATGCTTTTTAAAAAAATTCCAATTTTAATATTATTTTATCAGTTAATCCCCTGAGTTTCTTCTATACCAGAGATTCATAATTTCTACTCTAAGATGATAATTGGTGAAGGGTAATCCTTTCCTTTGGGTTTGAATTTAACATAAATAAGAAAAACACCCCCTCCACAAAAAAAAAAAAAAAAAAACCAAAAACAAAAAACCCAACAAACGAGAGAAAATAACAAACAAACTGAGAGAAAAGTGAACAGCAGGATGACTCATCTTACTGAGGATAAATGTTCTCCTACTAGAAATACTGTGTGGGTGGATCAGATCTACTGTGGTGGGTCTATGGTACATTGAAAAAAAATCAACCAAACCCCCCCCCCTACTTTTGTCCCTTGATTTACAGTGTTACAAGAAAAGATACAACAGTAGTCATATAATACAATGAAAGAAAACGAAGTCAAGGCTTTTTCAAATTTTTGAAAAAAACTGGTTAGTAAAGTGGCCCATGACTCGTGTTGGTTTTCACAGCACAGCAACCATAAATTTCCTACTGACCCCTCCTGAGGCCAGGCACTGACAGTAGAGATAATAAAATCTAGACATGCACTAACTATTCACAAATAATCTTTTAGTGTTTTATGGAGAAAAATATAAGACTGACAATAAAATATAAACATCAGCTAAACTAAAGTTTAACTAATGTTACTCTGAATGAGCTCTAAGTTATTTCTCACTCAGCATCTCTCAGTTATCAATGTGTCAAGGAGTCTTCTAAAATTTCTAAATTTCTAAAGCATTCTTTTGGAATATCAGATGTTCTCCCCACTTCAGATCTTTCAAGGAAAGGGGTCTTCTGAAGAAACTAGGGAAGGAATCAGCTATATAAGAAGCCATGAAAACAAGGTGAAGAGTTGTTTAATGCTGCTCCAGGGCTTGAAAGAGAAAGGATAATTCCAAAGTTTTTCCTTTTCAGCTGTACTGTTTACACTTTCTGTTACAAACTACAGGTCATGAATGCACTGGGTTTTTATTGTTCCATGGAAACAATGAACAGTAGAAGTGTTCTACATCTTAAAATAACTCTTTTTGTGATTCAAGTCTATCAGGTCCCATAAGAATAAAATATTCTGTCTGACTGTCAAATTCTGCCCACCTTCCATGCTGCCTCTCTTTCTCAGAAGCTTTTCTTACGCCAAAAAAACCTTCGTAAATCTAGTCAAGAACTGTTAAATATTTTATGGGGTTTCAATAATAAAAAATATTCTGCATCTGCCTTAAAATTGTTTTTTAAGGGCTTATGATCAATCAAAGCCAGGTAGCTGTGAGCTCAGAGAGTGCCATCAGTGATAGAACACGCTATGTATGTACTGCGCTTCATAACAGACCTCTAAATACATTCAACAATCCATTAAGTTGTTTAAATATTCATGCCTATTCCTCTACAAACAAGATTTAATATGTTTAATTTGAAGGGATAGTCAAATTTATAAACTCTATCCCAACCTCAAGCAACATGCCATTACCATGTCCTCCTAAGGTAATGTTAGCAGCTCCATGCTATCATTCTGCAAGATGTATTAGCCAGATCTAGGTTAATTATTATCTTGGAGAAAATTTATTATATGCTATAAAGCATGAACTGTTGCTTGGAGAAGTAAAAAATAAAAGAAAGAAAAAAGAAAGAGGAGATAGAATAAGTAAATGTTAAGCCTTGGGCGCTGAATTTACATTTATGAGATCCTCTACAATTTACTGCTCCAGCTTGCTTTTCTAGAAATGCCTTGGGTTTGTTTCAGCTAAAATACACTATAATGCTTATAACATTAATTTGTTTAAGGTGCCCCTTACTCTGTGACTATTCAAGTACAAAAGTTAGTGCCCCACAGCAAAACTCTAGTCGTGGCTTAGATACATTCCAAGGCAGCTAGAAAACCATATGTGTACAATCCCTTACCTGTCCCCATTCATCAAAATCTGCCTTAAGTCACCAGAGTTGACTGGTTTTCTCACTCAGTATCTGATTTTCGAGTCAGGGTTGCAACATGCCCTTGCAAGAAGGAGGAATCTGGCCCTGGACACTTTCAGCCCTGGACACTCAGAATACCAGAACACCCACCTGGTCACCTGGATGGTGGCTCAGGGGCAGAAAATTCTGAATAACATTGATCATTTATTTCTTTTTTATTGCCACCTCTGATTTTAACAAGGCTGCTTATAAATCAGAAGTAAAGGTAGCAGGTCAGTAGCTGACCTGAGACTAAGATCTCCTGCCTGCTAAAAGAGCAGTTCTTCCCATCTTTCACCACTTCAGTTCTCCCCAGCAATTAGTAACTGGTGGTGAATGTTGACTCTGGTGGACCATACTAGTATGACATGGGGGATTAATTCCGCTATTCCTGTGCTTTTTATTGCTTCAGAGATCCTGTCTTCTTGGCTCAGTGCCAACTTATGACCTATAAGAGGCAGCGGTTTTCAATGTAATTTCTTGTCATCCATATGCTGTCTCTTCAGAAGAAGTAGAAATGGAATGGATTAAACAGTGATGTGTGTAGAAAAGATGAATAAATAAAATGAAGAAGAGGCTTTGCCAGAGAAAGTCACATGCATTTTTTAAGTTGACAGGAAAGTACTGACTTAGACAATTACTGCAAAACATTTTTTAAACAAATATCAAAGAAACAAGAATTTTTAACACTTTTGTATTATTTTAAATTTTAAAGGGAGTGGTTCTAACTGAACAAGTTAGAAACTCTAAATGGCAATTAAATACAAAAAATAATCAGCAAAGATAAGCATTATTTTCCACAACATTCCCAAAAACCTCATTGAGTTACATTTTTGGTTTTTTTACAACTTATTTTTGACCAGTTCTCATAAATACATAAGAAAACTGGGGGTAGAATTTGAACAAATATTTGTATAAACAGAAAAAAATCTTTTATTCAAATGAGTGGAGAGGGGCAAGCTAGTTTCAGAAACCAGCACATGAACATAGAGACATGAAATGGATAGCTCTTACCCAGAAAAAGGATGCAAGTGACAGAAAGTGTTAGAAGTTGAAGAACTCTCTTCTGAGACAGCTATTTGAAAAAGACGGTAAAGTGGCAAGCACTACTGATATTCCCCAAAGATTTTTTTTCCACGAGTAATTTTTATAAACTGTGAACTGATGTTGCTAGAGCGAAATCATAAGGAGAACAATTTTGAAAGTGGTATCATGGGAACTACATACGTAAATCTTGTTGTTTGCTAACAGGATTTGCAAACAGAAGTCCCCGTACACTGTGCTACAGATTGAGCTCTGAGAGGATTAAAACAGACTGAATTTTTATATTTCAAGGCTTTTTATTTTTATTCCCTTTGTTCCTCCTCTGTGTTCAAGATGACACCATCTTCACAGCTAGAGGGAGCTGGATTGTAACGAGGTCCTTGTGAGCTGCAGTTTGTAGATTGCAGGAAGTCAGAGAGTTATTCTGGAGCTCTGTTGATTCAATAAAGAAAAACAAAGTGATCCATGACTATCAATTACCAATTAAAAAAGGACAATCTAGAACAAGCTGAAACCAGCACGAGAAAAGGAGCTGACCAGGTTGTCTACCTGAGTCCCTGGTAGAGCAAAGGTGTCCTCCCTACTCTGGAGCACAGTGACAGAAGGGGGAAGGAAGGGACCTGAAAAGGGTTCCTTTCAACAAATTCCCCAGCACCAAGGGTGTGCACATGAGTAGGGATGGCTGCATCCACACTTGATTGTACAAATGGGCCTGTTCACTGCCTTGTAAAGAAAATACAAACCCCTGGGGAATTATTTAGCAATTCTTCAGTGATCTACCTTGTATTAAAGAAAATATAAGACATCCATTACTAGGCCTGAGTGCCTTACAACATTTGAAAAATGTGTTTTATAAAGCAAGAGGTGAAGGAGAAAGTTGAATTTACCCATCTGCCAAAGGCCAGTGCAGAGTCAACACACTATTTACTTTCTCAAAATGAGTTTAAGGGACCCCTACAGTCCCATGCTGGTCTTTCAAAAAAGAAAAAAAAAGAGCTTCAAGATCATTCAAACGGAAAATCATCACCTTAAAAATGAATACTCTGATAGAGGAAAAGGAGAAATCTCTTGACAGAGTGAAATATATAAAACTCCCAGCTCATATTATGGAAATAAATGTCTGCAGAGAGTTAGAAAGAGAGGCAGCATTGGAAATTGAACAACGTGTTAGTTTGAAAGACATGTTACGTTCTAAGAAGAAAGAGCCCTATATATTTTAAAAATAAGGCAACCTAAACATATAAAACTCCTTTGAAATGTAATTTAATGTTTCTTCAGTAATTTCAGGGGAAATAAAAGATTTATTTTAAATTCTCTTTCTAAATACCACCAAGCTGTTTCCATGATAGTTGCTTAAAGAAGAAAGAGGCAGAAATAATGCTGGAATGCTTCTGAGCAGTTTTTATTCTTGAATGCTGCCCATTCTTCGGGCGATTTGCCCTTGCTCATGTCCTCATGTACTTATTTCCATGAAAGAAAAATGCCACTGCTCCAAACTAGTAACATCCTACATCGATTTAGGATCTCTGTAAAAGACTGTTTCACAAGGCATCAAGTGGACAAATGATCGCAGACTGCAAAAACCAATCAAGGCTACAAAATGCAGCAGCAGCAGCAGCAAAGGTCTTTTAATTGCATGGGGTTAAATGCTAATGGCACCATCTTCATTATTGTCTTTTAATGTATATATACATATAAAAATATGTATGCATATTTCATAAAGCTTTTTATGTGAGACCCACAGCTTGAAAGGGGCAGTTCAGTGTGTTTGGCATATTCTTCAACTGCACAGCGTCATCTACTAAATTAGTCATATTTTGAGGGATGGTTGTTGGTTCTAGCCTGTTTTTATTGACTGTATTTTCAAATAATTATCATGGGCACATCTCTGAAGTTTTTATAAAAATAGCCCAAGCATATAAATAATAGATCTTTCACTTGATTCCAAACAGTAACATATTATCCAGCAGGGTCTTTCTCATCTCTCTTTAGAACTTAGGAGAAAGCTGGTAGGAAACTAACTTTTCAGAAGGCTGTGAAAGTACAGATGCACAAGTGAACAGGACTCTGATGTAAGACTACACAAGGGTGCACTTCTAGGCTCTGACACAGACTCATAGCCCCTTACTATGCCATGGAGCTATCACAACATTAAACTGCATGAAATAGCACAAGAGGGAAAACAGACAGTTCAAAAGAAACCAGAGAGTTTCAGAGTCAAGCTGTAGCTGCATGAATGTTTGCTAGCAATAGAAAATATGAATTGTGAGAACTGAAAATCTTTGAAATAATTTCTAAATGGTGTCCAGACATTTAAAACTGGACTAAAGACAAAATACTAGCAAGTCAGCAGTTTTCAAGATTCACATTTTACTTAGAAAACTATTGTGGACCTTTTACAAGAGTAAACACTTGCAGGACAAAATTAAATGTTTGAAAGTGTACATACAAGATGACCTCTTCTATCTCAGGTCTGCAGCCTCTACATAGCTTTAGTAGTTGGGTGTCTGCATTATTTTCTTTTTATTATTTCCTCTATTATTTTGCAAATAATACAAAATAAATGAAAATAAAAGATGAACTCTAAAACACATGGGAAGCATCATAGTATTAATTCCAGTTTAGAGGCTAGTGGCTTTGCTGTTACAAACTGCACTGACCAATTATGCCTCATACTTGACAAAACTAGGCAGAGCCACAGCAATGCAATAACTATTATAAAGCAGTCCATGAACCTAGTTAGACTTAATAGCTCAAACAGAATTGAAACCCACAAGTGGCTATTTAAAATTTACCCAAACATTTTTATCTTGTACATAATGGCTGGCAATGTAATTAATATAAGCTTTATTTTTATATTTCAGATATTACCTGCAATTGCCTTCTTGATCAGAAATCCACTAAAACAGCCCTTCTCACACCATTTTTTGACTTTTTTTTTCAGTCTGCCTGATAATAAGAAACTGAAAATGGGAAATAAAAAGTTAATATTATCTGTCTGCAAAATAAGGGATGGGTGTGATTTAATTTAGTTCCTGTGTTTCTGAACCTATTTGGCTTTCTACATCACAGTCTTGACATCTAGTGAACAGAAACTCATTTTTTCAAGCTTTCTTTTGAACATTTACAAGTATACACATTTGTATCTGGTATATATCACTTGACCTATGGTGCCATAACTATATGCACAGCTGTGTATTCTACACATGCACAAGGAGCCCAGGGCCATAGTTACATGCAGGCAAAAGATCTGCTTTGAAACTACTCATAGCTTTAAAATAAAAGGAGTGGCAAATGCCGAGAAGTGTTTGCCATGGCTGGTTGACAACACTAGGGCCCAGTGCTCCAAAATTTGCTGCCAATATCCTAGGGAGACAAAGCTCTTCTTTCCATTCCCTGACTCAGCAAGCTACATATTACTTTCAGAAATAGGAGGGCAAGAATCCATTGGTCTGATGGAGTAAGTATATTAATAGAACAAAAGTCACCTTGAAAAAGTCAGTGGAGGTACTCATGTTCTTACAGCAAAACAAGCTGCTGACAATTATTTTTAAATACATCATGCTCAAAGTATGGTCTGGTGGATAATGCTTCAGTACTTGAAATGAAAGTCAGTACAAGACAGTTTAGGGACAGCAATCATTCTGTCAGGCAGTGGTACTGCACATCGAACTTGGAAGAAACAAGAGGCTTGTTTATAAGACTATTTTCTGAAATATTTGCCACGGTGAAATACAGATGCAACTTCTGCTCTTGTGACTAAACAGAAGTATCTTTCCCTTAACATTTTAGAAAACAGTGCAAAACTAAAATATTATTTAGAGCTCAAATATTCTTATAAAAGAAAAAAATCCAGACAGGGCATCCATTCACAAAACAATCCTTACATTTTGTGGTGAGGGGAAGGGTTCAGCGGGTAAATTATGGGGGTGCACTCTTCCCTCAACAAACTGACAAGCATAGGAAGCAGGTGATTCCTCATGACTTGTTACATTTATACCATCAGAGAAGCACTCCTCAAGTCAGTTTTACAGAACACCCACTTTGTAATCTTGTTTTCCTCTAAGGTTCTTGATAAATTTAATTTGTCCCAAGCTGCACCATCATCCACCATTACCTTTAGGAAAGTACTCCATGGTCTTATGGATCTCATCTGCAGGGATCTAACTGTGCATACTATGGCATTAGGGCAAACATTCAATAGCAAATTCCTATCAGATTTGAGATTAGGAAATAAAATAGCTGATTGTTCTTTATCCCTTTAATAATAATAGTGTTTACCTCCATAATCTCCTCACAAAGCAACAGAAGATGTAGCCCTCGGAGAAAGATATTCCTCATTAAAGTCTGTGTAAATGTTCCAGCAATATATGAAATCACATAAATACAGTCTTCCTCTTTAATTTCAGCTTGGAAAACAATTTCAGCATCTAGAGATACATTTACAGGTATCCCTGGGTACAGGATGAGAATGTAGAATCTGAATACCACCTGGATTTCAGTCACTCAGTGCGTGGAGCATATGTACAGTTGCTTTTTTGGGAAATGAAACCCTTGCTCACACACAGTGGCACTGATGACTTTTTCCAGGTGCAGCCTATCCAAGTGTCTCACACTTTCACCACTGACGCTGTAGCCCAGCACCCTTGCTTAAACTAGACAGAGAACCTGATGTATTTTACCTGCTCCAATCCACTCCTCTCTCACTCTGGGACTGAAGCCATTCCAGGTAGTCAGATCATCTGTGACGTCTAACACATTTGTAAAATGTGGACAGCTCTCAGTAGAGCTTAGACTTTAATCATTAGACACTATCAGCCATCTTCTAGGTCTACTGCTGCATTTCAACATGCACAGCTTCAGTTGCAACCCTGAAGGTGAATGAAGTAAAATCCTGAGGTCCAAAGGAAGGTCTCCTCCCAAAAATGGGTGAAGTTTGACCTTGATGATACCTCTCATCCAGCTGGAACATTATCAGGTTGCAGTTTGGATGATGCAGAACCACTCTCTTCACTCATATTTTGTTCTCACCCAGCTGAGAGTGACACTAATTCCAATAGAATTGTTGTGAGATATAGCTATTAATATACTGTGTATTTAAATACTGATTTGTATCCAAGAGCAGCTTTTGACTCTCTTTGACAGGCACGTCCTGGCATGTATTGCTATACTACAAGAGATACAATCTGCATATATTAATGCATGCACACTTTCTTATCAATAAAAGCTAACATAAATTGAGCTAAATAAAAACACCAACTTTTCAGTAAGGTAAGAGAGGTCATTATTAATCAGACTATGCAAATTAATACTAGCCCTAAAGTATGCAGAAATTTCGCCTTTAATATTTGAATAAATTATAATTTCATTCTATTGATGTACTACATGAAATAAGGTCATTTTTTCCAATGAAAATTAGGAAAATTTTCCTGTTTAAAAAAATCATACGAATGATTTGTTGAACACAAGATAAGTGCTTTGCTTTCATTTATTGCACAGACAAACTAAGAAGGTTTTCTTGCAGAAATACCTGTTACTGTTTTATTTGGTGACATCTTATTTGGCAACATCTGGTATGCAGCATGCAGGAAGTAAGTATCTGCTTTAAAAAAAACATGATTCCTTGCCACAACATCAATGTAGTATGTATACAAGGGATCATCATTTGAAATGCAACATCTCCTGTCCTCCTGTTTATAGGAGAACTAAGACTGGGGAAAGGCAAGAGAATCATGCAGGGTCAGAGGGGAGTTTATGATAGAGGTGAAATCTGAATTTTGGAGCTACTGTTCAATGCTCTATTCACGTTTTTTTTTTACACAATAAATAATGTAAAGAATTTTGAACATTTAGGCATGTCCCAAAGAAACCACCAATTCCAAGCAAATTCTAAAACTCGATTTTTTTAAAAAAATTTGAATGGGTACATATTGTAAGGCTTTGAACATTTGAGATTTAAAATACTGAAGAAAGCTTTTCTCAGCAGCATTCTTGCCAAGAGATACAGAATTTTATTTTAAAGTTCCTTCCTCTAGTAGACACTCTTCAAAATCCTTTTATGAGCCCAGCATTCTTGTCCTTATATGAGTAAGTAATGCAATAAAATAACATCTTTTACTTTATCATCTCTAAGTTCCTCATCAAGTTTCCTAATTTTCCAGTTCCACATTTACAGATTTCTTAATTTGCCTAAAATTAGACATTACTAGTAGAAAGACGTGGAGGAAGAATTATGATGGGGAGAGAAGGCCTACCTGCCTCCCACTACACCTGCTAACACTGCATTCCTGCCCTTGCTGCAGGGGCCAGTCTCAAATGACAGAAACAGATTTGCTCAATTAACAGGATTCTTTGCCTTTGTTTGTAATCTACCTTAGGTAGGTTCCAGTAAGGACAAGACACTTGCCCTAAATCATGGCCTGGTTCTTAGGTGCAGGGACCTCCCACTGCATGTTTTTCTCTGAGTGAGCACTCTATATGGAGATTATATATTCAATCAATTGCTTAAAATGGCAGATTTATTTTTGTACCCAAGCAAAGAGTGCCAATAACTAATTACATCTGATTTTGATGGAGAGGTACTCGATAAAATGTATTAAGAGATAACTTCTGAGAATGCCAAGTACAGAACTATTCAAAGCCTGTGCTGATGTTGCAACACAAAATGTTGTGATAGCAGAATGAGTTCAAGCCAAGTCTGTAGAGGGAGTACTGTGAGCAAACAGTGGGAAACTGAAATCACACCACATTCATAAGATGTGCTAGCTGTTAAATAAAGGCATTATACCCAACGTCTCCCATATGGACATCTGAATGCTAGGCACAAAATGTTCAAAGTACTTTACAGAATACATTGCACATATTCACCTATGATGGTCATAGAGCTTTTTCTTCAATAAAAATAAACAATAGCCTGAAAAACGAGAGTTTCATATACAGCTGTCTTTAAGGCTGTTTGCTTTTCCAAAAATAGCTGTGTTCTTTTCAATTTACTAGTCAGTTTGCCTTTGCTGTGCCCTTTGTTCCTGTCTTCCAACTCATGCCCTCCTTGCTCTGTTTCCCTGAATGTTCCCTTCATCTATGTTGCTCCTTTTGTTTTCTTGTGCTTAAACGCCTGATGTTGTAGAGACTTTATTCATTATCCCAAAATTCCCTTTAGGATGGTTTCTGCTAGACCACTGATTCTGTTTTATCTCCTCCTCTGTGAACAGGGCAGAAACAAACTAGAAGTACTCCTAGCAGTCATGTATGGGCTTCTAGATACTTCTTTCAAATCCAGAGCTTAGATGTAGCTGGAAGCACTAATGGAAGAACCATCTGTCCCAGTGGATCACCAAAGTATTAGACATTAAAATCTTAACAACAAAAATATTAAACAGTGCCATGGATGTATGGCATTAACAACTAAGAGTAATACGAATGGGGGAAAAAAATCACTGTTCCTTCTTTATTCTAAATCTTATACCAGTGTGACTGTAATTGGGACAGCAAAAAGTGTTCTGTCTATAGGCATTCCTCTATCTCACAGCTAATTTGAGAAGATGGAAGAATATAGGTTCCAGCTCCTTTTCATGGTTTAGTCACTGACACTGCATTTGTTGTAGCTTGCTGACTTTCTTGCCTAATGTGTTTAACCCCTGGCAAAGTAAAGGTGTTTCATGCACAGGGATTCAGGGTAAACCACAGAAAATCTGGAGTAGCCAAAGTGCTACTGTGTCCTTGCATTCCTTAAGAAGGGGAGACAGTATTTACCAGCTGTAATTGCTCAGGACCTGGGGGAAAGGGTCTCAGCCCCAGGAGCTGGGGTACCATTTGTTGCCCTGAGTTTTGTAGTTCTGATGTTTTCATTCTTTTGTAACTGGTTCTCAGACATTCTCTGTAAACATAGCCGTGTTATTGTAATAGTATCTTTTTATTTACATTCCTTTCTCCTGGGCACAGAAGTTTGATGGACATTTCCTTTGACTAGTGTGATTGAGGGGAGGCTCACTGTCTCCTCCAATCCACAGTGGTTTATAAGCCAGATATAAAATAAAGCCTGGCAGGCCCGCCCACAGTTTGTTCCTTGCTCAACGGGTGTCTGTCTCCTTCTTTCGTGTCGTTACTGTGACAACCATTGGTACAATAGCTGGCTCTCAGCCATTACAAACACCTCACACAGTTCATCTTGGCTGCTCTGATCCAGCAATGGCCCTCTTACCTTATGCACTTTTGTATACATCTAGTTGAATGTAAAGTCTTGCAAATTAGTTGATTCAAATGCAATTGCCATGTCTCTCCAGAGTATTGAATTGTGCTAATAAGAGTATATTATCATTTTTCTAGTGTTTTATTCAGGATATAAACTAGAAATTAAAATCTTCCTCCTGACTTGTTTTATTTATCAGTGAAGTCATTCTAGTAGTTGCAAATATTATACTGTAAGCTATAATATTCTAACTTCTTTTAAAGCTTCCCAATGAACCAGAATTCACCTATAAGGACAAAAAAAAAAAAAAAAAAAAAAAAAAAAAAAAAAAAAAAAAGAACTGCAAATTACATTGGTGATCTCTAGGACTTTGACATAAAAAGCTTCTGCTTAAATCAGTAGGAATTCAACTACAGAACTGTAAAAAACAAAGGACTTTGGTGTAACAGCATATTGATTTCCTGCAATATTTAGTAATGTATAATGATGTCAAATAATGGAATTCATTTTGGTAAGAAGGGTTACCTTTCTAGATACATTCAGAAAGATTATTCTAAAGAGAGAAATAAAGATAACCGAATACTAAGGTGTTGCCTGAAAAGGCTAGCCCAAAAACTGAGACTAGTCAGGAGTAAGGGAATAAAAGGTGGGTGTTTATTCAAAAGGCCTTCAAAGGTATATTTAGGGCAGACAAAACCCCTGCCTTGGCACATCACCCAAAATGGACGACGAGTCACGAGTTCTTCACACCTGTATACGTTTGGTGGATTTGCATATCAGCATAAATTCACCAATTAAAACTTTGCAATTTCCCCCTAGCTCCCTTAGCCAACTCCCTTCCCCCGCCCCCAGCAGCCTGGGCCTGGGCAGTCCAAGTGTCCTTGAAGAGCAAGTCCAGAGAGGCACTGTTATGTCTATAGAGAACAGCAACTAACGAGCTATAAAGCATACATGCCAGGCAATACAGAATTTGAAAAATATAAGGGTTAAAACCTAAGGCAACATTGGTAGAAAAATTTAATACTTTTTTATTTCATTCATTTAATGAATATTTTACAAATGTAAGCAATAATACAAACAATTCCAAAGTAATTAATCAGCTGTTGATGAGTATCAGAATGTAAAAACAGAGAACAAAACAAACTAATCCTACAGATATATTCAGGACTAAGCACCAAAAGAATTTCATTAGCTTCCAGTTCTATGATTCTGATTCTCCTATGGGACTTTCCAGTGTGATCCATATGTCTATGAAAATTCAAATCCATAGTTCAAACCCTAAAATTAAGGTAAATTTGTGTGTCTCTGCAATAAAGACATCCCTCTGGTAAATCATCAGATATTGTACCTTCTTTCCAAAAGCAACACATTGATAGAAAACTTGTATTATTCTTTTGTCAGACATTTTAGAGAATTATTCATTTAAATGCAGTCTTTGCCATAATGATTTGCTTTTGTCACTTAAAAGAAACACATGATATGAAGAGAATAACTGGCCCAGGTTATACAAAAAGAAAGAGGCAGTCTTTCACTCCATCTGCCTGGAATACCCCAGTTCTCAGCTGTGTCTGAGAAAAGCTATATCTTCCTGAGGGAAAACAAAAGCATAAAATAGGTGTGAATGCTGTAAATACAATTTATAGTGAACTGTGCTGCTATAATACAATATTATAATTTATTAATGCTTTCATTCATTGCAAATAATCTTTCATTGCTCTTTTTTTGTCCTAATAGCTATTTTTAATGTGTTAACAGTTTTAGGTAATGTCATAATCTAAATAACACAAATAAAACCTAATTAAAACTCAAAACTTACCTTTTTTTCACCAGTATTCTTCATTAACATGATAAATGCATTGTTATTTCTGAGGGTATTTGTAGTGGTTTAGCCCCGGCCAACGGCTAAGGCCCCACTAAGACTGCTTTTTTCCCCCCTTCCGAATTGAACTGTGTTACTAAACCCATGATAAGAAATGCTGGTAGAGGAGCAAGATCAGGCTGAGACAAGGTCAGAGCTTCTAAATGATAAAGTGAATTTATTACAGAGTAAAAGAAGCAAGCAAAAACAAAGGAACATCTCCCAAACATTCTTTTCTCTGCCGTCCTCCCATTCTCCCCCCCTTCCCCAAAAGCTTCACAGCCCTCTCTCTCCTCCCAGATCATAAGGGGAACCCGGGAAGGGGGTTTTATCTTTAATGAGTTTAGTCCTCAGATGCTCAGTTGTTTTTTCTTCTTAGCAATTATACCTGGAGGGGTCTCTCTCTCTTCTCTCTTTTGGCACCGTCTCACGGTTTGCAGAAGTTGGCACGCAGCCCGCCCGAAACTGCCGCCGCTGTTTCCTCCCAAATTAGGCTGGTCCATACTTAGGGTGGGGGTGACTCAAAGCTTCTTTACCTCTCCGACTCCTGCAGTTCAACTCTTTTAGGAGTAGAAGCCGTTACTGACTGTGTCCATTCCTCACCAGACCAAAGCCCCTTCTGTAGGAGATCACTCCTTTTTACATTGTCTCTGCTTCATCTTTTGCCATCGGGCTGGTCTTTCTCTTAGGATAGGAATAAAACCAGGCTTCTTTTAACATAATTGACTCCCTTATTGACTCAGGAGTAAAGTCCTTGGTCCCCACCAGACACAGCTACTCTTGTGGGAGTTCACTCCCTCCTGCACCGTCTCCGCTCCAAGTTTGATTAAAGTCTCTCACCACAGGCTTTGAAGATGTATCAGTTCCGATGCTGCAGGAACCTCCTCCTCCATTGCTTCTCTTCTTTGGCAGACTGGCATCATTTGCTGGCTTTCATATCTGATGTTTCACTTATTTTTCCTAGTTATTTGCTGTACTCCTTCTCCCCTGCCTAATCTACTACCTACATGACTACAGGGTTACATGGCGCGCGCATGCGTACTACAGAGATTGCTTCTTAAATTTACTGTTGCAGAGGCGTTTCTGTCCTTCCTAATTGGCCCAACTGTGGAAAACAGCACGTCAATCTTCCAGGAGCCATCAGAGATAGGCCCTGACTGGACAGCTGTGGGAGCTTCTGGAAGCTCCTTACAGGAGCCATCTTTTGGCCCCTACCACACCCAAAAAGCTAGACCCCCCCCAAACTTCTCAAACCACGACAGTATTGTATAATTCAATTTGTATCTTTATGGGTCCTGCAGAGATGCTTTGTTAGGGTGGCTCTCAAACTGATTGAAATGACTGATTTGAGGAATGACTGATGTATGTGTGATACTGAGCAAAACTAGACAAGTGAGCTGTTTTAATCTGTGCTGCTAGGTTTTCACAGAAAAATGTATGCACCAAATACGAACTAATTAGAAACCTTTTTGTTCCTTCCTTGTTTTCCTAAAAGACTAAGTGGAGCATTAATATTTTCTTAAAAACTCCTTCCCCTCTTTTTAATAATCTATTCATAGTTATGTTACTGAACACTGCGTACTTTTTCAGCATGAAGTGATCAGTAACATAACTGTAAATAGATAAATTGTTTAGATTAGATAGATTTATCAATTGATTAATTGCAATATTAGTTGGAAGCCCAACAAAGATGATTATCAGCAGATCTTTTGGAGATAAATATCCAAGAACAGGTATTTGGTTATAAACCATAACCTGGTCCTCCTTAGTGATTGAACAAACCCATCCTTTTACAGTAAAAAAACTTCTCCTTAACCCAAATGCAGCAATTCTCATTTCAATCTCTACTTTTTTTATCTGAATAGTAGACCGCTCCATCAAACACCTCTAAATGCCCACCTTTTGCCATAATACCTGCTGAGGTTGCTTTTCTTTTCCAGCTGGAAGTATTTCCTTAAATTTTTTATGACAAGAAATAAAGCAAATATAATTCAGAAAGACAAAAGATCCGTAGAAAAAGATGTTCTAGTCCTTAGGACAAGCTTGCCTGGAGATCTGAAATGTGTATAAGCTGACTTGTTTTATGCACTAGTAATACATGTGGGGACTTTGGCACGTATGAACACATAGATTAGTCTGAATGTCACAGACCAAAAGATCACAAGGCCATTTTTTGTTAGAGAAAGGTGCTGACAAGAAGGCTGTACTTATTAATCATTCCCATAGGCCTTGTAAGAGGTGGGATTGTCTCATTGCTGTACTTCATTCAAATATAAAACTGAAACCCTATTTCCAAATCTCTGTATTTGATGACAGTCCTAGTTACTCCTGCTATACTTTTGCTCCCTATAAACAGATGCATCTCAGGACAAAGCAGAACTTTAAATATTCATCTCTGATTATTTTGTTCATTTCTGACAACCCAGCATGCTATGGGGAAACCTTATCAGTAACAGCAGATGATAACAGCAAAAAAAGCTAGCTATAATCTTTTCCTCTGAGAAATATACCCAGCATTATACGTGGAATCAGTTATTTATGCTAGTGAGAAAGACCAAAGGGACAATAGCCATTTTATCCTTGACTCTCACAGAACACTAGACAAATAACACACACAAGATGAACGAGGCTCAGACATCAAAGCATGCAAATTCGTGCCTCCATTCTCTTTGAAATAGGTTGATAAACCTGTCTCTTTGCTAAGCATAAGTATGGAAGTTCGCATGCTGTATACATGTTTTCATTGGGAGCTTGGGCATACAGAATTTGAGAAGTATAGAAAATAAATCAAGAATTTACAGGACAAACTCATACAACATACCCTACTGAAACACTGCTGCTCTACTGCCACAGAAAGTCTGCTGTTACAGTTTATATTAAGCAGGAAACAGGATGTAAATATATGAAATTCATAATTCATCAATGCATGGCCATGAGAAATTGCCATAAAGTGGAAGCCATTTAAATGCCTAGTAAGAAAATTAGACTGTCACAGTCAACACAGTATAACTTCTGATATTCTTTTCCATGAACCAACCTCCAGGTCTTTACCAACAGTAACGAATTAGACATCCAGATAAGATACAGTTTTCTTCAATTCAGAGTGGGGTACCAAAGCAAAGGAAGTTTAAACATTCCTCCTTCATAGACAACTAAGGTATTCACATTTTCATGTTGTGTACAACCTGTGTTGCCTGAAAAATAAACAGTGACTTTAATTTACAAACTACCCCAATTTCACAGAATTCTAGCTCTCCTTTGCTTATTGTGGCTAAACCTTCAGCTATACTAGTCTATCTGGAAAAACCTTGCAATAAAAATTTGTATCATCACTTCCCTCATTGTACCCCTCAGGTATGATTTGACCAAAACCCAATTGTGAACAACTGAAAAGAACAGGAAATAAACATGAGTGCAAACACTAGTTTCCGAATCAGTGCTTAGAAACCTTAGCTCATTTGAATGCTCCACCCTCAAAAGACAGTTTATTTTGGAGACTGATAACATAATTTTCCTGAAAGGAGATGACAGATATTGAAAACCAACATTCTTGAGATCACAAAGGGCACAACAGTATGCAGGACCTTGCAAGAAATTCTAATGCTGTAGTTTCAGAAGAAAACTGCTGCTTTGTCATGTGAGTCTAAGCAAACAGAAAGGATCTTCAACAATGGCTTCTGATGTCCTTTTCCCTTTAGATGACAGACAACATGAAGGAGGTGACAACTGATAGTGGGACAGAAGTCATTGCTGTGACTACTAAGAATTAAAGGGGGGATGCTGCACTAAGGGGTGCACACTATTCATAAACTCCAGTGCAGAGTGGAGTTTTCCCACAGACAAGCTTACATGTAAAATGAGATATGGACCTTGGGTATTATATTTCTGAAGTCTGTCAGTGTGTCTGTGTACTATAGGTGGGAAGTGTTTCACTCACTCCTTGCATGAGAGTGTCAGGTGTGTGCCAGACCTTGGTTTGCAGGACTCATCCAAAGAATAAATCAACACTGATAACCCAGTTAGTCTTTGGCCTTACACATCAAAAGGCCTCAACAGAAACAAAGCCCAAAACAAAACAATGAGCTGATTGTTTTAAGGTGGGAACACCTGAATTTTTCATAATCTGGAATTTCTTAGTTCTGTCCATGGGCAGTCAATGTGTCAAAATAATCTCAATTAAGATGTTCTTGTATTCTCTTCATCTTATCCACACACTTTATTTCTAGTCACACTTCCCTGTTCAGTCTTGCCTTAAGTAGAAGGGAGCAAGATTGGTTTCTCCCTTTGAGCTTGTACCATCCCTAGCAGAGGAGATCTTGCATCAAGCATCAGCTTTGGTCCACTGGCTTAATTTTTAGGAGGCTATTTCTTCTATTCCAACAATTTTGTGTTTGATGCAGATTCAGACTAGCCACAGCTTTAGACCCTCCCCTCCAAGGAGTCTGAGAGCAAACAGCCAGGCCAATTCAGAAAGAAACCCTAATCCATTCTTTGTTCAACTAGAAGGAAACCAAAGTCTGCATACCAAAGCTTTGTTTCAGAAGACCAAACATCTATAATTTTACACAGATCTGTAATTTCCCCTTTTTGTTCGAGAAAAAAAAATACCGTCAAAACCAATTATTCTCCAGAACAGAGCTCTCAAAGGGCTTTCCATCTCTGAAACCACCTTGCTAATGATCCATTCTCAGTGGTCTGTTCTCCTTTTCTTTACTACTTTTCTCCACAATCACTTTCAGTGAAATTAAACCTTCTTACTCTTGGTTTATTTTACTGTCAATATGTACAAGAAATACCAGGACAAATAGTTAAAGAGACTCTGAAAGTCTTGCCCTTCATCTGAGTCACCATTCTTCATGGGACACCCTGAGCTGTATACTCAGGAGCCAGCTGCAGGCATCCAGTCTCCCTCCCCTCCTTCCTGACTGAAGTGTGGTGTTACTCCAGCTTTGCAGTACTTGTGCTGATGCTGGTTACAGGTATCGCAGCCCTTTATGGGTCTTTTAATTCCTGGCATGGAGCTTGTATAGTACAGAATAATGTCGGGGAAATGTAATACATTTATAGCCAAACTCCCATGCTGCTTATAGCACCTCAGCAAACATTTCATTGTTTACTGCTTCGTGGCCCACTGACACATTTAGAAGTCATACCTTGGGCAGCTGAAGCAGTGAAGCTCCATTTCCTACAGCTGCATCACTTCTTTGGATTTGCTGGTACCTTCTAACAGTGAAGGCACAAAGGGATCCCATGGTCTGTCTTTCCCTCTGGTTGCATGAACTTTGTGAAAAATAGTTATGTTTGAGACAGTTGTTGCACAAATTTGAATACAACTGGACAATGGATCTGTAAGTTTTGGGATAGAGGCATATTATATAGATGGATAGCATGATAGTACAGATTTTATCTCCTTAGAAGAGAGATTAAAATATTTCTTTGGTACTTCAGATATCCTACCTAGGGCAACCAAAAGGTAAAGAAGCTAAGCTGTTACCCAGGGTGCCATTCAGTACCAGATATGAAATACAGTAATAGAAAATATCCAAGACTGAAAAGTGAAATAGACAGGAGCAGGCTACACTTCCTAAGAGAGCATGTCAGTGTTAAACACTGAGGATGAAACATAAGTTGTACCGCTTACTGTCAATAGATGAAGCCAGGAAATAGGGTGTTCAGTGGAGCAAAGCAGGACCTCTGTAATCAGAGTAGATAATCTAAAACATGACACTGGAAAGTGGGGAAAGGGAAGTGACTAACCCAAGAAGATGGACATTGTTCATTTCAGCTGTCAGGATGAGTAAGTAAAGATAAAATAAGCTTTTAGATTCACAATGAGCTCTTTCAAGTTCCTGATGAAAAGAAGAAGCATTTTGTTACCTGGAAAGCTGGCCTTTTCAGGGTCTTGCCTCTATTTCACTTTCATGAGCAGGCCGAGGGAGAATTTTAAAAGCCTCCCACAATCTTGTATATCTTTCTTTTATAAGCATTGCCCATCAATCGCCTTCAGAGAAAAGTTGGGTCCTTACCTTGCTTCTTGATTAAACATTTACTGACTGCTAATTTGGTAATGCTTTACCACTATAAATGATGGCTTGTGAGGCAGTGGAGATATGGGGCTGAAATGTCTGCCTATTCCTATAGTCTTCACATCCTGTATGCTCATACAGGATTATTAATCTTTGTCAGGAAGGTCATGAAGCATCACATAGTGATTAATGGTGAGTTGCAGAGGTTTGTGATAACTGAGCTCCAGGGATTGTAGTTGAAACCTGCTAGACGGCTATTAATACCTCCTTTGCCCTTCCTGTAACTCACTGTGACTGCAGCTGACTGTGGAAGAATTGCTGGCTTTTCAACTTGCAAGGACACTCACCACCCTTCTCTCTCCTCAGCAGGGTCACCATTTGCAGACCCTTTGTATTGCCAGTAGGGTACTAATGAGAAAGCATCAATGGATCAGGAACAGCTGCATTCACATTTTTCCCTATCCACAGTTCACCATGGTAGGTGCTGCCCTCTGAAATAAGCTCACAAATATCAGGTTGGGACATGTAAAAAGGTGAGATAGAACATTCAGTGTCAAAGGTGTACAAAAAGTACAAAGACTGTTACTTAGTGAAATCTGTGCAGGAAGTTAGTTCTGCACTAAGATAATTTTAATCCTATTCTTACAGACTTCATCCAAGGCTGCCTACTTGAAAACAAACAAAAAAACAAACAAAAAACCTTACAAAAAAAGCCCCCCAAACTCCACCAAAACAAAACTTTTTAACTATAAACTTAGAGAATACACATCCTGTTCTAATGTATGACACTACGTCAAAACAGGGTCAGGGAAAGTCAGGTAAGGTAAAAGGCAAACTTGTAGAAGAAATCCAATGTGGTTGCTCATCTTGCTAGGATAGGAAGGAAACAAAACCTTTGTCTTTGGGAAGTATTCCTGTTGATTCTGAACCCTTGCTCTTTACATTAGAGTCCTGGCTCTCTGATGCTTCCAAACCACAGGCAGGGTTTCGGAGCAGGAGTGCATGGCAAGGTCAGTTAACCTCTCTGTCCTGTTTGGTCAGAACGTCCATGCTAGGAGTAGAGATAGTCTCACAGGTTGTGTTGGGTGGGTGTGCAGAACAAGTTCTCCAAAATAAAGTCAGGGTGTTAGGGCAGAAGTGTAAAGGTGGTTAGACTGTTTGGGAGATATCTCACAAGGATATTCAAAGATGCCTCAGTGTCTAATGTCTTGTTCATTACAGAGTGACTCAGGCACAGAAGTGCTTTGAAATTCTTTCATGATTGTCTATGTCATTTTTTTAGATACCTAAATATATATGTATAATATGTATATATCGTAATTATGTATAGCATGTACAATATATAATATAATGTCTATTTTTTGACATGATATATAAAAATAGGCCACTTGAAGCAAAAGACCGTTCAACCATGTGTTTGCATGATTGTGCCTCTTCTTTATTACTTTCTGTTCCTACATTTAATTGAAATCATGACTTTACAGCTGGTTCAAGCAACAGTGTGTGCTTGCATAATCCATAATGTATCTGATTTTAAAACAGTAAATGCAGAGAAGCAAGCGTATTTAAACCTTTAGTGAAAATTGCAGTGAAAATGCATAATCCGCAATTTTTTTAGAATAGCTTTTCCTGTGTCCTCTAAACGGTCTCATAAAAGTTCTGGAAAGCCACTACATCTTCACATAAATAGTCCTTACAGAAGGATGCTGTAAGCAGTATCAAATTAGCTGCCATAGAATTTGGCCACTTAGTGCTTTTGCTGTCAATGTCGTACCCCATGCTGAGTCACTGTTAAGTGACTGAGCTGATATAAGCGAATACATTGACTATGTCATTTATTTACACGTTGTTGTTACAAGTCTAAGAAAACTACTAAATGTATTAAATAATCAATCCACTCAGCATCTGAATATGCAGCAGTAGAAATTAAGTCCTGCTAGGTTTTCATCATTACTGTCAGAGAGACTCTTTGGATGATCTGAAAGTGTGTACAAAAGGGTAACTATTCAACAAACATAGTTCACATTCAGAAAAGCTTACATGACTTCTGAAAGAAAAGAAACTGGGAAGATAATATTATAAGGTTGTTTGTTTGGGGTTGTAGCATCCTGTAAGACAAGAGTACATGTTTGAAAGCAGTGCATTACAGTATGTGTCTGGCTGTCTAGGTACACTTAATGTATTAATGACACAATTGCCAGTACCTTACAAATTATTCACTGACAGGGATATGTGGACAGCATCATTTGGTATTATTTGTAATAGACATGTCAGTACGCGATATACATAATTCTAAAACGCCAAAAACATGGTTCATTAGGGAGAAGGCAGTGCAAGATTCACCAGAGAGTTGCTAAAGACCAAAGCAACCAAAGCATTTCATGCTCCATGGAGCTTTACTATATGCATATTTCAATTCTGTGACTCTTGTAGTAAGCTTCACCAGAGGTGAGAACATTGAGATCATAAATGGTGGTTACAACCACCATCAATTAACTTTTGTTTTAGTTATACTTGTCTGGTGTAGGACTTAGGTCAATGTCACATCCAGAATTATTTTCTGTGTTGATTCAGAACTGGACCCTGTAAAAGCAAAGACAAAGATGATTTGGAAATAACAAGGCAATGTGGATCTGGTTTTCTGCTTATTCTTATCCAGAGAACAAAACCCTGAAGATTCATTATTTTGCCTCTGTTCCACTTTACACACAGGCACAGACTGTTACATAAAGTAATAGAGAATATAGGCTCAGTGTCCTCTGAAAAGTGAGCCTTATTGACAGATCAGACTCTGACATCAAAGGTTGACTTTACAGAGGTCCCAGCAAAACTCCTATTGATGAAAAAGGGCACAGGTTTCATTTCTAGAAGTTTACTCTGCTTTCTGCTCTCTCATGGTAGGAATGAATGTAATGAAGCCCACACTGAAAAAGTAAAGTTGTATAGGTTGGGCTGGTTTTTCAGTTTGGAATAGTGTTTACAAAATGAGCATTACCATGAGCAACCTGGTTAGAAGGAAGATTTATTTTTGTAAATAGACCTGATTAAATAATACCAGAAAGCAAAGAAAAAAATCTGAAATATTGAATACAATTAATTTTATTTGTGAGAAAAATCAGTGCATGCTCTTAAAAGTTTGTCCTTTGAAAGTAGCAGCAACACTCCCGTTTCTAACAAAGTGTAGACAGTGGAATGGAAACATCAGCAAAACAGCAATACTATGGTAAATTTAAAAGGTTTGCCAAAGATATGCATATTTGATTCTATGATTTAAACAAGAGAAATATCAAAACAAGAGTATTACAGAGACTTGCCGAAAGGCTAAAAATAACTTGATACAGGAAATATTAAACATCTAGCTCAGAAGGAATTGTAAAATAAATCATACCACTATATGAAGACCTATAAAAAAGAGAAGCAACCAGTTAGAAGCATGAGGACATAATGGAAAGCAAGTAAGGTGAAAACAGAGGTCATAATTTTAAAAATATAAAGAAATTAGTATGACAGTTTAATCAAATTGAACTGAATAACAAACACAATAATAAAAGCATAGCAAGAGAAGGATAGGGATTATTTAGGGCACTACAGCATGAGTGGTTCAGCAGGGATGGTCTAGACAGATGGTCTTTATTTATGGCTGTGATATGCCAATACTAGTTCTGTTTACAAAGGCAGTTTCACAAAATGATTTCATGGAGCACACGGAAGAAATTATTCTTCACATGGTATTAGGTCCTCCTGTGTTTGGATTCTACATATTAATGAAAGACATGCAAAACATGTATCAGTACTATTTTTCCAGATAGACAGCTACTATGTGAGATTCCCATTGCCATGGGATGTCCTAAAGGGTAGAATGAGCTGACCTCAGAAAGGTGAACAGCTTAAAAAGCAGCCCATGTATTGCAAATGAGACAAGATGAAGGCCAACAAAGTAATTTCCTTAACAAGGTTACTCACAGTGGAAGAAAGTTCGAGACTTATTTTTCAGCATTTCACTAATCAATGAGAGTTAGAACTTTCATGACATCTTCTTTTCCCCTAGGTTAAAAACACCAGCAACATAAATACAGTGAAACTTTTCCAATAAGAGTTAAGATCTCCAACAGCAACCATTCATCCCCATTATGTCAAATTCCCAGCTGCCAGAAAATTATTTTTTGTACCATAGATGGCTCCCATTGCTCTCAAATTGCTTTCCTGCACTACTTTAGTCTGTTGATTCACTACAGATTTAAAGCTAATGGGTCTGGCACTGTCTAAAGCACCTCATGATATTTCCTCATACTCAGCTAAACACAATTAGGCTGGAGAAATCCAATGCCATCAAGTTCCCATGGTGAATACCGGCAACTTGAAAGAGTCAGGAATAGAAAGAGTGTCTCAAAGGGGATCTTTGCTAAACCAAATAAACAAGGTTGTTTCAAAGAATTAGCTCCTTATTGCCAGAGTCAAAATTCAACCACGCTAAGACCCTGCTTAAAACACGGTTGCTGAGAAAACTTCCCCAAAAGAACACTACAAAGAATTCTCAACTGAGAAAACTCAACTGTGGTAAAAAACAGATAATAAGGAACAGGGAGAGGGAAGAAAAACAAATGATAATGAGAACATAATAGATTGTGAATGTAAAAAAAAATGTTAGAATTATAGTTTAAAATATCCATGTTTGCTTGACTTGACTTTATTATCACCAGTGGTACTACTTCTCTTCTATCATGTTATTGCCTGGGATCTTGATTTGCTGCCTCTGTTGGTTCTGGCTGTCGGTTCCCAGGGTTTGATTGATTATTGTGTGCAGCAAGAGAATTCTCTGGTGAAAAACTGCCCCATCCTAGAATTTATCAAAACAAATAATTGGCAGGATTGTGGATTTACACTTTCTGTATACAGTGTAGGAATCTAAAACAGGTATGAAACTCAGTTTTATTGGTTATTTCTTTAAACTGGGTCAGGGAAATATTATAGTTACATCACTGGGTTTGCTGTGCAGTTGAGAAGCTGAAGCAATTGCTCATTTATTTGATACTTTTTATGAACTATGTAAATCTCAACATCAGGCCACACTTACTGTCAGAGTCTCCAGGCCTTTGGAGCAGAGATTTTACTGTACTGATGTCAGTAGAGGGCTGAACATCAACACTATAGGTGTAGACATAAAGGGGGTAGTTATATAAAATTAAAAGTTTTTAAAAATGTCTTTGTACACCCTGAAGCAAGAAACAAAAGCATCTTTGTGAATGTAGTTGTACATGTTACTGTTTCCAGGTATGTGGGCTATGACCTAGACTTTAGCCACCTGACAATAAACTGACAATAAACTACCGAGAGAGCAACGCTTCACACTGATGGTAAGTACTCAGAGGCTAGATCATAAAAAGAATAAAGTTTCTTGTTTGTCTTATCATAATGGGATTATCTCATTCAGGAGGACTGTAAAAGAAGATCAGTCTGCTTTTATCTAAAGCCTTTATATCGCAGACTAGAAAACAATCCAAGAACAGCAGGGTTTGTGAATTCTGGAGCAAGGCTGATATAGAAGATCTGTTTCAATGTTAAACTCACAGCTGCATTGTCTTTGTGAACACAGTGGGTTTACAAGGTGGATCTGAGTACATATTTTGTTTTTACATGCAAGCGTGATGGGATATGAGAAGCTGTTGTAGGTCTGCCCTTTCCAATTACTGAGTTTATCTGCTTATGTTTGAGCTCAGACTTTTAGTACAATCACCATAAAAGGTGGGGCTGAGCCCTGGGAAACTGCATAATTTCCCTTTTGTTACAGCTGGTGATCAAGTACTGTCTAGCACATTCCCTGTATCTACATTAACTTTTTCTTTATTTTGCTACTAATCTCTAGTTGAGAGCTTACACAGCCTGAGAGCAGTATCATACTGTTCTTTGAAATTCGTCTTTTGTTGTTCCTTACAGCCATGCAAAATGGATCTCACAGAACTGTTCTGAGCAAAATGATATTTAAAGATCCTTTTCTGTACAAGTGGACAGTATCATCCAACAGAAAGTTCCTAATCCTGAAGTACCACCCCACTGAGATATTCACAGAAACATGGGGGTAATAGGCATTAGATGCATAACTTTCTGAGGAACATTAAACGTCTAGCAGAACAAGGTTAAATTCAGACAGTTAAGGTTAAATAAAGCCAGTTACAGCTCTGTGTCTTGCAGACAGAGTCTGGGTTACTGTTTGGGGCTACCTGTGACTGTCTGCTCATAAATTTGGAAATCACTGCCAAGAAATGTTAAGCACATTCCTAATCTTTACTGTCAGTGAGAGCTGGCATTAGGCTTCTTGGAGTCCATCCATGGGTAAAAGCAAAAAGCCTCCTCTTTTTCTGTCCAACTCTGCTACGACTTGTGCAACTACATAACAATCCCAGGGATCCCTGTCAGGCCCTGATTGCTCATCCCTAAAACTAACTTTGCAACCAGCCACTATTGCTCGTCTTGCTGTCTTTCTTACAAACCCAGGGGCAAAGGAGGGTGCTCTTTTTCATTGTGGTATAGTTAAAGGGAAAAAAATTCCAACAGCTTTTGTATCACCGAAATGTTTTGCTGCTCACAGAAAGCCCTGAGTAGCATACCAACAAAAGCATAACCTTCGTCCACAAATAATGACATATAGGAATGCAGCTCCTTCTGCAGGGCAGTGGGAACAGTAGGTTATGAGTGATGAAAGTCTTCAAGGGCACTTTACTTGAAATGGTGCTACGTACTTTCTCTGCCCTAGTGCAGACACACCACTTATCACTCTAATTGAATCAGTGACTTATTCTTATAGACAAACACACACATTGGCATTCCTGGAAGGCTGTGAAAGACACAGGGATAAAGGCAAGTAGGTCTGTACTGTCTGGAGCATTATGTCAGTGTCATTTAATGTACCTGTTACTCTAACACCCATGCTATCGTACCACATTGAGACAAAGTGACATTCTGAAGTATCTAGACGTGTTGCCTCCCACATGAAAGAACCTTTTTCTTCTTTATGGGACATAACTTCAGCATGTATAATAATACACTTCTCATTGGGCTCAGAGATTCTCTGCTGCTGAGGTCCATATTATAGGATTACTTTGGTCATCTTGGAGCACTCTTTGATGAACATCTCAAATGCAAACACTCAGGAACTAGTTCTTCTCCAGCAGTAAAAAAACTAGAAGGAGATGTGCAGAAATAGACTTATTTTATGATAATTGCAGAAATAAAAAGGGAGCAGAGTTTGTAGGAGAAAAAGAGACACATTGTGAAACAAATATACTCCATGCCATCACCAGTTCATCTGGGATGAGTAGGAAGGAATTCCCTGAGCATTTTACTTACAGAATACTTACAATGAAAATAAATAAAACAATATATGTAAGTTTGAGACACAGATATGATTAACTGAAAAAAACCAACCAAACAACAAACTGTCAAACACCCCATGCCCAATCCAATTAGTATGAGTAAAAAAACCAGCTTCAGAGAACAACCCTTTTTGGAATCATTGTGTCTGTACATGCACTTCTGGAACAGAAGTTAGTAGCCAAGTAAACTGGATTATTGAGGCTGAAAAAGAAAACTGTAATCAAAAGCACAACCATCAGCCCTCTGCTACTTATGACATATCTGAGTTTTGTTTATTTATTTATTTTTTTAATAGTTTATGTTATCTTGGAAAAACATATTTATAAAAAAAAGATGTATCAGTCAAAATCTGCATAACTGCATAACCATAGATCCATAAGACTTTTCATCTTCTTTGTCGAATAAAGACTAATGTGGAATGGAGGAGTGAAAGGATGTCTGCTTGTAAGAAATACAAAGTAAACGAGCAAAATTACAAACAGTAGAAAAAATATTTATTTTAACATGAATGAAATGTCTCAGTGGACTAGGAAGAAAAAGATTTAATTTTAATTTATAAAATCTTCTCCATGCAAAGAATTGTAAATTGCAAGAGCAATTTCTTGCATAATGCTTGGTGACTTTAAACCATTACTTTTTGGCAGTCACACTGATCTGATTTTCCAATGCATTGTTTACCTCAGCCTATTATCATTTATTACATACACATATAAAACCAGTGATTTTTATAGCAGTGATTTTATTAGTCCATTTCAATTATGTTGTTTGTTTTGCAGACTGTAATGACTTTAGTCCTCATTTAAATACATAAAAATTGCATAATCCAATTGCTAATTATTGGAATATGTGGGAAATTATGATTAATTACTCCCCCAAAAAAGCCATCTGTCTCATGTAGATATCTATTGTGTATCTACTAACTATTTTAACGATAGTGAGGAAAAAGCCTTTTTGAGAGAACAAGGATAATGAAAATGAGAATTCCTCTTCATTGCAGCTTTGACACCATAATTAGCTAGCTTTCCTCACAAAGAGATGATGAGAGGGGCATGTGGGAAAAACACGTTATCTAAGTAGAAATTACTAATGAAAAGAATAGTGAAATAGTGACAGCTTTTTCTAATTCAGAGTGAACCATTATTAAAAAATTCTGCTGCTGCATTTCAGGAGCACCAGGACTCCAATATTTTTCACTTGCATGTAATCAAAATATGACTAATGCCACAAAAAAATAATTGTAATTCTATAGCAAATTTTCATGAATTGTCACCAGCTGCTTTCAGACTGCAATTGTATTACTATACCATAAAATAGCACATTTCAGAACAATATTTGAAATTATTAGATACGGGAAAACTCAAAATTCTAACAGGAATATTTTCCTTTTTTCCCCCCCTAAAAGTAGCATTTATTCTTCTGGCATCTCTAATACCACCAAAGAAATATATAGGAGACTTCCTTCACAGATTAGCAAGATCCTTTGTAAATCAAACAAACACTTAAGTAGTAATTTCAGTATGTTTTTATACCTGGAAACATGGGGAGCCTTTAGGTTTGCCCATCCAAAGAGAGGGAACAGAAAAGCTATTCTTGCTTGTCCAAAAGTAGTTAGACACTTAAAAGCACACCAAGACACATCCCAGAGCCTTTTTTTCCAGACATCTTTCTGTTTAATTGTGAAATATGACTTCTAATGAGCAACAAGGGAGCAAGCCAGCAAGGTATGGTAAAACAGTCAAAACATTTTGGAATGCAAACTCTTATGATTATGTTTATAAGTTAAAAGGCAATAAAATATTTTGGGTTTAGCTCTCTATAGGAATCCTACTATTCCTGTTTGAAATTTGAAACTCCTTAAAAATATTTACCCCTGTGAAAACCTGAATTATAACATCTTTCCTGAGTGAGAGAAATTCCAGCAAGGCCTCTGTGAAAGATAGCATGTTTTCTTATATCAAAGCCTGTACCATAGTGCTAACACATTATCCTGTGTCTCAGTTTCATTTTAATGCTTTTGTTTTATATTATTGTATCTGTGGGAATTGTTCTACTCCTGAACCTGAAGACTGCAAGGAAGGAATGAAAACTGTATCTCTCTGCATTATCCTGTCACTCTTGGGTAAGACCGTGAATCACATGCAACATGCAGAGGAAATTGAAATCCTTCTACAGTAAAGTAAGAAATTATTTCAGGGGCTGGATGTTCCTTTAATCCACACCTCTCAAAATATTCTGTTTCTGGGAAAATTGTCCTGGAACCTCTGTAGGTCTTGTTTGTCTGGACACACTCATGGAGACGAACCAGCTGTGAAACAATGCTTCCTTCTCTACTCATCCCCAAATATGTTTCTTATTCAGCTTCCTGGCCCCAGCTCTCTAGCAGGGGAGGAGGGGATGCTCCTGCCTCCCCAGCCAGGGCAGGTGCTTTCGTAAGACCCCTGTCAACTATAGTGGTACTGGTTGCATTACATTTGTTGTGTCCTTTGAGAGACACTTTTAAAACTAGATGGAAGATTTACCCAAAGACCTCTCAGGAGTTTCAAAACTTCTCTGGGAACACAGTCAACCACCCAAGTTGCATAAAGCAGCTTGTTAAGGGACCAGGCTGAGGGCCACTTGGGAAACATGGCTGCAGGGCTTTGCTTGAGTGATTGCTCATTCAATTACCTACAAAGCAGCTACAAAAAGTTATTATTCACTTCTCTCCAGCAAGACTGAAACACCCTTGATTTTCAGGTGAATTGTGGTGAGGTTGCAAATATTTGAGCAATAATGAGATAAAGAATATGAGATAGACATATAAAAAATATGAGAAAAACACATAATAATCAGATAAAGAAACAAATAATTATGACCAATCTTCCAACTACCAATATGAAAGACAAAGGAATTCTACTGGTTTGTCAACCACATTCTACATTATCCTGCAGCAGATCATAAAGAGAGGTTTTATTTAAATTGATTTAGCTACATGTCATGCTTGCATCACTTATTGTTTGAGGTTTACATGATAATCCCCTATTTATTTTTTTCAATCTACTGTCAGACGGTATGTCATAGCATTACAGCATTACATGTGACTGTCACATACAAGGTCAATAATTAACATTAATATTAACATTAACATTACTGTGGAAGAACACACTTGGAGAGCTAGAGAATGAAAGATCAAATCCACATGCAGTAGGTTGCAAATTGAACTTTTTTGACTACATAAATCCGCTAACAAAACAAATCCTTAGTTTGAAAGGGCAAAGGTTTTAAGATCACTGTGATGGTCTGGAAGTATTAAAGTGAACCCTACAACCTGAAGGAAATTTTGTAGATACACTTCATCCATTACTCCAAATAACCATACCTTACAAATAGGTTGTACCTGCCAGTGTACCCTCTAAGCTACCATTCTCAGTGATATCTCAGAAATAGATGCCATAATTAGCCAGGCTGTAATCCTGACAAATCAAATGTTTCAGGTCCCTGAAAAGTGTTGGTATTAATTGCTGCTCTTCCACCAGGGCATCTTGTTTCGTCAGAGACTGCTGTAGGCATCTTACACTACCAATTCAAGTTCCTATAACAGATCTTACAGAGCACTAGCACTAGCATTTCTGTGGAAAGAGGTGACTATTGCATGAAAGGCATTTATAGACAGCTGTTACATGGTTGATTTTCTGGTCAAATTTTATTAACCTATGCTTGCCTCATCCATTCTAGGAGAATACAATCAATGCAAATGTAATTTGTGATAGTAGCACACTCCATTCTTTCCAAATTAGAAAAAAATGATATAAATACACTCCTAAGTAAGCCTCTAAAAGCAAAATATGACAATTGTCCCCATAAGACTTTGTCCACAGTACATTTATACTTGAAATTTATTAGTAGTACTAGTGTTCACTCAGCTGTATCAAAGTCAAGTAAATAGTAGCAGTATAGACAATGGTACCTCGAAATGAGGCCTGGCTTGGCTTGGATATGCTGACAAACAAACAAACAAAACAACAAACCACTTCCCCCTCCGCAAACCCCAACTCAACAGCTGTGGGCACCAGGCAAGAAAATAGCCAGGGCTGAAAGCTAACAATAGATAAGCTAGAGATTCAAACTGCCTAGAACAGAACTCCCTGGCTCATAGTGCTTCATCCCAGAGCTTCAGAGAGACCAGAAAAGCCATTCTGCAACACTCTGCAGAACAAACCTCCACTGCGGCAGTGAGATTTGACTCCTTCATGGTCAAACAAAGCCAAAATATAAGCAAATAAACCAGGCGATATTTCATACCACTCGTGGGTCATAAGCCCACAATAAAGATATAGCCAATGTCTGAAAAATCTGGGATATAAAAGACAGATCAGGCAGAAGTGGAGGAGGAGAGGTGAGCGCAAAAGAGCTAGAAACAGAGAATAGAAAACCAGGCAAAATAATACCATAAAGTATGTTTTAGACTTTCCACAGTAGCTGCATTTCTCCCTGTCCTTGCATATATACACATCAGGTAGGAGGAGCAGAAGCCTGACAAAGGGCTAGGATTTTCCTTTCCACCCCACAGTCACAGAGCTCTGTTTCTTAGGGGACAAAGATGATCGCCATGAAGGATATTCCCATGCATGAAATGGGTTTGAAAACAAATAGTATCACAAGAGTAGTTTTTCAAAAGACTGTGTCGCCCTGATAGGATCATCCTATGTTATAACATTTTTATTTCTTAACAGCCTCAAGTAGTAAAATACAGAAAATTACATATATATAATTCCTATATATTTTTCTATTGTTCCTACTGTCAAAGGTATACTTACCCACTCCACACATCTTGGCAAAATATGCTGAAATAGAAGATCGTCATATTTCACTACTTGCTTATGACCATTAACCAAGTGCATTAGGCAGGACATCTGAACTAATTTTCTTCCAATGCTGCATTATTAAAAGCAGCATTATTTATATATTAAAAGCAGCATTTATTATTAAATTTATTATTATAAAAAGTGTTATATTGAGTGATAAAATTGGTTTAGCAGAATAACTTCAGCCAGATAAGAATTCTGCAAAGCTCTAAAGAGCCTAGACTCCTATATTTTTAGTCATACCTTTAATTTATCACTCTCTGTGGTTCATGAGCAACCAGTACTGGCTTCAGACTCCTTCTGAGGAACAACATCCTGTGAGTGCTAACACAGTAAAACACATTGCATCTCTCCCTGGGCTCCAGTTGGGAAGCAGATTGCTTGCATCAGAATTATTTCAGAGATGTTATACTTTCCACTCATGCATGTCCAGCTTTATTCACATAAACTACCTAAAAATAACTTTTTTTTGGTGACATTTTTCCACTGTAATACAGGCAGAAGAATATACATTTATACAGAACTAAAATAAATGCAGCTCATTTACATCAGTAATTTGGGGTTTGTGGATTACCTCTTGTGTTCATGTGCAAAAATATTACCAGACATATTACAAATTCTCCAGACACTAATGATGATAATCTTTAAAGAGCTTAGCATCAAAAGGTCGTTTGTTTTTTTCTTTTTTTCCAGGGAATATTTCTGAAGGTTGTTATTGACATTTGCATTTACAAAGTGATGTTTAAATTATTGTTAACCGGATGAGATCTTAAGATAAAATTTAAAAGTTATTTATAATAATGGAATTACAGTTTTAAAACAGACTAATCTTAGTTCTTTGAAAACTATCTAGATGTTAATTTATAATGCTGGTTTGCTTATTTGGGGATACGATTAACATAATTTAAATGTTGATTTACAATATTTTAGGCACAAATCAAAATAAAATAATGTTGCATTGTACTCAACATACCCTAAACCTTCAGCAGTGAATTGCTGTTAAAAAAGTTTAAAGAGAAAAATTAGACGATCCTTTCTGAATAAAGACAGTGCTCAGAAAATTACACAGGAAAAATGACTGGTGTATATTCTCAGACATAAACCTGTTTTGACATGACATCTGGTGCAATAAAGTTGCTAATTAAAAGAAGTCCAAGTGATGTCAGCATCAACTAATTATTTCATCAGCCAATTAGGAGAACCAGTGATTTCACAGAGAGATTACAAAATCAATGTAGGGGGAACTAAAACATTTTGATTTAAAGAGTTTCTAATGTTAATTGAAGGGCACATTTGTCACTGGCTATGTATTGTTAGGCAGCCCTTCTTGGTTGCCTTCACTCACTGTAGCAGCAGAGTATGACCACAATCAGGCTTCTCCAAATGAACAGGTACCAGAGGCTCACAGCTCACTGCCTGCCTGTCCTCCTTGGCTGGGCATTCTCATAAACTACATATGCTAAACTCCAGGATTTTTCTTGCCAAATGCTCATCTAGCACAGCAAAAGAGAAAAAGAGGGATTTTTTTTCTGAGTTGAAAATTGAGGAAAAGAAAAATCAGAAAGAACACCTCTTGCCTTGACTGCCCACAGCAGTGAGCACAAGAAGTAGCTGAACACACAGAAAGCAGCTAGAACACATTTTTTATTTTGGACCAAGACTTTGCTTGTTTTGTACCACTGCTGCAAGGCTCAATAGAGCTTTATTTGCCCAAGGGTAATTGTCTATGCACAAGCAAATTCTCTGATGTGTCATACCATGGTCCTCAGATACAAATCTCCCATGCAACGCATCTCCCTTCTCAATCAGCTTCTGATGGCTTGAATACTAGCAGTCCTTACTACAGTAAATCAAGCTACTGAAGCAGAAAATCAGAGAACAACCAAACACTCTCTGTTAGCTTTAGACTCCACCAATTTAAAATGTGCATTCCAGACATCCCAGGCAAGCATCTCTGTAACCTATCACTGTATTTAGTCCAGCTGAGACAAAGGACCTATCTCAAAAGAACCCTTCTCCTGTGACAGCATGCAGTTACACAATTGCTGGGCTAGGTCAGTGGTGTATATATAGATGCTTCATCAGCATGCCAAGAGCTAATATTCAGGCTGATGCTCAGAGGTGGGTCCATTCACCATGTGACTTTTTTCCTATTGCTCCAACTGCATCTCCCAGTTATCATTAGAATTTTCGCGTATCTGCTCACCTCTGGGACATACACAGCAATGCTGATGCACGTCCACCACCTGCCTTCATCTATTTTGATATACAAGAAGGGAATCCAGTGGGAATGATAATGCCTGAAAATATAACAGCATGCTGTGAATGTCAAGCATTTGTCCCCTGTGCTCCCTATGCCAGCTCTGAGACTTGTGACTAAAATCCACACACAATTCAGAAGATCATGTAATATCAAGTCTTGTAAATTATCTAAATAGTCAGTTTAAAAAAAGTCTGTTTTTTTTTTTTTTTTTAATAAGGCCAAAACTTTGGGCACTGATCTAGGAGTTTACCAGATTTCTCTGAGTGTAGGCATCCCTTCTGCTTTGGCTCATTTAACTTGTTAACTTCCAGTATTTTCCAGAGCTTCATTTTCACCTAGACTATGAGCTTTATTTTCATCCAGTTTCGATAGTATGAATTCAAGATAAACACACCAAAGCAAAGTTGTAGTTAGGGACAAAGACCATAAACAAGAGAAATGGAAATATAATTGGAAAAATTGATCACTAAAAAATAAAAAAACTGTTGTAAAATTCTAAAATACATTTTCAGTTGAAGTCAATTTTTATTTCAACTAATCATATTTCCCATTAATAGAACTGTTTTCATTATCAGCAGCCTAGTATTGGGGATAGAGTCTAGATAGCAAAAGTATTTCTTCCTGTTGGAAAAGTGAGTACAACCACAGACAGCATTACAGACCTGTAACTGGTAGAGAATGCATACAAACGAATGAACACTGTCACATCATTGTAGTCTTAGTGAACACTTGCATTCACCCTTTCTGTAGGCCAGGATTTCAGAAACCAGTGCAAAACCCAAGCTGTTATTACAATGCTTCAATTTGCACTGAGTGACATCCAAAGACCTGATGAGATCCTCTGCACTCCTTCGTGTCTGCTGTGCCACACATATAAAATTTAGGTGATGTTGCCAGGCTGTCTTAATAGGCAAGTGAGAGGAAAAAAGCATCTCCAGGAGTTGACTTGTGTATCTTTTGTGTGTGTAAAGGATAAATGGACCCCTGGTGCTGTTTCTCTCTTCATTGATGAGACCTCTTAGTTACACTAAGACCCCTTAGACCTCTAAATTACATTAAATTAGCATCTATGTCATACAAGCCAGTAAATATTCTAGTTTATGTTTATATGCTGATTCCACATGAATGGGTGGAAAAAAGCTGCTGAACCTGAGTGACAAAAATGATAACCATTTCAAGGTGAGGAATAAATGGTTATTTACAGAAAAAATGTTTTCTATTTTGCGAAATGTGTGTTCCCATCTCCCTGTCGCAAAACTTTCTATCCACTCAAGAAAGCAGAAGGATATAATGTCTAAGAGAAAGACCTTCCCCTTTGGCTTATGAACAAATGGCATATGCAGACAAAGACCTTTTTAGCAGATGGATGCCAGTGGTAGAATTTGATTGATGCACTCCTCACAACTGCCCCACCATTTACTGAAGGCTCAGGGAGCAGGCATTCATTAAATATACAAAAGGATTTTTAAAGTGGAGCCTAAAATCTGTCCTTTCAAAATTGTTCAGTTTACTTTGTAAAAAGGCTATAAAGTCCATGTAATGAACTCATATTTAAATCTGGTGCCATTATTTCTCTACTACTGCAGTGCTTATTAGAACTTCTATCACTGCCATTGGCAAGTTTTTAGTGCTTAGTTTTTATTAAAGAGAAGATAGAACTATGAATGATTTTAAGAGAATCCTTCTATTAGTAAGACTTCTTGCATGTCAAATAATAAAATGCTTAGGTACCCCATGTTGAAGAGAGGAAAACTGTAACAAAGTTAATTTTATTGATTTATACTTGGCTGCATCATCACACAGACTGGTGGTTTTCAATCTACACCTGAGGGACCCCTGGGAGCTTCATGAGCTTCTCTTACAAGATCCATGTGGTTTCTGCACATCATTCCAAATAACTAATGGAAATACATCAACAGCTGTAAATTAAACCCCATCACATTAGACAGTGCTGCAAAAGTAGTAGTTTAAAGCACTAAATAATTTTAATGGCCTTCTGGCCATGGGCTTAATGATTGTGACATTGAACACCGAGTACAACTCACAGTTTGCTGTGCTGTGGGGAACAGTGCAAATACAAGTCACATTGTATTTTTCCCACAAAATCATCGATATTGACACAGCTTAATGAAAATTAAGTGAGTGGATACATATGTGGAGTCATTTGCCTCTTTTCCACAAATAGATGCCTTCTAATTCAAGGCTGGGCTGATGTAGTCTTCTGTCCAAGACGCAACACAATAAAAGTTAGAAATGTAGATGAATTCAAGGAAGAGCATCCAAGGTATCATCACCAGAGTATTGAGCACTAAAAAATAAATCCTCATCAGAGTCTGAAATATGCAGTTACTGTGGTATCCACAGAAAAGGCTTGCCATCACTATCCAGTATCCACCATGTTTTTAGTATCTTTACAACAGCTATACATATACTTTTTTAATTTTGATTTTGCTCAGAAAAAGCTCAAAACCAATTTTAAATAAGAATAAATTATTTTTTTGCACCAATGCTTAGCTATTGGTAAAGTAAGACAGTAAAAGATTTTTACAACTCTGCATATAATTTTCAATTTATTTTTATAGTTTGCCACAGCTTTATTTCACTGAGTTTAAGGCAAGAAGGGGGTCTTAGATCGATTAGCATTGCTTCATAAATATCAGGCCACTACATTTCGTCTGTTTTTCCCTCCCTTGAATTGTCACTTTGTGTCTTTAAGTGTGTATTTTATGTATTTCAGAAAGGCAATTACTGTTGATTTTAAAACATGGAAGAGACCACCCAGCAGGGTTTTTCCTAATTCTTAGGCATCCTCACCATTACATTATTTTTTCTTCTCTTAATTTCTGAGCAGGAGCCAAGGGGCAGGTCTTATCTATGCTGTTTCTCTGTAGACACTAAAGAGCCTTTTGATATTCAGTGTCCACTTAATCAAATTACTTCAGCTTTATTAATAAGCTAAGCAAACTCATATGGTCCAGTCCTTTTCTTCTCCTGCTATAGCCCTCCACACACCCTCCCTGAGAGTGCAAAGCCAGCACAAGCAACCAGAAAAACACTTCTGGTCACTTTCTGTCCTTCAGCTGCCTTCTCTTTTCTGCCTGCATGGTATTTATGCAGCTGGGTGGTTAATCAGTCCAAAAGAAAGAGAAGAATCAAGGGAGGAAACAATGCAGAGACTACAAATCTGGAAAGGGTAGGCTTGCCCTTTTAAGCCAGTGCTCTGGTTTATGCCAGCTTCATGTGCTTGTGCAAAGCTGAGATAAAGCACTCTGTTCAGCTCATCAGTTTTCTCTTCTTTTTTTTCCCCCAAAATGTCTCATCCCAGAGATTTCAAAATCACTCTTCAAGTATTGGCTCAGGAGGTAAAGGTCATCTAAGAGTATCACTCTTACTAATGGCACTTGCCAAAGCAAAGCCACCTGCCAACTAATGTGTATTATTCTGGTATTCATTATTCTCCTCTTTACATGGCCACGCTTCTCATTCACCTTTTCCACAGTACTGGGCAAGAACTCACATAGAATAGGTTTCACATTATAATGTTTAAATGGTTTTCAAGGTTAACTGTCTTCTAAAATACAATTCCCTCTAGCAAGGGCATCCTAAATTACTTAGAAAACATGAGCATATCTCCTATAAAGAGAAATGTATGTTCATATATCTCATATAGCATGATTTCATACATGTGCACATGTATAAAAATTAGTCCCACTCTCACAGATGTTGTTTAATGTATTTGACACAAGGAAAAATTTCTTGCCTGGATATACATTTTTTGAAATATTTCATTTTGTTTTTTATAATTTTCATGTTATAACGAAGGCAGAAATGGAATATTAGATGTCATAGAAAGCTGGTTTTCTTTTGTGGAGAAATCATTGTATCACATGTGAATATGAAAAATATTTCTTTCCTCTCACATTTTTGCTTTTCTCCTTCTTGAAAACTGTGGCTCATTTGAATGATGAATTTTCCCTACTGCATCTAGAAAGCAACCTGCAGATATTTTCACAGTAAATATTCATACCATCCTTGAAACTGTACATCCTGCATTGTTAGAAATGCAGAGTACAATTTTTGTAGACAGACTTGGATAGAAACTGCTAAGAAGGCTTGCAGAGCAGCACAGTACCACCACAACAGCCAGGGTGTAGATAGTGGACAGTGTCTCATATGTCTTTAGTTGTATTGATGCCTCAGGATTTTAGCTTTTATATTTTTCATATATTTGTAGCCCTGTAGTCATTCATTGTATAACTCTGAACTCCGTATAGAGTCTTAGGTAGTGTTTTTCCCACTTCTGTTGGACAAAATTCTTTCCTGAGATCCCGCTTTCAGCCTGGGAACCAAGGACATTTGGACACTATCTCATGCTCCATGATGTATAAATAAAAGTGAAAGATGGACTCCAACATGCAAATTTACCAATCTTATAAAAGTATGAAAGTTCAATATTACGTGCCTTTTTAGATGTTTCTCTTGTTGGCTGTGATTGCCCAAAATGTACCTGAAGGCCCTTCAATACATGTAACCTCTTTTTATTTTTTCTTTAGTTTTGTGTGGCTTCTGCTTTTAGGTGTCCCGATTAGGCATCAGTTTCAGGCATTCAAACATGCTGATGAAGAAACCAAAGTGGCTGCTTTGTGCTCCACTTCCATAGCCAGTAAAAGGAAACAAAAAGAACAGTGTCATTGCATAACCAATGACAACTGTTCCTCTTTGTATGAATGTTATTATTTATTAATGTTATAATATCTTTAAATCTAGGGGCTTATAGTCCTCTAGAGTGTCTGGTTTGGGTTTTCATTGGGTTTGTTTTTGGTTTCTTCCCAACCCCACTCTATAACAACTGACATTTCCTAATAGTCTAGTTTATTAATTATTATTCAGGTTTATAGGACTCATTCTAAGTAGACATTCTATGACTGAAAGTTCTTTTGGTGGTGCCTAAAGATTATGTAAAATAATCTGATATAAGTCACCTAAAGTTGCGTTTTTATGGGGGTTTGCAGTGACCTTGTTAGTCTTATAATAAAGCTCTGGGAGATAATCCAGTGTTATCCATATTTGACATGAAAAGTTAATGTTTGCTGATGCTACTTGCAACCATATTTTGACAGAAAACACAAAGGAAGCCTGGATAGGGAAAGTTCAATCAAAGGATGAAAATTGTCTGAGCAAAAGAAAATTGCTGCCACAGAACTGGTAAGAACTGCACTATTCCTTCTATTTCATCATTAATGCACACGTATCCACAGTGGGAGAAATGGCTTTTCTTGGAAGTAACCTCACAACTGTCTTACTGGTCTGTCCAACTAAGCAAATCCTTTTGTTCCACAGAGGTGCACAGGAATATAAACTGCTTCTCCTCAAAAAGAAAATTCTTTCATCTTCAGGGCTACAAAGAAATTTTACCAGTATGGGATTTAAGACAAAAAGCAGATGAGAAGTGCTGGTCCAGCTATGTGAGGATTTCATACTGCTTCCTGTGTAAAGTAATGAAACAGGATTTGTAGAGAGAAAATATCTTTTCATTAAGTAAATTGATAATAAACAGGAAAAAGAGACAGATAGGAGTAAGACCTTTCTTATATAAAGAGTTCAGTAAACTCTGAAGAGTTTATTATTTGTTGTCTCTCTGCAAAGTTTTCCTTGTTTCTTTTTTTCCCCCAAAAAACCTCCAACATCCCATCCACATGGAAGCAAATTCCATAGAGCCTCAAAACCAGTGATGAAATCTCTAATGGATGTACTGAAGTCTCTCATAGTGACACACTGTAGAAGCCAAACTTTTCAGGGATTAGCATTTTGTGGTTCATTCATTGTGGCTCCATTCCCTCAGGAATGAAGGGGCAGATGAATGTCCTGTTGAGATGAAAAGACTTCCAAAGGTTTTGCAGTATTCTTTAAAATAGTTTCACAATATTCCTTCTCATACAATGACAGAAGACAGTGCAAAAAATGTTGGGTTGAGTTGTTTTCTTGTGGATTGTAACATTAATTTGAAAGTAAGAAACAATTGTAACAAAAGACAGTTATATATTAAATGGAGCAAATAATGACCAGCCTTAAGAGTGGAAATTTATCTATGCAGAGTAGGGCTTGCCGTCTCCATTAACCATCATTATATGAGAGCACATTCCTGTAATACTTTCAGTATAGCAATGTAGTTCCAAAATAACTTGAAAAACCCCCCTGTTTTTATGTGAAGCAGCTCTGCCAGTCTCCCAGGCTGCAGGTACATCAATAACGTGCATTGTCTCCTGGCACGGTCAGCAGTTTGCCGCCTTGGACAGACGTTACCGCATTCTCACACAATTCTGCTCATTTGGGAGATGAGGCAAGACGTGCAATTATCTTCCAAGAGAAGGATTTTAGAGCAAAGATTAATTACTGGGAGTAATGAAGTCCACTCTTCTAATGGCCATTAGGCATTAGGAATGTTCTGCAAATAAAAATGTTAGTCCAACAATGTCTTTTCAATGGAAGTTTAGTATTTGAATATCTTTGTGTTGGATTAGCTGGATAATTCTGCAAACATTTTACATACATATTGGGTTTTATACATATAATCCCAATCTATATAGTTATATACAGAACACATCTCAGGCTATAGATTTCTTTTCAAGAAAATCATTGTGTCAAAATACCAGATCAAATATTACAGCACTTCATGAACAACATATTTCTCAATTTCATAGATAGACACATAGATAAATATTTAGAATTGTTTAAGCCAGTCAAGGCAGGGGATTGTCCCACTCTACTCTGCACCAGTGCAGCCTCACCTTGAGTGCTGAGTGCAGTTTTGGGCACCACAGTGTAAGGATATAAAGATCCTAGAGGGTGTCCAAAGGAGGGCAGTGAAGATGGTGTAGGGCCTTGAGGTGAAGCCACATGAGAAGCAGCTGAGGTCACTTGGTCTGTTCAGCCTGGAGAAGAGGAGACTGAGGGAAGACCTCATGGTGGTCTACAACTTCCTTGTGAGAGGAAGGTGAGGGCCAGACGCTGATCTCTGCTCTGTGATGACCAGTGACAGGGCTTGAGAGAATGACATGAAACTGAACCAGGGGACATTTAGGTTGGATATCAGAAGAAGGTTCTTCACCCAGAGGGTGCCTGGGCACTGGAACAGGCTACCCAGGGAAGTGGCCACCGCACCAAGCCTGACAGAGTTCAAGAAGCATTTGGACAAAGTTCCCAGGCATTTACTCTTGGGGTTGCCCTGTGCAGGTCCAGTTCTACGATCCTGATGGATCCCTTCCAACACAGGCTAGTCTATGACTCTATGATTCTAAGCATTTTTGACACAACAGGGCTCAGTTCATATAAAAATAAATATTACAGCCTTTTTCAAAGCCACATGAAAGTACTGGGAGATAACAGCACATCTGTAGAAAAATAAGTTATGGTTACACAGAAAAATCTGACTACCAATTAGAAAGCTATGAAATGGAATATGAAAGTTATTAGTCATTTAGAATGTATCCAAAATTTGCCAACTAGCCTGTAATCACAATTTATATGATAAGAAAAGAAACTTTGATTATTACAATACAGAGAAAGAGAACGAAAAGGCATTAACTGCAAAATAACAAAGAATCAGCTAGAGGAAGCAATTATTTACCTTTTGTGAAGATGACTACTACAGTACTACTAGGTGTCTCATACAAGTAAATACAGACTTGCTAAATTTTGTCTCAATGGCTGCTTATGCCCTCTGCTTTGCTTTCTACTGTTTTCAGTACAGGAGGTCAAAATCCATGGAAGTTGTCCCATTAGCACAGCTTTTATGTTGAGAAGCAACCTGAAGCAAAATGTTGCCATAAGGACAAAAGAGGATGGAAAGCAATAGCTAAAAGCCCTTGAGAGGGGAAGCTCTCTGGGAGACTATGTTGCACTGAATGTTACAATATATACTATGAAAGCATTGGATTTTTCAGCAGCAGCTGTGAAACTACATGCTCTTTTCAGGTGACATTTTATATGATAAGAAATGCTCTAATAACTTGTGCACTTAACCAAGATTGGAAGCATGACCTTCTGTGTGCATAGAGCAGCATAATGTCACTGACAGAGACAGATATGGATAAAACTGCCAAAAGTCATCCTGAAGAAACTAAGACATGCAGGAACTTTTGTGATAAGAAGAATTTCAGAGATAGAGCAGAGACAAAGAATATATACATATACACATATACACACACACACACACACACACACATATATGCTATAAAGCAGATAACACATTAATTTCTATCCTTCCACAGGCCTGGCCAGGGTTAGTAATCTGTATCCAAGCCTTTCAGTCAGTTACCGGCATTACATGGAGTAAAGTGCTAGCTGATGCTAGGGCAGGGACACTCTAGCAAGAGTCTGAGTTTCTCAGTTACACAGTTATAGTCAAAAATTCAGGGACTGAATTCAAAAGTGAACCCCTGGGTCCCACACGTATACACTACTGTAATACCTATCAGTTTATGTATGATTTCCTCAACACTTTGTTCAATAATGTAACAATTCTGTATTTACTTGTTAACATCCTATCATTTCAGAAGACTATGCCTGTGATTTCTCCATGCTTGCACTAGTTCCATTATTACTGTAACCACATCATGTTTTTAGTTGCAATCAAAAATTTTGGTATTGCAAATTCTCCATTCACTACGGATTTGTTTTGTGTGGGTATGCTTTATCCACTTGGAGCTAGGGGCATTTGCCCTCCTTGCAAGTGCTGAGGACTGTTAGGCCAATACACGTAAATTCAAATCTTTTTTTAAAAAAAGGAAAAAACATCACAGAGAAGTTTTCTTAAAAGCCAGGGACAGAGCCTGAGAGAGGGAAAAGTGCTGCACTTTTCACTTCTCTTTGCTCCATTGCAAAGCTTTTCTCTAGAACCTAATCTAGCATAGAGCAGCTTGAGTTTGTGCCTCAATAAAAACTAGCTGTACCCATTTCAGCTGCAGGCCTCCCAACAGAGCTCCACAGCTCCCTTTGGCCAGTAATATCCTGACACATGGTCTTTGTACTGGGGTACAAAGGGTTACGAACAGGAATGAATAAAAGAGAAGAATTCTAAAGCATTCAGCAGTAAGAAGTGAATTGCTAGGTTAAGGTAGTGATGTAACTGGACCTTTGATTTCATTTCAGATTTTTGTGCAAGATGAACGTATATGTGACACAGGTTTTTAAAAATTACCATTTCTTCAGTTGTTTTGAAAGTGGCTTTAAAGGAGGTTTCGCATGGTTATTTCTTCCCCTCCATGATACGTGAAAAAAAAACCCAATCAAACACAACCAAACAAAAAAATCCATCAATCTGAAGAACAGTCATACTGCCAGGAAAAAATAAATCAGCATAACGAAATTGGTTGTAGACATTCCTTTCAACAGCAGATAAAGCTTGGATCTGCCTGCAGACTGCAGAATACTCATAAGGAAGAAGACATTCTGGAAAATTCAGAGTTTACCAATATTCATCATTAGTAGACATTTTTCCCCACTTCATATCAATCAAAAACATACTGAGATGTTTGAAGGGCCTGTGAGGATTCATTTTGGCTAGAGCTAGGCTGGAGTTTTCCAAAATCTAAAGATTAAATATTGAAATAACATCCCAGCTGTCTTCATTTTTACAGGATGTTGATACAGATAAACAGCATGACAAAGTGAGAAATGAGTTCAAGACAGACACAATTTCTGCCAGCAAGATTGCAAAGTCTGCTTACAGTAGGATGCCTAAACAGAGGGAAGTTAGAAATAACATAATCAGTTGTTTATCAGACCTAGGAACCAGTGTAAGTCTGATAGGACTACTGTCAGAATTGCTATGCTTGGGGAATTTAACAGCAGTTTTGTGCCTACGAGTGATTACTGTAAAAAAAAATTCAACCGCTCTTCACTCTCACTCGGCTTTGATGTGATAAACCACAGTCTGAATATGAACAGGGATTAGATTTCAAGTAAAACCAAAATGAAGACAAAAGGCTGACACCTTGGGATGGGGCAGTTTTCAATAACCAAGACCTGGCCAAATGAGACATCCTTTGCTGCCACAATTCCTCAGCTCCCTGCAAATATCTGACAAGAAACAAATAGACATCTCTGGGTGGTCTCACTAGAAAACACAACATGGAATCGATATGTCATGAGTTAGACAGAACTGTTAAAATGAACAATTTTCCCAAGAAGAACCATGTCTTTTCAGCCGAGCCTGAGTCACTGAGGTAGCTCAGAGCTTAGGGGAGCCTGTGGCACTCAAGCTAAACCACATTTTGTTTCCTTGTTATAGCCTGATTCCGTGGGTTGCTAGAGAACGTCCCACTGAGCAGTAGGAGAAAAACTTGCAATTGGATTCTGTGTTTGGCAGGTTGCCAAGGCAGAGCCATGAGCTACTCACAGGGAGCTTTGCTTTCTGAGAGATATTCAAATACTTTCGAGTTTTCCTTTCTCTCTGTCCCCTTATGGTATTTGAGAACATCAATGTCCTACACGATTAGTACTGGTAATCTTACCTCAACTCTTATCAGGTTTTTACAAGACCTATCAGGATTTTAAAAGTGTCAATTTTTGCTTCAAAGGTGACTTAATCGTTCACATATTTAAGTGTTAAAAATAATTAATTACTATGGCTAAATCCCATTCAGTCACAAGCAGTGCTTTTTTTGAATTTTATTTTCACAAGCATTTAAAGTGACAGGTGATTAACCAGTGATCAAAGTAATATAGCATGAACTATCTGCAAATGAATAGAAATTCTTCATCTTAAGTTTTAAAAAATTTGGGGTTTTATTTAAATCAGATGGCAAGGAGACGTATAGAGTCCAGTGTGTCCTATAATACATCGAATATCTTAATGACAATAAATGCTTTCTCCTACAGAAATATCCTTTTAACACAAATAAGTATGTTACCTAAAACCTCAGAGATTAAGTTTCCCAGCAAACCTCTTCAACCTTAGATCCCTCGTCCACAATGGTACGACTGCTGTGAACCAAAGCTAATGCCCAAGCAATGCCCCAGGAGTGCCCACTTCAAGTTTCAGTAAGAGGCAAAGAAAAGGCAATCAAGGAGGGCTGTACCTTTTTGACAAGAAGGTCCAGTGGCTGTTTCTCTGCCATCCACATGATGACACGCCAGCAGACTGACATAATTTTTCATGCTCACACAGCAGTCATGCCAGCAGTGAGGAGCAGAACTCAGCTTGTTTCTGCCAGCCTACCACTTCGGTGGATCACTGTAACTGCTGGGAGCCTCTGACAAGAATCTTTTGGTAACTTGTATACAAGATTGAGGAAAACCTCTGCTGTGTAGTCTGCTCATTTGTACACCTACCTTGTCTGCTCTTTCTGAAGCCAATACCTCAGAGCAATCTGTAAGGAACATAGAGATATATCCTCATGGCTTGGTGTCTTTATTGCTCTTTTGTTTTTCCTGACCACTCTTACCTTGTTATATTACTTCCGGTTTCTAGAGTTTGAGTTCTTCCACACCAGTCCACTTCTTACCTTTCCCCAAATAAACTGGGCTATATTTCATGTTCCTGCTAAACCATTGGATATATTTAAGGCATAGAAAATCTGAATTTGTACAAGGCAAGAAATATTAATTCTAGCCTCAAAGAGATTGTTTTTATAAATGTAAATTTTAGTGAAAACACAAAATCCTGGTTATTTCATTTCCATGTTTGGATAAATTTGTGACCTGATGAAAAGACACAGAAGCTATTTCTGTATTTCTTTTTACCATCAAATATGGTTGTGACCTAACTCTTGTGTTTTAAGTTTGTTTTTGTGTTTTTTTCTTAGCTTGGTTTTTTACAGTGAGTAATCATGCCCATCAATTCACCAGTGTAATGAAAACTAAATGGCACTGGAGAGCATAACCACTGTCTTTTGTTGATAGTTTATTTAAAAAAGAAACCTACTGTCAGGTAACATGGATTCACACAATTGGGAGTGCCCCAGTTCTGTTGCTACAGTGTGTTGAGTACAACTACATTAACTATCTTGTATTTTCCTGTGTTGAGTTATCCACAGAAGTGTTTACCACCTTACTCTGGCCCAGGAAGAGCTGGGATGCTGTGGGCAGTGTCATATCCCTTCTGTCTCTGGAGTCACCATTTTAGACGGGAAATTGATGGAACTGCAAGCCACAGGGATTGCTGTTGAGGACAATCTAACAAGTACAAAGAATGAACTGAGGTTCAATAAGTAGTAATGACATGAACAAAAAAAAAAAGGCACAACCCCATAAATGTTAGCTGAGTATTCAGCTTGCAAAAACAGAAGAGGGAAGTTTTAGAAATTAAGCTAGACTATGCAGGACTCTTCGTCCCTTGTGCATTTGTACTGTGATGTAGCTTTAATCAAATTACCGTATTTTATTGTTTCCTGTCTCATTCAATGAACAGGGAGTTACTCAGTCTGTACATAACATTGCTATTCATGGTATAGCCTCTGGTCTTATTCTCCACACATCAGTTAAGTTTAGACTGACTAGAGAAATTATTAATTTCTGTATAAATGCCTTTTGGAGTTTAAATGGGCTGTTTAAAATGTATCACAATCATCAATAAATATTATGTTTGTGAGAGTAGGCATCATATCCATTTTACAGGTAAAGGAGCCATAAAGAAATTAACATTCAGCATATTTAATTTTAATCCATTCAAACGACAGCTTCAAATTATTTTTTCTACTTGTATCAGAAAATTTAATTCTAGTTTTTCGTAGCTTGCAAATATTTCTTTTAGAAATACTAAAAGCGTATTAGCAATACATTTTTTGTACACAATTTTCCAGATTAAAAACTGTGATTAAAAACCAGAACAGTTATCACATTGCATCATACTGTGTATGTCAGCGGCAAGGTTGGACACATTGGATCTCCTTCACAGACCTGTGCCTGTGGACCTAACAGAGTATCTCATGTGAACAGCAAGTTATCTTTCTCTGCACGGATCTACATTAGAGGAGGCTGGCAAACTTCATCATCAGGGCTTTCCACATGAAACTGTCTGAAGTGCTTTATACATATGGATGAGTTTCTCTTGTGAAATTAGGCAGTGTGAATCACCCCATTCCATAGCCAAGTAACTGAAATGCAGAGACATGGATTCTAAACTCCCCAAATTATTGAAAGTGCCCTTTAAGTTTGCAGCCCTAATTTTTCAGAACACTTAACTTTTTCTTTTATATCTTCCCCCATTCTTTCTTGGTATGAAAGATATTCCCACAAGTCAGTTGTGTTTGTGAGCTATCAGCTAACCACTTAATCTGCTCTCAGCAATGTCCCTTAGGGCACTTGAAAAACGGTGGGGTACACCATCAGGAACCACTTATGCCATAGGTGTCACATATAAAATCCATGACCAAGGACATGAAAGAGACCAGTTCTCTGGTGTGTCATTTGGCATCTTGGGTAATGAGGCAGTATCTTAGTTTCTACGAACATGTGCCTCAGTCATAGACATTTGTTCCACCCCTACACCAGTCAGTGACAATAGGAATCTCTTATGGATGCTCTAAGAATAATTTTAAATTTCTGGTCTGGGAGTGCATCTGCACTTCTGCACATTCATTTCACTGGACACTACCTGGGGCAGGGATGCACTTGTATCAGCACCCACTGTCTACTGTGTCTTCCTTTGAAAAGAGAAGGAGGTATCACAGTATATTCCTGTCAGATCCCCTGCCTGGACAAGAGGATCCCACCCTCTACCTCTCAGACTAGGCAGAGACAGCATTAGCCCTTTAATTATGAGGTTATGGAAATTAGAGAGAACCCAGAGACTGCAATCTCCTTGCAGAGATGCTAGGGTATCTGATGTTAGGCTCTAGCAAGATGCTGCCTTTTATCCCAAGGAAGCTGGAGTGTGTTTGTATAGAAATGAACAGAAGAGGCCCGATCTGGACCTACAACGAACAAAACAGGACTGCTGGAAATCAAAGTAGGAAGAATTGTGAAGAGGAGACTGTATTGGCTCATTCCCAAAGAACTTTTCTCCATCAGCCAGCACAGACTGGATGAAATTCCTGAAAGTTTTCAGAGGAAGAGGTGCAAATGGCACATCTGCATAGTCCTATATACAGAGAGACCATTTGATTCTTCAATACACTCATAGGGGGTTTATGTACCTCTGGCACTACAGGAGTTTTTTCTACTAATTTTAAACTTATTTCTTCCTGTTCTTTAGTCTCTGGTCTCAGTCGCTGATTGTCACTTGGATATTATTAGTGAAAGCTGACAGAAGTTGCCAGCCAGTGCTGTAACACTAGTTGCCGTAGAGAGTCTCTAAGAGGGAACACTTTGTAGCTTTGAAGATCCTTAACAAGGATGGATGCTGTGAATCTCTACTCAGCACCATGTAGTACTTGGTTGTGTTACAACCTTCATGGTGAGCCGGGACCTTTCAACCCCCGGGCACCACAAGAGCTTATCTGTTTGAAACCAAGGAGCGTGTGCTCTCCTGATAGCCCCAGAATCCCCTGGCACCAAGGGGACACATGGAAAGGGCTGATAAACATCCTCGGCCCAAAAGGGCAGGATGTAGGAGATAAGCTGGAATTTGTGACTGACAGACAAATAGTATTTTACTCACTATAAAAGACAGCTGCATTTTTCCTTTGATGGAGCAATCTTCCATACATTCTCTGAAGTGTATGGAAAGGTTTCTCTCCGGGATTCCGAGATGTCGGATTCCTGTATTTTTTTTTCTCTCCATGGAGTTGAGAGATGGGAAACCGCCTATACACCTCTGCTAAATTGGTAAATTGCATCGGCTTCCTAATTCTACATTTCCTTGGCTAGCTATAATATAGGTACCTTTATTGTGCACTAAAACTACTAGTAGCTCTATTTGTGTTATCCCCTGTAGTAATAGCCTGTTAGAGTTGTAGTTTCATATGTGTTTTCTTGTGTCTATTCAATAAATCTGTCATATTGTAATAGACCTGATCTCCATCGATAATGAACAAGAGAGGTAACGGAATTTCTAGGGTGCGGGTCGTTCTAATAGAATTGAAATCCATCCAGGTGTCTCTCATATTCATAACACATGGTCAAGTCAGAGTCTTCTCAGGCCTGGTGAGAACACTCTGGCTCCTGACATCTCCCAAAGGTCTCTCTGATGCCTTCTGGTTCCTGTGTTCAGATGTAGACTCCTTGCTAGCAGTAGCAAGCTGTCCTGAAGAAACTGATATTTTTCTTTTAGCCAACCTCCCCTACCCCCCCTCCAGCATTTAGTCTAGGTGTACCTTCCCCGTTTAGAAATATCTCACTTTCTGGTTTTGACAAAAGTTCATTATAGGATGAAACACCAATTTGGTGTAGATACGATCTTTTACTTTAAAAACATACTAATACCCTTGCTATGACTTTTAAGTTCTGACTTTGAAAGGATGCAAAATTGATCTTCACAATATTTTGAAAAGAACAGTGACAAAGAAAGGTTGAAAGTCCTCTTTAAGAATTAATTACATATTTTAAATAAATCATATTAGAGATGAAAGACTTTCTTAATGCACACATTTGAGGTAAAGTTCTCACTCCTTTTAAGCACTTATTGAGTAAAGGACACATAGTAAAAACAGACAGAAGAAAAGAACAACGTAGAAATTTAACATTAATGATATTTTGAGATCTTCCAGGAAAAAAGAAACCAAGTAATATACTTAACAAATGGAGAGACAAATACTATCTTCCTGTATATAAGCTTAAATAATACAACAAAACAAAATAACTAAAGAAGATAATAAAAATAAAATTAATAATTCTAACTAGATTTTAATCTAATCACACCATCTAATAATGAATTTATGAAAAAATAAGTGGATTCAGACAAATTAGAGAAAACAATAGCATACTCAACTCATTCCCTTGATCAGTCAACATTCATCACAACTCTTTCTGTTCATCCCTGCACACAACAGCAGCAATTGAAAAAGGAAAAAGACTGCAACAAAAATAAGCACCCATTTCACACAGCACTACTTTTTAATCACCCAGTGCCTGAAGAAATTAGCCAAAACACTACCAAAGGATTGCATTTTTATTTTCATTTTTATATGAAAAGAGACCGACAGGCTGTTGTAGCTTCACACATTAATGGTTTGTTCTGGTATGTAATGGGAAATATACTCCAGAGGGTTAGGCAGCCTGCATAAGCAGGGATACACCAGCATGGAATATGAACTTCACTAGAAGTTTAACCTTACTGAATAATTACTGTTTTGCTTAGCTCAAGAAAGCTGCCTGAATTACTTATTACATCTACACTGTTTAACTTACTTTTTTTTGCAGCTTCACAGAAGCCCAGTAAGACCATTGTCTTTATGGTAACTGTTTAGGACATTCTTTATTAGCACCAAGAGTCAGGGTGCTTTTTGCCATTATTATGCCCAGCTATAGCTCTTCAGCTCATTAGTTATTGACTAAGACAAGGCTTTCTGTCTATATGAATACTAATTTAGGGAATCAGGCATTGTACTCCACTTACAAGCAAAAAATATTCCAGAAAGTGCAACCTGACTGTGAAATTTTCCACACCTTCAGAGAACACCTTTTTTGTTTGTTTGTTTGTTTGTTTTTTGTTTGTTTTTACTTTTCCTGACTGAAGCCGTCACAGGATGGAGAAATCTTCAGGCTTTTACTTCTGTGCGGGAAGACCTTGGAGGCTCACTCAGCAGAGCAGCCATCTGGAAGATGTGGCAGAGGTCTTTGGCTGTTTCACCACCAGAGTTTCTCAAAGCTGAGATATCTACAAAACATTTCTGTTTCAACAGACTGTAGGATTTCCCTGTAGCTCTGGAGAGCTTCCAGTTTCTTTTGATACGGATGCCATTTTTCTAGATGGAAACCCTTGGCTCTTTCCCAAGAAGTTAATACACTTACTAGTCTGAATTAAATTCAGACCTTTAAATTAAAAATATTCCCTCTTCACATTTTGTCAGATTGTGTGCACCCCTCACCCTGGTGTAATAGGAGGCAGTGGAGTCTATCCTTGTCATTGTTACAACTGCATGATAATTTGGAGAATGCTATTACCAAGCTACCTGATAGCTTTTGTTACAATGATCAGGGTCATTTTCTTCTCTTCCCTCCCATTCCCAACATCATTACCATTAATAGTCAGTTTTGGCTGAGATGCAAAGGAGTATTTTAGACCATTTTCTTCCTTTCCTTATGCCCTCTGCCTGATTTGTTCTGCAGCACTTTTCCTTAGAAACAAAAAACTATACATTTTTTGCTTTTAATTAAGAAGTACTGAACAAGGTTAGCTCCAGCTCTTGCCAGGCATCAGTCTGATGATTTCTGCTGGCAATTTATCATCTGAGTCAGTTGCCAGCAGGGACAAGAGTGCCTGAAACTAACCTTTCCACATCAGGCTGAATTTCATTACATTATTTTTCCAGTAAAGATTTGCTTCTAAAGAGGAGAAGAAAAGGTTATAAATAGGTTAGACACATCTCAAGCCCTTGGGGGCCATTGCCACATACTTAGTTATTTCTTTAATCCTGCCTAGCAAATAGCATTTATCATTCTTCACATTCTGCATATTTTAACTGTGTACCTGACTTCAAAATTATTTAATCACATTTCACCACCATGAGCATTAATATCACTCCTAATTAAGCACAAAGTATCTGAAATATTCTCACTCTAAAACCTTGGAAAGCCTAAATGAAAATTTTTGTTTAGCACACTAGATTTCTAAATTTTCTAGGTCTGAAAAACTGGCCTAGAAGACTCAGATGAAAAGATTTTTCTAGTAATTTTATCCTTCCTTCTCACATAGAAATAGCTAGCCTCCTGTTTTTAACTCAATTTTGTCTCATGTCCTCAGCCAATCCAGAGAATTTTGCAGAAGGAAAATAACTAGAAAGAACAAAAATTGGTCACGTCTTTACAAATGTCTTAGAGCACTTGCTTGGTATTCAGTCAGACCAAGTGGATGCCAATACAACCATGTTTTTGCTTATACAGGTAAATAAGAGGCAGTTCACTCATCTTAATATAGTCAGTCTTAGCTGTTCAACAGAGGGGTCCGGTTCTTCAACTCAGATGGAAATATGACAGAGAACTGAAGCAGGAATATGGTACATCTTTCTACAGAGACACCATAATACAGATGAACTGCACTTGTCATTTTTCTTTCTTATGTCTTATCAGGGAAATCTCAAAAAAATGGGAGTGACAAAAGATATGATCAAAAGCCTGGATTGTTGTCCCCAGCAGAGGTCTAACCTGGGTCCTCAAAGCCTTTACTTACAGAACGAGTTATCTCCTTACTATATTTTTCCCAAGAGGGATTGCTTGTATTTTTACGGTGAAGATTATATTGTCTCTTAGAAAAACACAATCTCAAGTTGTTTTTATGAAATAAAAGCTGCCATGAAGAATTACTATTTTCTACTATTTTTCTCAGTCAAAGGAAACCCCTCTATGTAGAAGTTTGAAACTAATGGAATTTTTATATATAGTTCTAATACAACCTAAAGACTCAAATAGAGATTGCTGTCATATGTAGCATTAGAATGTGATCAGAATTAACCCCAGAGAGGGAATTAGATAATTATAAATATTTTCACCTGTAAGCACAACTGAAGACTAAACCCATGAAATTTCTTTGTCATTAACCTCCTGTCACTGGCACACACACAAGTGCTCACAGCTGCTCAGGACCACAGCTTGATGCCAGCTGGGTCAGCTTGCCTGTAGTATGTCCTCATGTCACACAGCTGTCTGCCATGTAGATATTGAAGTACCTGAGGCTCATGCTATAATCACTTCTGTCATTTTTTTTATTCACTTGACTCCTCTTTGGTTGTGTAAATAATATGTGGTAAACTTTGAAATTTCTTAGAGAAACTATCCCACCTAATGTCTGTTTTGGTATGATAAGCTTTTAAACTTGTATAATTATTCAGTGATTAATTATTATTATAAAATTATGTAGTCTTTTATTATGTTTGGCAAAACATTAACATCCTGATGTAAAATGGAACTGCAGGTTATGTATACATATAGCATCTGTGTGTTGCAATTGATAACTCTGCAAAAGAAGCACATTTTTCATATATAACTTTGGGACACTGACATATGATCAGCAAGTGTCCCATTATGCTACTGTCATGCAATATATTTTTCCTGTGCTAGTAAAGCAATCTGAAAATATATTTACTTAGCTCTAGGCTCTGACTGTCCCCTTTACCACAAAGATCATAGTACTGTTGGTCCTCTGCCCTTGGCAACATCACATTTTTGTGCAAAAAGTACTGACATGATATGAGAGATCAAATCTTTCCAAAACCTGCTTGCAGTGATACAGAATTGAAGGTATCCACAGTTAGTGTCCTGAAAAGAACAGCTACAACAAAAATATCCACAATGGGAGCATTTACCTTCAAAACCTAGAGGTAGATAAGGTTGAGGAAGCTGGTTAGAAAAATATTAAGAAGCAGTAGTTAAATGGGTAAAATGCTCCCAGGGCATTTACTTTTACATTGTCTTTTATAATATATGTATTACAACTAGAAAAAAGAGACCACTATGGAAGGGATTCCATTTCCCTGTTCTTCAACATCAGTGTGTTTGAACAGAATAGTCAGTGAGACTTATAAAAGATAAAACAACATCTGAACAGGGAAAGCTGAAAGTAAAGTCCTAGATCCCACAATTTGGCTGACTGAAATATTTTGAAGCTGCAAAACGAAAAATAAAGGCAGTTGCCAGTGGTCTACCAAAAGGATGATGGAGTGATAGATGACCGGTTTTTAGAAAATATAAGGTAAAGCAACAGTAGTAGAGGGAAAATTACTTGCAGCTGTGCTAACATCTGGGGGTTTTTACCCAAAGTCTGAGGAAATTAAAATATATGATTCCTAAACTAATTGCTGTGTGTGGTGTATCATTTCAACTAACCTTGGTGCTGAAAGGATGGAACGTGCTAAATCTGACAATTTTTAAGAAGGGGGCTCAGGAGGAATCCCCAAATTACAGAGCAGTAAATTTGATTATGTGGATGGGCAAAATGACAGCAGGCAAAGCAGAGAATGCCATCACTGGACACACATGAACACACCGGAAAAAGGAAAGAATCACTGTGTCTCACACTGGAGAGGCGTGTCTGCCCATTTATGCTGACTCTCTCTCAGTGTATAATTTTATTATTTTTACATATCCCATTCTATGTCTTGCTGTTGGTAAAATTTATCTGTTCCTGGTTCTTGATTGTAAGTAATTCACATTTTGTGTCATTCATATTTTGACAGTTTTGATGGGCTAGTCACATTCCCCCTGTTCCCCCTGGGTGTATATGACACAAATCCAGATGATAAATTCATCATTTTGCCTTTTCTCTGAAAAAAATAAATGCATTCTCTAGCACCCAAGAGACCACAGCTGCATGTTTTTCATTCTAATAATTCAAAAATTTTCTAAGTTCTTCAGCCAGGGAAAAAGAAATTCTTTCCAAGCTTAAAATGCCCCAACTAGCTAATTTAGGAACACTAGGTGTTCTACAGCATTTTGCAGTTGCCCTCAGAGAGCAGCCAAAATGCTGCTCTTATTTTAAGATTGGAAATTTACATTCAAAATGATAGTTTAGACACTGTGGAAAGAAGTAGCAGTTAGGAGAATGCAATCATACATTTGCTTTAGTCAGAAAAAAAAAAAGAGCCATGAACTATAGCAAACTGAAAGTGATTTTAGATTATTTTTTAGTATGCATAAAATTCTTCTGAATGTGAAATCCTGTCTTCAACAGAAAAAAATAAAAAAGAAATTTGAGAACTTTTTTTGAATTTAAAATTCTTGACTGCCAGTCTTCTGACGCATGACATTTTAATAGAATGCTTATTTTCTCCTAAAGAAAAGTACTTTGTCTTGAAATTGTTGAGCATTTTAATTATGTTTGGAATTCTTACTGTGATTTTCTTTTGTCTATTTAGTGAAAATATTAACATCCTCACAAGTAAAATTTACATGGCGATTTCCTGAGTCACTTCCCACTGGTATTTCACATCTATTATTCCTGTCATCTCAACAGTAAAATAAAAATAAAAAGCTTATTTTTTATAATGCTTATGTAAATATGTTTTGCACTGCTGGTGCTTGATTCTTTATTCAGTTGATGAATAGTATCCATTACTATCTCTGTGAATCTTGAAATGAAAAGATTTTGAAAAGCCAAACAGGTGGTGAGATACTGTAACTCCTTTGATTTGAATTTATCTAAATATCCCAAGCCTTGTTTTACTTTCTGCATAGGAAATTAACATGACTCACTTCTTATAACTTCAAGAAAACAGAATCTCTCAGCACAGCATTTCTATTCGTAGTATACAGGATGTATGTGCCAGAACTGCTAGAGACAGTGAAATCAGTGTAGGAGAGGAATAGAATGCAAATAAAAAAATATATCGTCTATCTTGATTCTGTGATAGATGCCAGAATTCTATATTTTGAAGAATTCTGCATATATCCTTCAGAAATCTTGCACTGTCAGTCTGGATTGTTTGGAATGGTCAGAAACTGCCCTATCCTCTAAATCCTGTGCCTAAGATTGGTGATCTTGGCAGAAGATCTACTGTGAAGGAAAAAAGGGGACACAGCTTCCCTGACTTCAGTTTTGCTGTGCCACAGACAGGAAAGTATTACTCAGCTTGACTGAAAAAAACAGTGCTTATATTCCAAAAAGAGACGAATTACAGGTTCTTTTTTTGAAAGTATCTTCCAGACTAAAGAAAGAAGTTTACCACAGACAACTACACGGAGTTAAATTCATCTGCTACAGAAGGACAGAGAATTTAGTAACACCGTCTGAGGTTTGAATAAATGACAAGCAGTATCAAACTTGATGCTTTAATATCAAGTAGTAGCAGCAGAACAAAGGATTTAGAATCAGTGACGTACCGAATTAAGTACATCAAATTAAATGTGATCTCTCATCTCACAATCAACTCAGATTATCTAATTAATGATGACAATATTGAAAAAGTCTTGGGCTGCAGATAGGGAAAGACATTTTTAGCATCAGTAAGTATAATCCTTCTGCAAAGACAGGAACAGAGCAGTTCTGTGTACCAATCTGCGGCCAGAGAATGCTTGTGCTCCCAAAACCGTGATGAGGCCAAAGGTCTGCAACCATGCAGCTAAGAGAGAGCAGGATGGTGTTCAAGCAATGAAGCACTGTGAAACATATTGAAAGTAGTAATAATAATAAATTATAAGGGAAAAAAAACCATTTATCTGGTATGCAAAGCATAAACATATCTGACACTGAGTGTACTTCATTGAAACTAAGTAGATGCATCAAGGATAATGTTCAATGATTTGTCTCAGTGGATAAGATAAATATTATATAAGCAACATAAATTGTAAAACTGAAGGAAAGATTTGGACATCTTTTAGAGACAAGCTAGATAGGTCTCTACTCAGGGCCTCAATTATCAATAAATGCCTTTCCTGTGTGATGTTACATCTTATTGAGCCTTCAAAAATTGTTTTAGCACTTGGGTCTTTCATTTAACTTACATCTCATTGCAAAATTTTTCCCAAAGACATAAGGGGATGCAACTTCTTTTGAACAGGAGTTTCTGTATGGCAGATGCACCCTACAACTGTTTCCATGTAACAGGTCTATTTCTCCAACAGCTTTTGAGTACTTCACCTATATATGAACACAGTGTGTTAAGTTCCCATTTGTGTAAATGAGGAGTGAAATTCTTGTTTCAGAACATTTCATACCAACCTTTCCTAGGTAAAAAATATCAGAGAGTTTCAAATCAATCAAAAATCAGCCTCAATACTATTCTGTTTTACAATGTCACCAGGGACCTTTTCAGTCACTGCTTTTAACACTAGTTGCCCTGCTCTGTCTGCTTCTCTGTAGCTCTCTATTTTTAATAAACATTTTGGTTGTCAAAAGTGGCTTAGCCTGAAAAAATACAAGTTTTCCCTGGGGATCAATGAGAATTTTTCTGCAAAGTATAAATCAGGTTACCTAAACTGTTTCAGAGCTACAGATCATTAAAAATAAATTACTCATTTTGAATATTTTAAAAGGCATTACTATAAAGATTAGAGGTAACTATCAGGTTTGTTTTTAAATTGGGAAATCACCATTAAAAAAGAGAAATAAAAATTACTGGAAGAAAATGCGAACTTGTTTATAGTTCATGAAAGATTAGTTGGACACATATAACTTGTGTCATTTGCATAACATGATTGTAAGTTTTTTGTAGGGGTTTATTTTTTATTTGCTTTTGGGGTGGGGTGTTTGGTTGGTTGGTTTTTGGTTTGTTTGTAATAGAGAAAAATGGAAAAATACAGGAGTTAACTTTTTGGTGTACTTGAACAAAAATCTTTCTCCTGGTGAAGTCAATTGATGAGGAAGAATGGGAGGAAAACACTCTCACTTCAAAAGTGACCCTCTGTCACTTCCTTATTCCACACAGGGTCATAACTAACTTGTGAAAATCACTGTTCACACAAGTCATAAATTTTACCTTGGTCGCTTGCTGCCCATGCCTGCCCACCTGGATGAGTTCCTAACAAGCTAATGGTATCCAGCTCCAAATTATTATGGAGAAATTATTTGACTCAGTCCTCCTTGGGATGGTTTTGTCTAGTGAGCATCACTTGTTTGAAAATACTTGAGAAGCACTCAGGACAAAGTCATCACTGCCTCCTTCACCCTCCTCTCAATCAAGCCATGGGTAAGAGCATGCAGGAATATGCAGGAAACACCAGTCCTGCTGAGCAGAGATATCTCAGCCTCCCACAGCCTGACCCTACACCTTGGACTGAGCAGGCAGAAGTGGGAGCAACACCTTTCCTGGCCAGCAGGCTGGCTTTTCAATGGGTTTGCTGCCTTGGCTGCACTGACACAGAAAACAAGATCTGTATGTGTTGGAGCAGAGGCAAGAAGGAAATTATTTGCTTGGTTTGCAACTGGATTGTTTTCCAAGGAAGAAAATCTTGTCAGAAAAAGTACAAAGAGATAGCAAGAGAAAAATAAGGGGCAAAAATTCTTCCCCATTTTCCTGCCCAACCTTGGATGGAAATAAAATTGCAAGTAGTTAATTTTGTTCCTTTACACATTTGAAGATAGAAAACAAGCTGCAAACAGTGAGCTGAATGACAACAGCTTCTGACTGTCTAACCCTTTTCCCCCCAGTCTTACACAAGCTCACTGCCTTTGGACAGCTTGTGGTGAGAAGGGTCCTGCCTCTGGCCTTTGAAAACACCAGTGACATAGGCTCTCAAAAATAAAAAGAATTGTTTTCCCATTCAATTGCACTTCAGTGGCTCTATTACCTTCCTTCAAAGAATACACTGGCAATGTATAAATCAGATTTTGCTGACGACTTTTCTGGTGTAAACTTTCTTTCTCAGTGAGAAAACAAACAAAAAGGGAAGGTCTGAAGGATATTTTCTACATTTTTAGAGGCACAAAGTGATACTTAGACTCATAGTTCATATACAATTGAAAGTCACGGAATTTAAATCACAGCAGTGGTCCTCATAAGTGTTATCTAAGCTTGTGCTCTAATATGAATGAAGAAACCAGATTCTCTTGCTTCAGAAAATGTAGTCAGCTTGACTGACAGGACAAGTTTCCTCACTACCTATGGCAGAAAGGGCCATTTTCTGGTAATTGTAAGATTTAAGACTCTAAACAACATCTGCTGACAGTTAAAAGATGCACACAACTGTCTCATTCTCTCCCTATCTGCACTGATAACAAGACTTCAGATGTTCAGCTTCCTGACATTACAGTTAAGCATCTCTAACACAGAAAAAAAAAGCAGCAAAGCTCCCGGGTTTCCTTATAACCTGGCCTTATCCACCAAAGAAAGCCCTTCTAAGCTCACACCAAATTGACTGGTGTATCATTTTTTCTCTTTTCTTCTCTGTCCAATGCTCTCCCCCTCTATGACTAAAAAAAGGCCCTAGCACCTTTTGTTTCTAATATGATATTTTTTCCATCTGCAAGTTTTCTCTTTTTTAAATTGAAAGTTTGACAATGCAAGTGACCAACATTTGAATGTATGTTATTTACTCAAAATTTGAGTTTGGTAAGTTTACTTGAGGTCAGAAGCCAAAGGAGAAATTGAAGCACAGCTTTAGAAGTCCTGCATCTATAAATCTATACATATGTGGGAAAATGCGTGGTTGTATAAAAGACAGTACAAAAATTGTTAATGGGCAAAATATTTTTGCAAGTGTATGCCATTTCTAGCTGTAGGCAGCCAGTTTACTTTATGAAAGACAATCCTCAGTTTGCACTACAGCTCTAGGTTAGTGATTAGTAGAAAATTGTTATTTCACATGCCACTTGTTATTAATAATTATAGTATTTGTTTAATGACTAGTCTATTTTTTGCCATGTTCCTATGACAGCAATTATCACGTTGTTTTAGGTATTGTGACTGAGGATGGTAATTTAAAGGGTGTAATTTACTTCTGATTACTATATTGTGTCACATGAATAGCTATACTTCATCATGGTGTACACTACTGTGGCAAAAAAAGAACAAAACAGAGCCTTGCCTGAGGCTTGGTGGAGGGGAAGGAAATGAAATGTTAACATGAAAGAAAGCTTCTGTTTAAACATGTAATTGCTTGCTTGGAATACAGCACTCTCAGGTGCTCACTGTGTAGTGAAGATAGAGACAAACTGAAGAGAGTGTGGAATTATGTGTCTTCATAAAGATTTCCTTTTAATGCTCAAAAATTATTCAAATCCTAACAAAGTGCCTGTTGCCAAAGTTGTCTGCCTATGACGGTAACAAGGGTAATATATGTTTATTTACATAAAGTAACACAGGCAATAATGCTTGACGACAGTGTACCCTCAGTGTCGTGTGGGGCACCTGAGTTACTCTTATCTGTGAAGTTTGTTCTACTTACTATCATAAAGTATATAACATCCTAGGCTAACAAGAAGTAGATTGCTTTATATCCTTCTATATTTTATAGCCTGTTACAGGTGGCTACATTATATACTCCATTATCCTAAAATATGAAGTACAAAAGTTGAGAGATTTCTGAAACCACTGTTTTGCTTGTACATCCCAGTCTCTTTAGCAAAAAGTATTTTAGACTTATGCTAGTCATGTATGTGGTATTTTTTGTCATAATATTTACTCCAGCAGAGAATGAGAAAGAAGGAGCAAACTTGGAATACTGACATCTTTCTCTGTTCCATCTCTATACTGAAACAGTGAAAAACGACTAAAAATATTATAGATATCCTATGGCCTTGGGGAATAGCATATTGACCCTTTCTGTTCAAGTAGTGGAACAGTCACAACAGTAATGACACACTTTCTTTGTTAATACTGGAGCAGTCTGCCAAAAGAAGGCCCCTGATCTAGCAAGGCACCCATTATCTCAGGATATAATATACATATAACTTTCAGCAGATTACTTCAGCACTAGAGCAAGATGAAAACAATAACTTGGAAATTTGTGCTTTCCAAAAAAATTTTTAAAATATCCTTTTCACAAAGCCTAGTCCTTCAAGCTGCTAATACTGATGAGCTGTTGGCTAAGAATGTCTAAGATAAAAGATCAAATTCCAGTGAAGGTCATGGACAAAGCTGCTAGATCTTTTGAAAATTGAGAGGAAATGAAGTAATACACTGAAGAGTAAATCCATAGGACCAAAGAATTTTATGGTTTGGTCTTCCTCTTTATATTCATGCAACTCTTTGACATGCAGTTGTGTGAGTGGCTGCCTGCTACCTACACATGCTGAAATATTATGTCTCCCACAAAGGCCCTTCAGCAGACAGAGCTGCTAATTTTCATGTAAAGACAGCAAGAAGCACCACCATATCACTTGAGAGTCTTTGAAAACACTTATATCACTAACATCTGACTTGCTTGGTGATGAAGTTAGAATTAAATAAACATCCTGTGGATGGGAACAAAGGAACCACCTATTTTTTGCTACTTCACATTCAAGTTGGAGATAAAATCAGATGCCTAAATAGTGGATCCCCATAATCACCAAAATATAACATAACAGCAGGGCAACCTGGCAATGAGAAAAGAATCAGTCTCTCTGATTTCTTAAAATTTTTCCACTTTGAGTTTCCCACCATATAGTTCAGGCATTTAACAGCAAGGAAAAATTATGAAGAAAGACAAAGTCTCAGAGAAGAGAGGCAGAAAAACTTGAGAGATTAAGTAGCTTGAAAAGCATTGACAATGATTGTGCTGAAGGAAAAAGGCGAATCATAAATCCAAAATTCAGTATTTGTTTTGTAAGGTACTGCCAAACACTTTAACATACAGGCAAAGCAGCTGCTGCCAAACTACTCTATAGAAATTCTCTTTCCTAATGTAATTGTGGAATGGGATATTTATCCATATCTCAGTAAAAACCGTAGAGTACAATTATGGTGTGTGCACAGGGTATATATGGAGAGTATTTTCTTAGGACTAAAACTTTCTAACAAGAGGCCTTGATCAGAGCAGCAATATCACTTTTAAAATTTGGCCAAATTAGTCTACGGCTAGTGCTCAGCTATGTCCATTAGTGTAGCATTTTATTTGCTTGATATTTTTCATGGAAAATTGAGATTGCCAAATCAGGACTTTTGTGCTTTTTCCTTCTTTTGTAGAAAAAAATCTGGTTCCTAATGATTAAAGCTTGGCCAATGGAAATGGCTGGGTACTTTGGATGGCATTTTTTTTCAATAAGAGCACAGTCAAATTCATGCTTCCATTACAATTTATTAAAGTCTAGGGCTCAGTTCAAGTACTAGTACTCTATGAGTTGCACTGTGATATCCAAAATATCTACTTAAGGGCTGCATGTATGAATATAGGTAATGCAGTTTAGCAAGAAATTCATGTGTCACTAAAGCTCATGCCTAAGACCGAGGTTAGTTGCTTAAACAAAGACACAAAGTGCCATTCAGGAAGACTGAGGTTACCCCTCCCAGCCTTCAGTCAGCTACGCAGAAAGACTCTGGTCTTTCATAGGTTCCACACCATACCTGGCTACTTGAATGTCTTGGAAACTCTAAGATAACTGAAAATGTGCATAACACCTCTGTCAGGGCAACTGGCTTGAATGCAAGATCTCCATTGACTTCAGTGGGAGCATAGATACCTGCCTTGCATGTAGACCCCCCTAAAGAATAGAGACCTTTCTTAGGAGTCATAGTCACTAATGGATTTCCCATCCACTAAGCTGTGAGTTGAAAAATCCTTAACTGACATAAATCTAAGGCTCCTGAAGAACAAGGCTCCTGGTGTGAACACACTTTGCTCAAATTTGATTTCCTCTTTTCCTCTTGCTTTGTTGTCTGGAAGACAAGCGAGCTGGTAAGTGGTGTTCTCGGCACTATTTCTCGGTTAAGCTCTAAAGTGGTTCTTTTTTTGTTGCTGACTTATACAAACTGGATATGTAAAGAAATGGCTATATTATTTGCCTGGTGTCTCTTACACTTAGCCTTTGGATGATTTTTCTGGAACAGCTTTAACAGAAGTATGTGTAGTTTCATTTTTTTTCCTATTTTGTTTTTTTTTTGCTAATAAATTAAAAATTGTGAGAATCATAGGGTTTACTCTTCTGCAATAAGAAAATCTGTCCTTAGAAGCCTTATCAGTGTCCAGGCAACAGCCATTTGTGTCCAGGCAACAGCCTCGTTCATTCTGCTCGTTGACCTCTTCTTCTTAAGTGACAGGAAATGTTCAAACAATGACAAATAGAAACATTGTAAATTCCCTGAAAAAGCTGGCATTGGTGGGGATGAAGCTCACAGTGTGAAGGTCACAAAGCATATGAGACTAAGCATACCTCAGGCAATAATGTTGGCTTTCACAGCATTAACATCAACCATGGCATTAACAAGACAGCTGCAAAAAAAATCTTATATCCAGCAATAAATGATAACACAAATACCTAAGGATGGGTTCTGGGAGCCTCTTTTCTGTGACGGTTGTTAGCAGAGGCTTCACTACCCTGAGTACCCTTATCCAGTGCCTGATACTGCAGCTCTCTACAGTGAAGATCTACCTGACGTGCTGTCTAAGTAACAGTTCATGTCTCTTATACTATTCAGTTGAAATATCAAGGTTTCAAGTATTATGTGGATTTTCTTTGTGCATTTCTCACTCTTCCTGACTAAAATGTTTTGCTTGAATAACAGGGAGACACGTTTTTAGAATGATGTTGTATCAATGACTCTTCTAGTCTTACAGACATGAATCCTGCCCATCTCAATCCATTTCAAATTGCAGTTTAGGATGATCTGGAGCTGTTAACCAGCTGGTCAGTTCAATTTGGTGTTGCAGTAAACATTCCAGGAGCACACAGACAAGGATTTAACAAATGAAGCACCATTAGACAGATGATGGTATAACAACCGTGTCTAGTACATAGGATAGTCACAGGATAGCAGTGATCCAAGCCAGCTGGTCAGCTGGTCTCTTGCCCACTATAGATAGGAAAACACAGCATTGTTAGCAAGTTTTTAGTTTCTTCCTATAAACCCTTCTTTCCTTCTTCACCATTTTAGTTTTTGTACTTCTCCTATTTCTCTCAGGATGAAATTACTTCCATATCAGCTCCATTTCAAAAATCTTGAGTTCTGTTCCTCCTATATCACATATTAAAGGAAGGGAGAAAACATCTAGTAGCAGAGTTATCATTTGAAAAAGTTCGTCTTGTACAAATCAACCAAAAAAAAAGGAAAAGTAAAGCAAAGGGCTTAACTTTGGAAATCCACCAATCCAAATCTGAATCCATTAAGAAACAGGCCTGGAATTAGTATAATTCATGTTATACATCTAAACATTTCTCTATGTTTCTACACATGAAGAATGGCAAGTCCCAAGGAATTTAATGGTGTGTACTTTAAACGGTTTCCATTAGTTATTTTTCCCTTCAGATTGTGCTAAGTGCCATGGTTAACAAAAGATTACAGTTACTGCATTTTTTACAGGTCAGATAAGGGCTGTGGCTAATTAACGTTTTGTCTTAGTCATATTTTTAATTTGTTTGTTTTATTTTAAAGTTTCAGTCAAATGACAAAAGAGAAAAATATCATATATTATGTTTATTAAAGAGTTAAAATAAACAGTCTTTGAATGACTTACTCATGGCTACCCAATGGATGCCTAGAAACAGAAACATGTGCAAAATTCAAAATGCTACATGAATTATTTGCAAGCAAATAAAAGGGAATTCTGCCAGCCCAAGATGTTAGAAGATAATACCACTTAATTTGGCACTGGTGAGGCACAACTCATTTAAGATACTCGTATTTACAGAAATGGATCATAGAGTATATATTTTCACATACGGAATACATGAAAATTATTGTCTTTATCATTGTGTTATTTTTTAGCATTTAAATAATTTGGCACAATCTGACTGTCAACACTATTTTCGTAACTCACCAGTGTGTGGCTCTCCTTTTGGGGTTCTACAAAATAATCCAGTACATGTAAGTACTTTTTCTCAGAAGAGACGTTTTTTCTAATAAAAAATATAGATCTGTCCATAATTATCTCCTCTGTCTTTCCAGAGTCAATGGAGAACCTTAAAAAGGGTTTATTCATTATGTTTAGTACTTAACCAGAAGACCCTCCCTTTTCCAACAAATTCCTTTCTTTCCTCAATGGCATAGTACTTAAAAGTCTTTGGTTTGACTATAGTAAATCCCAAAACTTGCTTTCCATCATACAGTATATCCTACCTATTAGATAAGAATTGCACAAAAAAATCTTTCAAAAGAAATAGAGACGAAGGAGAGGAAAAAGCTGTTTCTCAGAAGGTAGTAGTCAATTGAAACTAGAAAGGAGTCATAATATGAAAATGTTTGTAACACCTGCAAACTTACTGCAAAATATCTGTCCCTATTCCTCCAGAATATCCCAAGTAAAAGTAAATTACTATTTTAGTTAATGATGCCAAATCAACCCTTTGATTTTGTACTTGAAATAGTGCTCTTCTGACATTTAAAACAAGTGAGGCTTGTAGGGAGAAGCAGTGGGAAGAATCCTTTATGGAAATGGAGGGAATAATTTGGGAAGTCGGACAAGGTTTTCATCTCTCAGAAAGCAGATGAAGAGGATAACAGATTTTACCTATCCCAACAGAGACCGTTTCTCTTTCTGTAGCATGTCATTTTCCTGATGTTCTCTTGGTGATTTTTCTGCTCAGCTTTAGTACCATAGACAAGTACAATCAGAAATCATTAGACATCAGAAAAAGGTTTTCAGGTTCTTATTTTTTACTAGTGGGAGCTGGTCTGAGCAAGTATGTTGCTATAGCAATATGAAAAAATAATCTCTTGAAGTTAATGTATCTTTAATTAATACAGAGGGACACAAAGGGAAAGAGGAAAGCTATAAATACACAAAGGTTCTGAAATGCCACATAACATTATCTTTAAGTGACGAAACAAGATGTGTGAAGGAATAAAGGTCTTTGTAAGCCATATTACTAAGAGTTGCTTCTTGTGACTTACATTCAGGGCTCTGTTACAAAAGGTTACCTGGCTGCTTACCCCCAGAAATCCTGTGACTCCAAAAGCAAACTGGAGTCCGGATTCCAGCATGCAGAAATATTTTTACTCCACAACTAGGTCCAAAAATGTCAATGGACAACAACAACAAAAGCAATAGAATATATTAGAGCAAACAACCAAAAATAGGATGGTAGTTCACTCTACAATCACTGTGTCTTTAGATGAGAACTGCCAGAGGAGTTACTTTTTCTATGAAAGCATAAATCACTTTTGGCCTTTTCAATTGCCACCTCCCTTCCATTTCTCTAGAGGATCCAGGAGCATCCAAAATTTTCAGGAAAAAACCAAAGCCCGTCTTATGAGGAGCTGTCATATAAATTTTCACTTACTATCTAGTAACAGTTTGGAGAAATTTTCATGTATGTTTACAATTTTCATATATCCCTCCTGCTTTTGTTAGTATAGTTGCAAGCCGGAGAAATAGGGGATTGTGTATAATGTATCCCTTTATTTTTTTTCTCAGAATCATTTTTGACCCATCACCTGAGGAGTTATGACACTTTAATGCAATGGGTCACAGTTTAGCTACTGGTTCAGGCATGCAGAAAAACCCATTTACTTGGCCCACTGGTGCATTGCCAGTTTAACTTTTATTGTCTGCAACCAGAAGCAGGTGGTCTCACAGGCAACACACTACCCTTGCATGAGGCTCATGTTTTAGTTTTACGTTTGATTCTGTAGTGTCAACAACCAACCAAGTCATGGCCTCACCTTGCACAATTCAGTTAACTTATCACACCGATGTATTTTCCAGATATCACACCACTCACATTAGTATGAATGTATCATATGAATGAAAAAGGACTTCAGCCTTATTAAGGGGAGATCTTAATACTCACTCATTCACTTACTAATAACCAAGATTATGCAATCAGTATCTTGAACCCATACAATTGTTTAAAATTTAGTATGCAAGAGTTTGATCAGAAATTGGAAGTCAGATCCAATCTAAAAACAAGACAGTACTTCTGTTCTATTTCAAACAGAAAACTCTTCAGCTTCACCATTCAGTGTAGGCAGGAGATATCAAGGAATTTTTGCCTACATCCATTTTCCATAATATGAGACTAATAACATGAAGTGGGTAGATAGGTGACAAAACCTACAAAAGTATGAGCAATCAAGTGAAGATTGAGAACTATGTCCTGCATCCTGTCTTCAGGAATGGTATGAGCAGGGGTTCAACTATTAACAAGAAAAATATTTACATGAAAATTGGCAATCAAGGGAAAATTACACCTGCATATTTCCTTTTAAAACCCGTATCACTAAGAGTGATCTTAGGTCTTCCAGCTGTTTGATGGCTTCTGATTTCATCCAGATGGCTGATGTCATCCTTCTTATGTGGTACTTCAGGTAGACTATTGTCCACCAAAGTGATGCTTCTGCATTTGTTTTCAAGGTGGTTTGGATCTCCACCCACTGAATTTTGGAAAGTTGCTTGCTCCTGTGCATAAACAATATAAGGCACAGACCTCCTGAACTGGTACATTTACAGTTGTGGATGTTTTTACAAAAATGAAGGATAGTGGAGAATAAGGATCTCATAAATCTCCAAGACCATCACTTCCCACAGCTTCACAATTCCCCTTCTGATATGCAATCATAATAAAGCAACTTACCATATATCAGCAAGCACAGAGAAAGGAATCTCTTTCAAAAATTTCCTTTCAGACTTTTCGTTCAGAAATATCTCTCATATGGAGGATATATTTCTTGAATTTGTGTCTTCATCAACTGATCCTACTGGCATTTTCAGTTGGCATTTTCAGCTGGTATTTTCCATTGACTATGCAGAATGAATGTATTACTGTCAACAACAAAATTTTCACCTTTACTTCACTAACAAATTACTCTCAATACAATGCATTTATAGCTTTGCCTTCAAATTGTTTCATTTAGTTTCTGTTCAAGCTCCATGGATTTGTCTTAAAAAGGCTGACTTAAAAATGACTATAAAGATTTTAAAGTGAAATTTCCATTAAGAACTCTAAAACTTCCTGTTTTCAAGATAATGATCTGAGATGAATGTCTGCTTTTTAAAGCAAATATTTTCCCAATACATTTGTCAGTGACCATTAAAAAAATGAGAAGAAAGCAAAAAATGAACAGTTAAAGGACTAACTTGCTGCTTAATATTATTATGAAAATAAGCACTAATAGCCCTAAAAACCATCAGCAATGAATGCTGATACACGAAATCTCTCCCACTGAGTGACAGTATTTTTGCTGATTTCGGGTCTTGAATAAGAAGTAAAAAAATCAATCAAACACTCTATTGGTCAGCCACTTTTCTTCAAATGGCATCCTTGGATTTTGTGCAAATCCACATGAATAAGTCCAAACCCCAGGAGATTCATGGTCCCTGCCAACTCAGAAGCACCCCACATGGGGCAAGCAATCATGAGGGAGATTTTCTAGAGGAAATATTTGCATAGTATTGCCATAGATTCTTGTCAGGAAGCAGAACAGTACACAGAATGTTGATGTTATCATTAAGGAACACTTATTTGGCAGGTTTTCCAGGTCAGCTCTGAGGTCACTTGTGATCACTCATGGTTGCCTAGATAGCACTCCACATCCAGTTCTGCAGGTTGAGCTGCCCTAAATAGATGTGTCCTTTATCGCTCCACACACAGGTGTCACCCCTTTTACTAAGTGCCAGAATTTGGAGAGTGTGTAGCCAAAAGGAGAAGTCACTGACAAAACCCCCCACGTTTAAGCTCCCTCTTAAACAGAGCCCAATGTGCACTCCGCAGACTGCACACAGGCAATGCCCTCTTTGACATCTATCAAAACCAAAACAATGTCCAGATCTTGGGAACCATCCCATTGTAGAAATTTCCTCTTCACATCTGGAGTAGGCAGCAAGCAGTCAAAAGTGATGCCTTGCAAAACTTCATCCAAGGCAAAATGTAGCATTGCTTCTCAAAGCACATGACAGAAATCTAACAATACAGGTTGTTTCTTGGAACAGCTCCACTGGGGTACTCCACTCATTTCCACTAGGAAGCTTGAGAGAAGAGCAAACACTTGGGGATGACCAAGTCCTTCAGTCAATGGCAAAAATAAAAGAGTGTGAATTGTGTCTTTTTAGCAAGTTCGTATAAACTTTTTCCTGTTGGCTTGAAACTCTTCTTCATTAAACAATTGACTTACAAGAAAAAAACAAGGCTGGAGAAACATAGCTGCCTTGTGAGGAAATAGTAAAGAGTTCATTGCCAGAAAATGGGTGATGTTGCTTGACAGCACCACCCTAAAATTAAACCTGTAGGGACATAGCCATCATTCCAATTTGGAGTTATATTTGTAAATAACTGCTAGAATTTAATATGACTTTCCTCAAACTCTTCGTAAGCTATTGAGTCTAATGCCAGTTCATATTTTCCTGTCTTTCTAATGCCCACAGAATTGAATAAAGTTTAAGATAATGTATGATCTAAAGAAAGTTGCTGTTAGAAGATGTGTGAAGCAGTTGTCAAATGACATTTTTATGTCAATCACTAACAGAAACTGCTAGCAGTAATTTACAGTGATGATGAAGAATGTGCTGCAACTGGTGGGCAGAGTCAGGACCAGTTCTTCACTATGTCCTACACAGTCCCATCAGTGGATGCAGAGTCAGCTGTGCCACTGAGAAAAGTGAAATTCACTGTAGGGGCCATTCACAGCTGATAAGTGCCCCAATACAAGATGCTGGAGCCAACTGTAAGATAAAGCAAGCCCAGGGTGCCTCCAGCTGACCAAAGGTCAAATAAAGAACCATGAGCACAAATATGACTTATAGCACTTTGTTCTTGGTTGTACTACATGATGGGAAAATACACCACAGTTTCACTCGTGATTTTGGTATAAACATAATCAGATAATTACAGTTCTACCAACTGAAAGGAGGAAATGACATTTGCTTTCAGGAACTCTGTTTTATCTACCTCTGCACTCAAATAACTGCATTCTAAAATATGAGAAAAATACCAAAATTATTCCCATTTTCCAGCAAAAATGTGTTCCTTATTGTTGAGTGACTAATTGATTTTTTTTCTCTGCAGCATAATACAATTATTGGAAATTGCAAAGCAATAGCACAGTCTCTCCGTGTAAAATGGTTAGAGGATAAGAAATCAAAGTCAGGGAAAGAATAACTGCTTGAGGCATAGGTCATCTGTTGTGCTGCAGAATATGCCTACAACGTTAACTTTGTTGTACTGCTGGAAACTTCTAATTGCAAATAAGACCAGATGTGCATTTCCTTAAAATTAGGTGAATTCAGAGCCCTGTCAAAGAAATTTTAAAAATGAGGCTCTGAGAAGACAGAAATCCCACAATTCTACTAAGAAATTTTTTTCCAGTTGCTCTCTATTATCTATTTTCCATGGTCATTTTTCACACTAGAGCAAAAACACTGTTGTGGTAGGCAGTGGCTGCCTGCATCCCTGGACAGCCATTCTTGGGTGGTTTCTGCTGTGGTTCTCACTTCTACCAAACAGCTACTGTTTAATTCAGTGCTGCCCTGCATTTCTATAGCCATTTATGTCTGTGCAGTCTAGCCGGAAAATACAAAAAATACCATGAGGAAATGAATGCAGGATTATCGTTTGGCAGTACTTTGCCCACCTTTGTGCCGGATGTAGCTCATGAAGGAGAAGGAAGAGAGAGGCTGTGGCAGTGCCCTGTCAAATTTTGGACACTGCTACTTAGGGTACTGCTGTTATCCATCCCTGCACTTTACACAAATGAAGATGACTGTGCAAACTACATTGAACATCAGAACATAAGTCAAGAATCATAAGATAAAAGGAATTCAATATTCTATTGGAAAATACTGAGATGCTAGATTACTCAGACTGGAATGCAATTTCTGTGTTTGACGTACCTGACTGTTGATGTTCAGACTTTCTGCCTGTGGCAAGAGAATTAACAGAAAAAATACAAGTATACTTAGCTGCAAAATGAATGTTTCTGTAGTTTTTGGTTTTTGTTTTTCCCCGGTAAGCTGAAACATTTGCCTTTAAGCCATTAACAATCAAGACTTAACAAACTGCTGTTTCTGAAGTGCCTGAAAAAGCTCACCATTATTGACATACATGACATTAGCAATCCTTTGGATGCCATTTCTCATTTTGTCTTCAAGTTTACTGAGAAACAAAAAGCCACATCAACAAGGCAGCCATGAATAAGGAAGGGGAAAGACAGTGAAAAGTGAGGGAGTGAGACAGTGAGCAAAAATAAGCAGATGCTGGGAAAGTAAATCTTGGCTTTGTGAATTGCACCTGTTTTTTGCACTTGCTTTCACACAGAGATCTAAAGTTTATGTTGCAGAAGTAATGAGAAAAATCACGATAAAGAAAAGACAACATTGTGATTGCAATTCATTAAAAAGTTGTTCTTTGGGTGACTTCAAACAGATCTTTGCAGAGGTTTGCAAAGCTTAGGAGCTCCTAGGAGTCTAAAAAAATCACTGTAATCCATGAAATGTTGTTCAAAAATTTCAGCCAAAGTTGCAAAATTTAATTGCCTAAATTTCTTCTCTTTAAGCAACCTCACAGAGCACTTGGCCATTCCTGATGACAGTTCTAAGCCAAATTCTGATCAGTGCAATAGACTTTGGGAACAGATGGTTTGCACACCCTGCCCATCATTCCCTGTGAAAAACATGTGGGTGTCCCTTGCCTGCTTGCCTTTTTGTCTGGTCGTTCTGTGTGTCTCCAGCTTAGTTTCCTTCTTCAGAACTAAAGATTTCATATCACTAGAGCAGTTCAAGATATACTTAGACAGCTGTTTGAGTCCATTGATCAAAAATTACTGGGAGAGCAGTTTCCAAGCTCTCACACAGGAACCTCTAACTTCCCACTGGAGCCTGCTTTTTTTGGAGCTGCCACCATCGGCACTGCTGCAGCTCAAAGGTGCATGTTATCAGAGTACATTTCGTTGAATACTTCATCTACTTAGCCTATACTTTTAACTCCCTCAATGCATCGCACAAAGTCTTTTCGCAGGAGTAGTGTTAGAAACTCATTCCCACTGGCTCTTCTTTGCTCATCCTTTGGGTTAAAGGCAACTCAGAAACAAACAACAGACTCTATAAGATACTATACAAACTCGCAGGCATTACTTTAATTAAATAAGCTGCTTAGTTTGCCTTTTATTATCTTTTCTACAGAACACAATCACTGTTTTAACTGTGAGAGCTGGAGTTCACATTAGCATATGATCCACTATGTGGCTGCATTCTATTTCAACACGAGTGTTAGTAGCAGCCAAAGTTAACAGAGGTTTTCCCCTTTCAGTAATGTTTTTGAATATTTCAGGATTTGCACTGGTCAAGCTTATTCTCTGGACAGTGGAACATACTATTCTTTTTATAAAGCTTGAACCACATTCTGCAGTCATTTCGAAAGATAATTTTCATTTATTTATCTTATGTTTTTGTGGTGGTTTGAAGAGTTTGGGAGGTCTAGATTCTTGGGTGTGGTAGGGGCCAAAAGACAGCTCCTGTAAGAAGCTTCCAGAAGCTCCCACAGCTATCTGGTCAGGGCCTATCTCTGATGGCTCCTGGAAGATTGATGTGCTGTTTTCCACAGCTGGGCCAACTAGGAAGGAGGGTAACGCCTCTGTGACAGCATATTTAAAAAGCAGTCTCTGTAGTACGCAGACATGCGCCATGTAGTCATGTAGGTAGGCAGAGGAGAAGGAGTATAGCAAACAACTGAAACATCACATATGAGAGCTAGCAAACTCCACCAGTCTGCCAAGAAGAGGAGCAACAGGGGAGGAGGTTCCTACATCATCTGAGGCATCCTTGCAACCTGTGGTAAGAGATTTGAACCAAATGCAGTGAAGCCGAGATTTACCTGATTACAAGGCAGAAGGGAGTGAACTCCCACAAGAGAGACTGTGTCTGGTAGGGATTGACATGATTAACAAGGCCTTTGCTCCTGAATCAAGAAGGGAGTCAATTAAGTTAAAAGAAGCCTGGTTTATTCCTACCCTAAGAGAGAGACCAGCTTGACGGGGGGAGAGAGCGATGGAGTGGCAGCAGGTCTGGGTGGGCTGTTTGTCAACTTCTGCAAACCTTGCCACAGTGCCAGAGGAGAGACTCTCTCCCCCATCTCCCCCCACCCCGCCAGGTATTTTACTAAGAAGAGGAAACACCTGAGCATCTGAGGACTAAACTAATTAGAGAAAAACCCCCTCCCTGGGTTCCCCTTACCTTCTGGGAGAAGGGAGGGCTGTGAGGCTGTTGTGGGGAGGGGAGAGAACGATGGAAGAAAGAGTGTTTAAAAGATGTTGTTTTGCTTGCTCCTGTACCTCTGTAATAAATTCACTTTATCACTTATAAGCACTGACCTTGTGTCAGCCGTGTGTCAGCCTTCTTCCAGCCAGTTCTTATCTTAGCAGTAGTTTCCTTCCCCTGTCTGTCGTTGGAGGGAGGGGGGAAAGGGAAAAAGCAGCCCTCAGTGGAAGCTTTGGGAGTCAGCCAAAGCTAAACCGCTACTGTATTCTATCTGTAAATCGTATATTTCTAACAGTTTATAGTCTCTGAGATTGCTCTGACCACCTGGTTTGTTTTGTAGACCACACTGACAATTAAGACATTTTTGTAGGCTACACTGACAATGTAGAAAATTAAGCAGAAGGTTTCAAAAAGGATAAATGCCAGAATGTGTTTCAAGGCTGTCCAGGAGGTTCTGTCAGTTGTGGTTGTGCATCGGTGGTTTTGTATTGGATGCTTATTTGATGCTGTTTTTCAGGCATACATGTTCAGTGAGTTACACATCTGGAAGTCTCTGCTTCAACAAATGTTGTCTCTTAACCATTGATCTAAAACACAGCCCCAGAGAGAAACCAGTCTTTGCTCTCTTCTCAAGTCCAGACCTGGCTCCAGAATCACCCTCAAAGTGTTTCACTCCTTACAGGTCTGGATTAGACTGTTCAAATCTTCAGAAGAAAATGGTTGCATAAGGGTTAAAAGTAATGCTCTATCAAGACCCCAAGCCTTGAATAAAGTCTTGAGTTGCTTTTCAGGATTTTAAGTAGTAACTTACCACCACAAGTTTGCTTTAATCTTCTAATCAGTCAGTAAAGTGTTTCCTGTCATTCTTACATATGGTTATTGGCCTTTGTTTGCTGACAGCTTGTTTTCACAGTTTCCCTTTGCAGATGGTCTTCCAGGGAGTAGAAGATGATTCTGAATGAGCTACTGGTATCTGTTTTCATGGCACTGAGGTGACTGCAGTATGTCCTCTGAAATAGATAGGGGCCATTTGCAAGCCTTTCTCATAAGAGGCTCAGCCTCTTATGCAAACATACCAATATCAGAAAATATCGTATTTGAAATGATCAGTCGTTGTATTCAATTTTCTCTTTCGTTGCACTCATAATATTATCAGTTTTATCCATAACAAACACTTATATGTATTCATGGACAGAAGCAAATGTGTTTCTGAAGGAACTATTTAAGGAGGCCTGAAGTTTATTATACTTTCTTCTTTTTATACCTAATGTAGGAGGAAATGTTTACCAAAAAATTGTTTCACATATAATTCAAAATTAGAGTTAGTCCCAAAAGAACCAGAGCTGATTATCACATAAAAAGGGGTGCTTATTCTGGATGACTCAGACACTGACCCCTCAGTGGAGTTGCTAAAATTAGAACACTGCAATCTTTGGAAAAGTTGGAATAGGATATTCTGCATTTTTACAGATTGTGTCTTTCTAGTTGGTTAACCCAATAAATCTTCCCCTCATTAGCAGGTTCTAGTTAGGTATAAATGCTTAATATGGGAAGCCTTAAAATCTCTTACTTGTTTGGTTTTGGTTTTAGATCACATGTTTTGAAAAACTGAAGTGTAAGAGAATTGAGACTAGCTGAAAAAGCTGAAAAGCAAACTGTACATGGGAGATCTGGCACTAACTTCTCCCAAGATTCAAGTCATTTGTTTGCAAAAGTACAAGGGAGAATGTGTTGGATTTTCCCATTTTGTAGATAGCATTTCTAGGTAATGACACTCCAGTGAGTTGAACCATCAGAAAATGTAGATGCTTGCAAGTTTGTAGCATACTACTGCAAGTGACATATGCAGTGGCAACTTTCATGCCCTACTTGCCTTCCTTGTGATTGGATCATGCCTCTCACTGCTCTCATAACCCCTCTTTTTCACTGGAAAATAACTGGCAAAGTTTCAAAGTGAAGAAGAAAAAAAACCAAAAATAGAATAGGCCAGGGAACCATCAGAGCTCCTCTGCCACTGTTTAAAATTAATGTTTCACTCAAAGAGGAGATAAGACTTGGAGCTTATCAACCCAGGGATAACTTAAAAGAGTTTCCTGTCTTTGATCTTAACAAGAACCCATTTATGCTTCTGTGCAATAGCAGTAAAATTCCTGGAAGATCCATAGCTACTGCCATTCAAGGAGCAACTGATGTTTAAAATCTGAAGTCCATTCCTAAGTGTCACTGCAGCAAATACATTAAACTTATGGAAACACTGTTTGGAAACACTTTGCATCAGTTAGTTTCTGTGGGTATGTTATAAAACTGATTTCAACTTCAGATGACAAATATTTCCAGCACTGTGTGATAACGGCAGTGTCAGTAGTCCTCAAAAGAGGGGGGAATTTTCTTCTCCTCAGCTCCATAAGTTCAAGTCACTACCTCATATAGTAGGTCTGAAGTTTCTCAAGGTACACTGCAAAAGATGTGGTCAGCCACCTGCATGCTACTTTTTTATCTATGTATTTTTAGATTGCATAAAATAATGAATAAAGTGAATATCAATTAGAAAAAGAAAAAAAAAAAAACACTGGGGAGGAGGCAAGGGGGCGAAGAACCCCAAAATGGCCAAAGCCAAACACATTCCAGAAGATTTAGCAGTTTATCAGAAGAATTTTTAAGGGAAAGGTGTACATGCCTGAGAAGGCATGTAACTGTCCATTCATAAATGTATCTGTGATGGGAATCCTTTTTCAGAGCAAAGCAACTGTGTTGTGAAGGTTATCATGATTTCTTGACTTCAATGCAGTGATTTGTATCAGCTATAAATTTATTCCAGACAGAAGATATGCATGCTTATTATGCCCTAAGGTTGCTACAAGAGTCCAGATAAGTTAATTATTAAAGAATTTGAATTTAACTGATAGTTAAGTATTCCAAATGTCATGTGAAATGTTTGTGGACAAATCTGTTCATCTGATAATTGGATTCATGTGATAACTGGGTTCTAAAAAGCATAATTAAGACCAAATTCTCTGGCACTTTCTGCAAAATAGCAGTAAATTTTCCTCTGTTTGCCATCTTCTGCCAAAAACCAGAAAGTACAATCACAAAAAGGACAAAAAATTCCTGGCAAAATTTTGGTTTCAGCTTTCTTCTTCGAAATAGCCAAGAGTATTAACTGTGGCTCTTGATTTCTGCTTGAAGAAGTATGTGACTTCTTGGAATAACCTTACTATACCTGCTCGGTTTTGAACCTAATAAAAATAACAAATTTAAATGAAACCTGCTCTAATCCTGATCTATCAGATAGATGACAGGCATGAAGTTAAGAAGAGATCAAATCAATACTCCCACAGTTTCCAACAGATCCCAATATTGGTAAATATGTTGTGAACTTCAATGAATATTGCATTTCTCCCAGTTTTCCAGGTGTCTTTACAGTATTGTCCTTTCACTGTGGAAGCTAGAGTTAAAACAAAAAAAACAAAGGACTACAAAATGTTTTTAACTTCTGTTTAGCAAACAAAGTTTTGGAAATCGCTTACACTGTTCACTTGACAGTTTTCATTTCCAGATGAGCTAGCGTGCAACATCTTGGTCTGGCATGTTTTAGCTGATTTTACATCAGAGGAACTCCACTGAGTGAATTTATTCCACCTCACTACAAGTGCGATATGAAGTGGACCTTAGTCAAAGATCAAGGTCAGCAAGATGTCTGCGTTTGGAGTACAGCTAAATTGTTTTCATAATGGATTCTATTAATTGAATTAATTTTCATGTCTAAGCAGGATTTAACAAGGGTCATATTTGCAACCATCATCCAATTTAGCAATCACCAATTTAGAAATGCAGTATTTCAGATAATCATAGAATCATGGAACGGTTTGTGTTGGGAAGGGATCTTACCATCCAGTTCCAATCCCCCTGTCATGGGCAGGGATATGTCCCACTAAACCAGGTTGCTCAAAGTCCCATCCCACCTGTCCTGGAACACTTCTAGGAATGGGGCATCCACAGGTTATCTTGGCAACCTGGTAAAGATCCTCACCACCCTCGCAATAAAGAATTTCTTCTTAATATCTAATCTAAACCTACCATTTTTCAGTTTAAAGCCACTGCCCCTTGTCCTATCACTGCTTGCCTTTGTGAGTGTTTCCTGTATTTTAAGTGCGAGACTGTAGAAGAGTAAACTCAAATGAGATATTAATTTTGAATGAAAAGATAATGTCTTACTAGGCTGAGAAAGTCACCTTTTTTTTTTTTTGCACCAGCCAAAGGTTAGGAATACAGTATTTTATATACTGACCTTGAATACCCAACCATATGTCTTGTATTTTCTCCAAAGTAGTCATTCATATCAAAATTTTTATACGTTTGCTCAGCATAAACAAAAATCTCCCACTGTAGCTGAGAGCTACATTGTTAGACTCAACAGAAATGTCGCAGAGTTCATTAGCAGTAGAGTCTCCAAAATTATGGTTCATTAAGTAATTTTTCTGTTGTTCTGTTGGTGGATTTGGCTAGCAGTCTTTGAAAGAGATATTATGCTTCCTGTAGTAATTATTTCTCTTTCAGAGCTGCCAGATTCTGGCTTTCAACAGGCCCTAGATACATACCCCAAAATATTTCAAAATTAATGAATTTTCTAAAATAATATTTTTTTACCTGAAAGACTGGAAAAACAACCTACAAGCCATTCATCTAATTGCTGTTATTGTAACATCACATGAAATTGCCTTTGTATAGAGGGCAAAACCTTCCTAAAGGCCTCTGGGAATCTTCTTACATGGTCGAGTGGAGGAGTAATCAGAGGGCTGAAAGTGATTAAAGAGACAAAACTAGGTAAAGGAGAAAGAAACGTTCTTGAGAGTCATTTTTGCTTGCCTGAAAGGGAAAAGAAAAGACCTAACAAACACTAAAGTAGTGTCAAGTGACACAGTGGAAAGAAAACCCAGCCACACTGTGAGGAGTACAAAGAAACATCTGAACATACTCAGAAATTATGCCTTGCCAATTATCATTTAAGCTGATAATACACAGAACTCCTGCTGCTCACCAGAGGTCCCATTCACCTCATTATCTTATTTCCCTTATCTCTAGGCCAAGAAGAACAAAGATTTCCAAAAACATCCATGCAGATGAAGGCTAATGAGGTCACAGGACAATCAGTGACAAGTGGGTTAATCATCAGTTTGCAAAATTGGATTTGAAGAAACAAAGAGCTGAAATTACTGTAGGAATGGCAAATTCTTCTATATCACGTCTTCTATTTAACTCATTGAAAACCAGAAATTAAGTTTTTCAATTTCTTCAGTATCAGATCAGATAAAACAATTCTTGCAATTATAACCCAGGTTATGAGGAGAAGACAATTCTGTACACGTCTCAGAAGTAAAACAAAAGTAGTAAAAGAGAAAAGAAAATAAAAGAAAGTCTACAGGGTAAACTTTATTCTACAATGCTTTGCTGCTTCTGGTTGTGATGTGTAATGTATTAACCTGGGGATCTAGCAAATTGTGACGAAAACTAATAAAATTTAAAATATGTATAATTTATAAGGCAAAAAGTTAGAAAAAATACAACAGATAACGTGATTAAAACAGATTATTTATTTCTTCATTATTCAGTAAGTTATTTCTTTGACAAAAAAAGAATTCCTATTGCTTTTAGAATTAAGGCATTCTTTAGTCAGAAAATGTATAAAGCATTTCTATGCTGATTTTGTGTGTATGTACATACAATTACACTTTTAAACTGATTAGAGTGTATGAATAATTTTTAGAGGAACAGGGAAAAAATAAGGAAAGAGAAAAAGAAAGGTCTTTGATTTGAAAGTACCCAGAAAAAAGAATAGTGAACCACACTGTAGGTACAGAAACTAATCAGATGAAGAAGGGGTGCTTCACATAGATATCATGTCTCTGCTGCATACATATCTTGAACAGTTTTTTTAAAGGATGTCTTTCTGAAACAGAACACTTCATTGGGTCTTAACCTTGCTAAGATGAGCATGTGATTACAAAGCCAAACAAAAAGACGCAAGAATCTTCTTGGCCCTTTGCTAAGGTCAGAAAGTGTGTTCAATCAGAATGAGCAGTAACTTAAATGCACTTTCCCCAATCACAACAGTGTAGAAGGAAGATAGTTTTGACAATTAAATACTTTGTGTTTTCAACTGCAATTCCTCCTGTTTGTTTGGAGGTATGTACGTGTGTAAAGGACAAAAGCAACTATCAAGGGGATTATGCTATGACATTCCTGCTGAACTACAGAACTATCCTAAGATTAGCCACCAGAGCAAGCTGAGGTGAGTTTCTCACAGCTTGATTGATAAGAAAATGCCGTCAATCTCACATATAAACTTCATCCTCGGTGACTTTAAGAAAGAGAAATTCAGTTGCCTGAAGACATTCGGATGAAGGACACTAGTTGTAAAACCACCAGTTTTCTCCTTTAGCCTTAGGCTTCAGGTTCAAGCTCACTGAAGTCCATCGCCAAGGTCTGCCCAAGGCTAAAGCTGAATGTCAAGCAAGTACTGAGAACTAACGACAACCATCAGGTATTGATGTCTCAAAAGGCCTTTGCATGGTCATATTGATCATGGTATACAATGCAGAAGACAGCAGTCAGTTTTTTGATAGCTTCAGATCCAAATTATTTACAGTAAGACCCTACAGGTAATCATATTCACAGGACAGATTAAAGAGAAATAATGCTTAGTGAAAAGGAAGATCTCCATCTGAGTTCTTGAGTAGGAGCTCAGAACACTAATAATCATTTGTGGATAAAGTAGACAAAATTAAGCTCAAAAGACAAATGACTAGATAATCAGATTCAAAACCAAAGATTCACCTGTGTCTACTATTTCTTATTTTTAAATGTGCAGTACAGAAAGCATATTATGCAGGTGACAAAGTGAAAAGTTGATGGGGTAGCTATTTCTTCTATTTTTTAATATAAAGTCATGAAGAGTTTGTTTCAGAGAAAAAGGTAGACAAAGACAGTTTTTCCATTTCTAGAAATGGAAACATAAGGTAGCTACTGTAATTTTAAATGCTGAGATTGCTTAGAATTCTCTATGGTGCTCCAGTTTATTTTTTAAATATTGAATAAAAATCTTCTGCCTTCCAAATCAATTGTTATATGGCTTATTATTCTATCACACACAAAGAACATGAATCATACAAATTTCCTTTCAAAATTTTTATAGAGTCACTACAGATATAAAAAGATAATAACCCAAATTCTATGGCCTTCTCATGCACAGATTTGTATTATTCTCACAATTCTTACTGCATTAGGGAACAATGTAAGATCCTTTCTATAATTAAATTATCCGGTGAATAATTTAAGATCCATATGAGTCTGCACATTTTCTTATTGGATATTTTTTCATTTATTAAATAAAATAACAACATTATAGTTCAAACTAATAGATTTAAATCTTATGGACCTGTAATTATATGAAATATTTGACAGATGCTCTCTCTAACTCTTTCGTATATCATTAATATGACTTACCTTTTAAAAAATATGCTAAAGGGTTCAGTTCATTTTTGTTAGATATTCTTAAGACATTCATTTAGACTTAAATAAAAAGACACATTTAATACACTTTTGATTATACACAGGCCTTTTAAAAATGTTATATTAAAATCTTAATAAACTTAGTAGATCTTAAAATATATTTTTGCTTACTCAGAATATACCCTCCATACAGATCAGCTTACTAAACCCAAAATACAAATTAGTATTTACTATCATTTTCTTTGACCTATTCGTACAGCTTTGCAAGACAAGGCTGGCTGAAACAAAGAGTTTCAAATTTATGTGAAAAAAATCTGAATTTTATAGCTTTAAAAATGAAATTATTAGAATTATTTTTAAACTCATATCACCTAGATATGTTGGGGTTTTTTTTCCCTCTCTCAGGAATAAAGCAAGCAATGCTTCAGAAAAAATTGCAAGCAAAAAGCTTTTGAGTTGCTAAAACCCATACTTCAACAACAGGCTGCTCGCCAGCCTGCCAGGTAACCTGACTCAGATTTTCTGAGAATTTATGAAACCTCATAAAATAGGAACAAATATCAAAGCCTCAAGAGGTTTTCTTATTCAAGTTTTCCAGTACACTATAATAAGGGCAGACTATATCTTACATGCAGCATAAAAGTAACTTCCACTGCATTTTTGTCTCTACAAGGTTTAAGGATGGTCTCCATGTTTAACTTTCTGCTCATGTACCCTCCATTAACACAGAGAAGCATATTTCCACTTACAAAAAAAAACACCTACTTTTACAGAGAGACATTCATACAATATTAGACTCTCATTTCTCTAGCACTGATATCTGTTGTGGAACCCAGCATTTCTAGTGCATAAATGTAAATAAAGGAATAAACTCTGGAGTCAATAATAAATAAATCTATGTGAAAGTTAGTGTTTGCTTCAAAGATTGGGAATAATACCAATAAAGTAACTCCAATGAAGCCAGCATCTGAGCAAAACATAATCCAACATCTGAGCAATACATAAGCCTGGGACAAGAAGCGTTTGGCAATGTAATGAAATTGATACAGCCAGAACAAACAAGGTTGTGCTCATAGCACTTCCGCAGGGAAATAGGAGAACTGCTGTAAACACATTGGTAAAAAGTCTCTTAGGATTTCTTTCTTGATGTTCGTAAATCTAGATAATACAGAAAATTTCAAAACCATCCTAAGAAGCAGGAGGTTCTTTATCCTTAGCCACAATTGTGACTTCTGCAGGCAATTTTAAGCTTCGTAATTTAAGAAATATATGAAAAATTGCATAGAATGTAAAGGTCAAGAAATAATTTCACACCAAAACAAAGAGTAAAGAGGAAAGGGAGTAGATCTACATAACTAGATAAGTCATTCGGGAGGGAACATCATCACAGACTACCATGTCCTCTGAATTAACATAATAACAGAAAAATAATTATTCCTAGAGGAAGAAGGAAGGAGGTGGAGCCACAGCTGGACAATACCTCATTTCATATGCAAAAGACAAACTATTTGGGATTTAAAACACTGTTAGAGAGGCTTAATCCTGTGTAGTACTGTGTGAGAGGCCATGAAGATGCAGACTTCAACTATTTTTCCTGGCTTTTCCTATCCATAAATAGAATTCATTCCGGTTGTCAGGGTCCTGAGGGTGCTACCAGCGCCCATAGGCCCAACCCACCTTTCTCAGAGGTCTGTGCATGCTCTGCCCCCATGTCCAGCAGCAAGAGGATGGTGGCCTGTTCTGGGGTCACATCAGCTGATCTGTCCTTCGCCAGCAGCTCGCCTTTGCCATGGCCTCGTACCTTTCCTCAAACCTGGTCTTCGAACTGGGTCACACTTCCTGCAGGGAGCAAGCAAGGCCCAAACCAGTGCAAGCCAAGAACAACAGCAGTCCAACTCCGCTCTCATCAATAAAATTCTGCCATTGAACTCCAAAGAATGAGGATTTCACCTTGGGTTTAATATTCCATATATACCCAAAAGAAGATTATGTTCACAGAGCTGGATGCACCTTCCCCACATCCCTGCACCCCCAAAAATAATGCCTCTCCTGCACTGCTTTTGGGAGCTCCTCGCAAGTTCACGCAAGCAGGACACTTCAAATTTATCATATATTTCTGTTGCAGAGTAGTCATATCCTTCCAAGAAAGATGAAAACAGGTCTAGAGAAAGAGTGTATCACTGTAAACATACGCACACGGGATCAAAAATAAGCAGGATCAAAAATATTTCTCTAGCTGAATGTCTTCCCACTTGGAGGGCTGCAAAGCATGTAATATATCAGTAAGTTTCCTGACACTTTAAAATTGAAACACCTAGATTTCCATCCTAGTTTAATTTTTTCCTTTTTCCTTTTTTTTTTCTCAAGTTATTATATGATAATTAGATTTTTTCCTCAAAACCCATGACTAAATCTCTTTAATTTTAATGACATTATTGGAGCACCTCAATCACAGGTTTAGGCCTTTGCTCTAGCCCAAGGCATCTCATAATTACCTTCACAGAATGGCAAGCACATCAGAACATTCGTAAAACATCAAATATTAAAATGTTGCACTATTGACTCAGGACTCAAATCTCTACAAAAGATATCTTCAATATAATATATATTCCTAAGTGGTGTCTTTATGCTGATGGCGCAGAAAGAAGAGCCAGAGACAGCTGTGTTCAGGTTCAAAGGAAAGGAAGGAAGGGGGCACAAGACCCACCTTCTTTATTTTATATACCCTTTTGGAAATCACTATTTATTGGAGGAAATCAGTTCTTCCTCCTACAACTACAGTGGTCAAAGGAAATGTCCATCAAGGGTCTGTGTCCATGAGAAAGGAATGTATATGATAAGATAGAGTTATAATAACATGGCCATATTTACAGAAATATAACCTTGAAAACTAGCTACCATGGGATAACAATTTTCAGCAGCAAAGAGCAAGGCAACAGTGTCTCTCCTGGAACCTACAAGCTAACACTGGACTTCCACAGAAGTAGCACAACCCATGGTGGCTCTGCCCTGTCCCAAGATGTTAATGAGGTCATGTAATTCTATCAGAGTAACAGTGAGGACTATGCAAATGAAGATTTTTCAAACAAATGAGATATTAAGGCCATTATGTTACGGCTATTAAGGCAATGTCAGAATTTTTTTTTTAATCTGGCGTATAAATGAAACAAACATGTTGTGCTGTGCTTTCATTAAGCCAGAAAAAGCACCACAGCAAAACCAAGTAGATTTTATGTTTCACTCTGAGATGCAAGACCATCTTTAGAATATAGGATTTAGACCTCTAAAATTCCATCTGGATCACATTCTAAATTCCAAAATGTATTGCCATTGAAAGATTTATCAAAACAGATTTGGACAGAAGACTTTTTCCTACAAGTGATTCATTCATCCTGAAATTTACTTTATAAAAAATTCTGACTAGCTCTATACAACCTGCCCACACAAAGAGTAGCAAATATGGTTAAAATACAACAGTGAGGTTCTGCCCTTGGGTATGCAGGTATCTGTGGAAAAATAATAAAAAACCCCCATAGCACTCAGGAGCAGCATCTTTTTAAAATTACTCATAATCGTTTTAAGATCAAGAGAAAAGTATCCTATTCTCTATTTACTCTTCTGGATGATGATGAGAAAATCACTTCCTACATTAAAGTAAGAACAATGACTGCATAAGGAGCTGCAAGTTCTATTTCTGTAATACACAATATTTTACTTAAGTACCAGACTTTACTTAAGATGCACATCTCCAGAAACCACAGTTCACACTGGGACTACTTATACACAAACAAATTATCAGCACAGGTTATGGAACAATAGGCAGCTCTGAAGATCTTAGGCTTCCCAGGGGTTTTATGAGACTGAGGGACAAAGAAGGGCTGTCAGACACTCTTACCTGACATTTAGAGTGAGGTGGTGATTTGCAACATCTTAGACATAGACTTGGGCTGCATTTGTAAGTTACATTTTGTTGTGTCTGGTCGGCAGCACAGGGTTTGAGACTCCCCTAATAAAATCTGACATCCTTACCTGTCAAAGTTGATCAGCACAACGCAGGGATAGGGTGAGTGTAGCCAAGAAAATGGCACTGGGAATATGGGATTGACTTGGAAGCTGCTGTTTCTGAAATGGTTTCCTCATGGGCTGTCATTACCGGCTCCCTTTTCCAGGCATTCTGCCTTGGTAAGTTCAGGAAGTTGTTGACCAGATCCCTGTATTCCCACTTGTCAGGTTTCAGCATGGTGACTGTCTGCCCGTGGTCCCAGTAAGACCTGCTCAGGCTCTGCTGACCTCTCCCAGGATGTGTTGGGTGGCACAGAACCTGCTGCCTCTGTGCCAAGGGCTGGTAGCAGCATGGCAGGAGATGGGGATCCAACAAACACGGGAAAGCAGAGGAAGGTGAGAGAAAGCCCCCAACTTTTTCTTCCAGCTCCAGGCTGACCCTGCTTCTCTGCTGGGTGTCTGTGAGACAGCAACCAACTGGAGAAGGATGTCCTGCTGACTGCCTTTTCAGGGTGTTGGGAGGAGAGAGTGTGCTACCCGGTGCCGGACAGCTTGGTCCACAGACTCTCAGCAAGCCTAGCTGGGCTCCAACTTATGGCTGTGCAAAAACAGCTCTTGGCCACTGCTCCTCCGGAAAGCAGCTACCAAAGGGACCATGGTCTGTGCAGGGCCCATAATTCTCCGTTCCTGACAGTGAATTAAGGCAGGAAGCCATGTGGTATTTTGAAAGCTCTCTCCACATGAGGGTGCTGTGTTTTCTGACTATTTAAAGGCTGCTTGCTGTAGTAGCCACTTCAGGAGTCCTTGGTGCAGTCTACATGTCCTTTATTCCCTCTGTCTGTACCATGATCAGCACAGGTACCTGTCTCCAGACATTTGCTAAAGCTGGATTCCTGAGTCATGCCAGATGGTTGTCCGTGTGTAGATGATCCTTCTTGGACTTTATTCAGATGGAACAGAGGGAAAATGGGATGTTCTAATCTGTAGAGAAGGCATTGACCTTTCAGATACTCCTCAGAGCCATTAACTATCTCTACACATATCACATCTCCTCACAGCATCCTACCAGAGACAGCATTTTTCAAAGCCCAGGGCCAGCTGTCTGTAGTGTGAAGCCAAGGCTGAGGCACAGTGGCAGTTGGGGCATTGTGTGGGACACAGGAGACCTACATGGACACCTTTGAAGGACTGGGAATAACAGGTTGCAGTCAGACCTGGAAACAGTTGAATCTATATTGTGTTCATTGTCTGGACCCCAGCATGCCTGCTGGACATGCTTCTCCTCACCCAGACTTCCTGTGATGGAAATGTACCTCTTCTTCACCAGGGTGGAACTCAGACATGGATCAATGTGTCAGTAGCACAGCACATGGGATGAACCAACAAGCCTACCAGCACAGAGGTGCTCAGCCATGGGGGAGCCGTATGAGCACCTGGGATGCTGATGAAAGCATCTCCAGCTGTCTCTCTGGCAGAGCCCTGCAGAGAGGAGACTGTGATGAGATTTCAGTGGGTGTGCAAGGGAGGGAGAGAAGAGAAAGCTTGGTAAAAGCCTTTGTGATCTTTAAAGTGTAATTTTGGAAAGATCTTAATGGTTTCTCTTAGCTCATCTCAACTATTAGGAAGGTTTATTTCAAAAAGAGTGCTCTGGGAGCTATAAAGCAGGTGTTCACATTTATTGTTGCTTTTACAAAATAAACCATTGTAATTTAACGTCTCTGGTTGGATCAGATGGAGGAGTCATTATCCCCATTTTGAACATGGTTCTAATGTCAAAGAACTCCTAGTTTCCATGAGAAACAGTCAGGTGTTATACTGAGCATTAAGTGCTGGGAATTGGAGCAGGAAAAGCATAATTCAAATCATCCAGGTTTTCACAGATAAAGAATCTCCATTTATTGCAAAAGAAAACTTTCTAACAGTAACAAAGGAATTTTTGTTTATAAATAAGTTCACAGTATCACTCTTTCATCCTCTGGATTGGTCAGTCTAGTGCTTGCTCTGAATTCCTTGAGGCAGTTTTAATTTTCAGTTAATGTAGGGTTGTTACCACACCAGCCATGCAGTGGAGGACTGAACCCTGTATATTGAGCGGAATCAGCTAAACTGGAGGAGAGGTTTTTCCATTGATTTTTAGAATCTGAGAGTAATTTGTGCAATAAAACGACTTTTATTCATCTTTCTCTTGGAATATAGGCACTTCCCTGGCTTCAGTAATTAAATTGATGGAGAAAATCTAATTACAAATTTAAAATGAACTAGCTGAGAATTGTGGCACCATACAAGTGAGTTCCTCATAACTTCAGTTACACCTGTTCAGTAATAAATATTAATGAGTTTCCAACTTGGAAGATACTATAGAACTGCTTTTTTCACTTACTAGTAAATATTGGTTCTGCAGTACCACAGAGTTTTGTAAAACAAAAACGGCATGCAGAATCACAGCCTCTGTGGTGAGAGAATATCTTATATAAGGAATATTTTACATGCAAGAGGAGTTTTATATATTTGGACAAAAATTATTTAAGAACTAAAGCCTTAAACCATTCCTACTAGACAATGGAAAGATTCCCATCTGGCTCCTGTAGACCCAGCACAAACTGCATGCATTGGAAGAACCCTGAACTTAAAGGAAATGGCAAAGTCTCACTTGCTGAAATGAAGATCACTCCTGAGCCATTCAGCTTCTGTTGGGGCAATGTTTGTTCACCAAGGCAACTGATTGTATTCTCTCCCTTTTGACATTTAATATGATTTTATTTTTTTTTCTAAGTTCGAATCCCAGGGAAGCCATTTAGACACAATTCCTGGGCACCATGAGAAATCTAAATTACTGGGTAACTTCAGATCTCTCACCATTAGCAAGGCTCAATCTGGGTTTGCATTTAAGACAAATTGAAACAGTATCCCTAAAGGAAAGAAATCATGCAAGTGTGAAACACGGTCAAGTGGCACCAGGACTAGGTTATGTAAACTTTCCCACCCTCAGATTAGAACAGGTCATCTATACTCAGTGCTTGTCTCCATTTGCTATTCCTTTTTGTGAACACTATTGCTTCTGGGCTCTGTGAAATACCAAAGTGAAATCAGGTGCATCTCAGTCAAAGCGAGACAGGCATCTTGTCACACAAAGAGCAGTAGCCTGAGGTATCACACGTATTTGTCATGAAAACCCTGAAATGGAAAGCAAAAATTAACTTATCTTTTTTTATTTAAATGAAGAGTATTTTGTCACCCACAAAAAATTATTAACTGGAAAATCCTAACAAATGCTAAAAAATACTTTCCACTACTTAAGTATGAAAAGTATGGAATGCCAAAACCCACGGAATTAATCTTGCAGAAATTAAATATTTCCACTTTTTGATTCAAAATAGTTATAAAATAAATTTGTTATTTCTTTGGAGATAATATCTCCAAAGCTTATCCCTGGTGATTTTTGCCTGGTAAAATTAGATGAACAGACCGGTGATCAAAATTGTTTGTGCATCTTTATTCAATTTTAATCTGGAAATCAATTTGTGTCTACAGAAAAACAATCGTTTCAACATTGAATTATTTTCTTAAGGAAGTCCCAAAGTAAAGAATCATATAAAAATTTTCTTTTTTAAGAGTTCCACAAATTTCACTTAAAAATTGTTTTAGGTCAGTAATGAAATCCATTCTTATTTAATCTGAGTCATTTTAGCCAGAGCTATCTGCAGATAAGTACATCATTTTGAATTAAAAGAGTCTCTTGGAACAGTTCATGTATCAGTAGGACCCAGAAGGGAAGGAAAATAGTAAGTGTATGCCTCCTATCTGTGCCTGTAATTATGCAAGATCACTTTCATCCCTAATGTATCATTATTACATTATATTGAGGAACTACTGTGTGACATAGCTGGACAGAGTCATTACTGAGCCAAGGGCTACACGTGAGAAAAGTGCATATCTATATTTATGTATATTACAATAAATAATTAGTTCAATTTTTATGGAATCTTGTAGCTCAGTTACGATGATCAGGCCCTCATGAACAGATAAATATCCTCAATAGAGCTGTATAGTGACCTTTGTATAATAAGCCAAGAAAACGTGATCTTACACTGCTTTTTATGTAGGGCTTGTGGAGTGCAAATATCAGTGGCAATCCCTGAGTGTGTCACCATGTTCGTTCCCACTTTCCTGCCTCATCCTCACTCCCACACTACCTACTGTTCTTGGCAAGGACCTGCCATGCATTCCTTTCAGACTCCCCAGATTCCTCCTGGCTTTCCCTCTGTTTTAAATTATTCTCACTGGCAGCTATTTCCTTCCAACCCTACCGACTGAGTTGGCTACTGGATGCCCTGCAGGCATTCAAGGGTATTTTCTGACCGGCAGCTGTAACAGCCAGGAGGCAGAGTACAGGAAGAAAACTCCTGCTGACCTGTTGAAAACCTGAGCTGGAATGTGTCCCCCTCACTTCACAGAGATGGGCTGTAGTCTGACAGGTCAGGGCAGAGCACCAAGGGTGCTTGTGCTACACAAAGAGTTGGCACCAATAAATGGTTGTGGTCAGCGAGGTACCACTTGAGGCAAAGTGAGCAGGGCTGCATGGAGGGGGCTGATTTATACTTTTCATTCACTCTCTTTATAGTAGATGGAAGTTACTGAAACTTTTCTTCACCTTATTTTTCACTTACATATCAGCTTAAGGGATGCATGTATACTTTTCCGTGGGCAGTTTGACTCATGCTTTTCCAGCTTACATGGGAACTCTGTGGAGAAGAGAGAACAAATTTTTCTCATGGACATTAACCACTGCACCCATCTACTCTCTTACCTCATTTCTATTCTAGTTTTCTGCCTAAAAAGACAATTAATTGATTCATCTCTAGTAAATCCACAAGGTGACCTGTAGCTACAGGACAGCTTAGTTACCTGAGAGTGGAGGCTATCTGAAAAACAGGGTTCTTTATGAGAAACTTGGGGTGAGATAAAGAAACTATGATACTGAAACAAACAAACAAAAAAGAATTATTAACACACTTGGGGTAACAGGAGCTTACCATTAAAGTCCTATGTGCTATAAATACCCACTTGTTTGAAAAGTTTCTTTTAAATTTGACTAACAAAGCCCAAACTGTGTTGAAAGTAAGCTGACTTATTTGCTGCAGCTTTGGTTCACATACTAGGTCCCATGATGAGTTTCAATCTTCAGGCTAAACACTTCCTCATTTATTGTCTCTTGTTTTACCAGCTGGACTTCTACATTCACAAGTACGTGACATGTGAGTAATTAATGGTACTTTAAGTATTCAGAAGTCACTTCCTGCACATACTATGCTGTACAAGGTCATTAGAAGTGTCTAAAAATAATTTAGTATCTATTTTTATGGCAAAGAAAAGTTAGATTTGCACTTTAGTATTTGAAGTCTCGGGCTTTTTATCCTTAGTTTTGAGACTGGAAAGGTACCTTCCTAGTAAATGGAAGCTGTGATACTCAACTAATCTGAAGATTTAAGGGCTAAATTGAAAAAAAACTGAAGTAAAATGACCAGAAAAAAAATCTCACTCTAGGTGGCAGTCTGGTTAGAGACCTAGCTGCAGTTCTTCTGTCCATGGGGTCTGATACCTTGAAGTGCATGCACAGCCGTGGAGAACAGCACAGTAACTGAGAAAGGCTCTTGTCCCCTGTTACAGGGGAGAAAGGAAACCATTTTAGCATTAGCAAAAATCTCAGAAGTGCTTTTAAGACAAGTAGAGCTCCAGTCTCCCAACAAACTTGCCACAGGTTTTGTCAGTGACCTGCTGGAACATGGTAAATAACCAGGAGTTCACCAGCGCAGAGGCACAGTCTGGCATCTGTTTTGTCTCCTCCACTATGAACTGTGAGCTCTCATTCAGCAGAGTTGCAGAGGGTGCCTCCAGGTGAGTGTTAGGACATGAGTTTTATTCCCCCCTGCACTGCTTGGGCCAGTTACAAGTATCAGTCATCTAAGTTCTCATCTCACCTGCTTTTTTGGGAACAGCCAGCCCTCCTTGCACCCCAATACACAGCTCTGTGGTACAAGAAAAAGCATGAGGTGGTTGACCACAAGCAAATAGGGGATGTCAGCTCCTAGGACAAAGGAGAGCAGAGCTCTAGTGCCAGGCTCACACTTATACTCGTCCTTGAGTCAAGCAGTCTGGCAAGGCTACAGCCACATGTGCCTCTGTTACATCTGTTCTGTAAGGTTGCTTGATCATCCCGCACATCAGCTGCCATGCACTCCTTCCCTGCGTGCAACCCATGGCCACAGGAGCCATTCACTCAGTGCATGTTCACAAGCTCTGCTGTAAAACCTGCATGCCTTAAAAGTCACAGTGGTGTGACAGCCAGCACAGACATGCCTAAATGGCTTTGAGCATCTGGCATTTAGGTGACAGTGCAAGTGAGAATATGACTTAATTTGGAAGAAAATCAGAGGGATAAAGTAGAAAATTATTGATGTACAAAGACTTACTACTGCTAGTGATGAAACATTCATGAAAAAAGACTTAAACATCAATGTGTCAAGACTTTCTGCTAATCTAGGACACATCATTAGGATTTGCTGTAAACAGCTGTCAAATTTTCCATCAACCATTTTCCTCTGCAATTATTGGTAGCACATTCATGATCAAATACTAACACCCCAGATGCCAGAGGAAAATGAAAGTTCAGTTATAACTGGGTAGGAATTTTCCTACAGTCTTCCAAAAAGGAAACCAAGAGAAGTATCTGCCCAGAATCAACAGAGAGCCTGTTAAAATAGTTGAGATTCTATGAGTCCCTGTGGTAATTATTTCTTAATTAACAGTCAGCAGCTTCATATGCTATCATATCAAGCTCACTAGAGGTCCCATTAGCAAAAAGCAAAATTCAGAATTCTTCAATACATTGAGTAGTGAACTGGAAAAGACAGAGAACAGGGTTCTGAAAAAGTCTCCATCTGTCCTGCAGGAAAGCTTCCTTCAGGAAAAAAAAAGCAGGGGAAAAAAAACCCAAAACCTGTTCCTTCCATAACCTTTGGTGGCAAACACTGGTTTTGTCCAGAATAAATTAACAGTAAATCATTAGAGGTAATTTAGGTCAATTGCTAACAGGATTAGTTCTAATGACTTTTAAAACTTATCTGAAATTTCTCCACTTGTACTCTGAGCCTGAATTAATCTTATGCTCAAGTATGTCTGTGTTTTACATAGACATAGAATTTATGTGTCTGCACTAGGATTTTTTGGCAGTTTTCTCAGCATGTAAGTCACCATTTGCTGGCTCCTAAATCTCTTCAGTGAAACAAAAGTCAGCTGGGAGATTGGACAGCACTTTTCTTTTGTGATACTCCAAAGAATAGACAGGACAGGGCCATCTCGGAGAAGCTGCTACTCAGTTTAATATTAGGAAGTACCACTAGACCACCTAACCCAGTTCCATGTATATCAGCAGTTCCCATTTGAGGACTTCAGAAAACAGAGAACCTGCTGCTGTAGTTTATTTCAGTGGTCAATCACATAATCTGACAAAACTAGCAGTGCATCCTAGGCTCAGCACAGGTCGCAGAGAACCACTTCAAGAAACTTATGTCATATGGTATATACTTTGTGATATGCACTCGTGAAAGGATTTTGACATAGTCCAGCATTGTTAAGAGATTGTTTTACAGAGTAATACACTAAAAATGATAAAATCCTTAAAATTCCAAGTTACAGAACATTTTGAGAGAAAAAAAAGCTCTTGCTGAACAGATAGAGTGGATAAAGCAAACAGGACAGTTACAAAATAATTTAATTGCAACCTTTAAATCCATGGCAAGTGTTGTTAGTGTTTAGAAAGATCTTCAGGTTAAGTAGAGAAATGAAATCAGGTCTAGGGTTTGGGGGATTTTTAAGGCAGTGTGACAATTTTGTCCCAAGTTTCTGGAAAAAACAAGTCTTAACCGAACATATTCTATACAACTCACAAGTGTATTCCCAACAATAAAAGTCTGTTGTAATAAAAGTCTGTTGTAATAAAAGTCTGTTGTAAGTAAGCTTAGCAATTAGAGATGTGAACTGAACAAAATGCACTCTGACTCCTTCATATTTATACTTCTGTGCTTGCAGTTATTATGGATATGAAAATTCAGCTCAATTTGAAAAACACCAAGATGAATCTCTGGTGAGACTCTGCATGTGGCTGAGTCATTAACAGTAGCCACATCAGCAGGTGGTGATCAAAATCTTTGTTTTTCTAGGTAATTTCAGTAAATACAGGTATCGGCTGTTGTGATGTCACTGGATTCAGGAATATCTTTTTACTGTACTCATTATACAAACAGAAAATCACACTGTACTTAATAAGGAAAAAACTTATTATTTTATCATGACTGTCAAGAGAAACAGATTAATCCCTAAATTATATATATTGCCTACATATATAAAATTATAATGTATGCTTACAGATGATCAGCGTGGGGAATGAATTGCAGAAGAAGGTGTTTCAGAAATTAGAGGTTATAAATTGAGTTGGTGATCAGAATTAATCTGTAAGCTAAGAAAAGGACTATCACTGTAGGTAATTCTGAGCAATTCAAAACCACAGCCTTCTGGAAATCTGCTCCTTTAACAGTACAGTGGGAGAAGATGCCTGCTTGAAAAACTGTTACGAGACCATGCAGTGACATGCAATTATGAATAATTTACTGTAAATACTTGCACTGCATATTTAGATTAAAATAAATTTTAATTCCCCCCCACCATAGTATCCTTGTTGTAAAGGTTCAAAGGTATTTGATTGCCTTAGATCTGCATTCCCACATCTTATTCTTTCCCATCATTGCAGTAGATCTCTTGTAAGAATGTTTTGCATTATTAATGATACATTTAGACTTGTGAGACTTGAGTGCAACGTTTCAGATGTCCTGTGCACTGGCAGCGCAGTGAGATGGTGGTGTGGGAAGAACCTGGCTGCAAAACAGGACTGACAGAATCACTGTCACATTGGAGGTTGGCACTTCTTGCTGTTGGCATTAAAAGACGTTTATTTCTCTCAAATGGCTGCCTACTTTAACACTCTGAGTACACACAAGGTACTTCCCTCTCCTATTGCACTAAATGTGCCATTGGAAAGCAGCAGGATTTTATGGTTTTATTTTGAAAACGTCCTGGAGTAGAAGTGCATTCTTTGCTCATGGACAAGCTTCTGTAAGTCCCTGGGTACTGTGTGTACTGGACAAGTCCCCCTGCATTTCTCAGCATCATTGACACAAAATTACTGTGGAGCAGTGCTGGGTACCAAGTGCTAAGTACATTTACCAGCAGCAGACCTGGCCCCAAAGTTCTCCAGTGGCCTTTCTAATAGAGACTATCAGTTTCCACTAACCCAGAACTCCATCCTCTCCTCTTCCCTTACACAAAGACAGCTGGCTGGCTAAGGAGTCACTTCTCTGCATGTTGCAATAAACAATTCCTCACTAAGTTAATAAGTTGTTAGGTTTTTCTACCCTGGATTCCTCTAGTTGTGTTTTTTAGCCTACTCCATAACTGGCTTTCTGAAATTGGGTAGATGGATTACACCTTGAGACACAGACATTGTGTGTTGTGTGCATGATTATCCAAGTCCTGTCAAAAGCAAACCAACAAGTGGGCAGGCCTTTGTTTATCCTTCTTTCAGGAGAAAAATAAAAGGAAATAATAGCAGGGTTTGGGTCTGAGGCTTGGAGCACGTTTTGCTGGTAAAAAAAAAAAAAATTATAACATTTCTGGGAACACAATCCAAGCTTAACTCTCTCTCCAGACTTAACTCTGATGGCTGTCTTGTTTGTAGTAAAGAAAACCCAGTGGAGCATTGCTGCTAACACTATAGGGACACCTTTTGTGGTACTTCCACAGCCTGGCAGGCTGCAGACCAGGTTTACTGGTGAGACAGTTTTGATGCACAGCTGTAACTAGATTATAAGGAACATAACTTGCTGCACTGATATTTAGTGTTTAATCACCACCATCTGCTCAGTGCAGCCACAAAAGCCAAAGCATCAAAATCCACGTTAATGAGTGATCACTTTTGTTGAAAGGAGTGTCCTTCATTTACTCTCTGCCTGTGAAGAGGTAATACAGCTTAAATCTCACTGTTGCCTACATCCCATATACAAAAGTAAATGGGGGAGGGAGATTTTCAACTAGGACTAGTTTTACTAAACTTGTAAAGCCAGGACAAGACCCTGAGTTTAGACTTCTTCCTCGGTGCCATGGTAGCAACAACGTTCCCATATGGAGCAAAAAGTGGGAGTTGCTTCCTAGACACCTCTGGCACATGCAATGTCGAGTAAATAAAAACTAAAAACAACAGTTAGAAGTTTCACATCCAATGTATCTATTGCCTGAAGGAAGATCGTACTGTGGTAGGAAGTGCAATTATCTCTAAGTCACAGAAATATTCAGCAATGTGAGGTCCTGTAAGAAGAATTAATACAAAACTGTACCAGTCCAGATGAATGCCAATGACAGAAGAAATTACAAGAGAGTCAGAAAAACAAGGCAAGCTTCAAAGTTCAGTAAACCTAGCGTCTTTGCTGTAAATTTTTAATTTCCCTGATTTCATCACCTTGCAACATTATCTCAGTTACAGCTTGCAATAATTTGCCAATCAATTAAAATTCAAAGAGAAGCTAGCACAGAAAATGTTTTAAAGTTGAACTGAGAGGCTAAAGCAGTTCTAATTTGAGGAGATATTTTCTAAATACATACCAGCATTTGGAACAAAATTGCCTGAAATTAAGCTTACACTGGATATTTTTCACAAGCTTTAAGAACAATTGCTTCACTTGCTTTAAGAACAATTAGGGTTTTTTAAAATTTTTATTATAATTGTACAAGCATTCTGTTGCTATCATGTTTAGTCAAAATAATGTCTACATGAACACTGTTTAAAGAAGGAACTTTTATAGTTATATTAACCTATAAATCTAATTTGGAGTCTCTGCTTTAGAAAACCTAAAAGGTAGAGCCTTATCATGTGCAAGCAGTAATTTGCATTAACCCTGTGGGTCATCAGACTCTTTAACACTCCACCAGACACAGCAACAAGAGTGGCTTGAACAGCCTACTAATTTTTATAGCTCATGTTCTGTTCATTCATTTCTTTCCCCATGGTTCTTACCCTCACACCCAGCAGTGACTCCTGCAGATCCTTAAATTAAGTAATTGGCAAGCAATACAACCTTCAACTACATCTGATTTTAAGGGTATTTTCTCACAGCCCACCCTGTGTAGGCAGTGTCACTTGTTGGACCAGTCAAAGAGACACATCATTTATCGTACTAAAGTTTTGTCCTTCCATCAGTACAAAAATACATAGAAGAGGAAAGTGAGGGTTAGCTCCCACTGGCTCATTTTGCTCTTTCTTTGCTCTGGTTCATATGTAAACATCCCCTCCAAGGGGATGGAGTTGATGGTGGTTGTGAAATGGGCCACTGCCTTACTATGGGGTGGGAAAGATGATAGTCTTAGAGGCTGAGGAAGACAGAGTGGAGCAGCCCAGTCTGGAATAGAAGCAGGAGGGGGTTTCAATGGCTGAAAGAAAAGTTGTGTCCCTGTGGCAGCAATTCTTCCCTTCATCTTTAAGAGAGAGAAGGTAAGCACTGTCTGGTAGTATGTCCCTTATTTGAAACACTCAAGTCACAGCTGAAAATAATCTTTTCTGACTGTAGTAAATTCATGTTGTTTGTCACTATAGCTGTTGGTACTTTGTAGTTTCAGATGCCAGCACTAATGATTTGTAAGGTTCAATAATGTACAGGAGGACTCTGTTTTTGGTAGCTGCCTGGTCTCTTGTAGGATGAAGTTACAAAAGGAGATGATAAACACTTGGGGGATCTGGAGATTTTCTGCTGCTGCAGGGCAAAAACTGATTCCTTTCAGGCTCTACCAGTAATAGAGACAGAATAAATAGACTGTACTAAGATCAAATCATGTTGGATTTATAGGTAGGAGCTGGGATTTGATAACAAATCGAGTGTTTTAGGAACATTGCATTTTTCTCAAAAAAAAAATCCAAACAAACCCAAAACAAAAACCTTCTGGCTTGAAATAGGGGTGGTAAAAACTACTCCCCTTCTCTGAGTCTGACATTCTTGAAAGTGAAACCACATGGGAGTGCTCATAGCTGTGAATTTTCATAGTGTGAAAGCCAAGAGTCTGATTCTGATTTACAGTACTGTAGCAATCAGGTCTGATCCCTCTTAAAACTCCCCTGACAGTCAAAGAGTGCTGGAGTTTGGCTCCTTTCCATTTCAAGTGTGGGTATTTGCAGTACAGGTACTTCAGTGATAGTTCTCAAATTGCACTAAGGTGGATGGGGAGTAGCCTTTCAGTTGACTCTTACAATTTTGTTATCTTTATTTAAAAGACAGCTGCAGCTCACAGCTGGCGCAGCAGGCAACCCCAGAGGCTTAACCTAACACTGATTTTTCCCAAGAGCACACCAGATGTGTGATCTGAAGAACCTTTTCTCATCAGTTTTTTACTGAGTGGACTTCAGGATTTGGCTTTCTGTTGGTCAACCAGGAAGAAGTGTAGGAGTAGGTGTAGAGATGCTTGCAACTTAAAATGGAATGACTGCATTTGTAACACCTTTAGAAAGCAGCAGTTTCATTGCTGTTATTTCCCCTTTGCTGTTTCAATAGAAGGCATTTTAAGCTGCATCTCGCCCGTAAGCTGGAGGCAGGGTGCTAAGACAGGGCACAGCTGGGCTTTGCAAAGGAAGGTTTTCAGTTGTCTGATGCTGTGGGGCCCAGGTGAAAAGGAAACCCTCACAGTACTCAGTTTCGTGCAGCTGGGTGTTGCACAAGACTGCTGACTTCTCCAGACTTCTTTGGCTTGGTGCTGCCTTGAGTTGCCTCTCTCTGAGCTCCTTCTTCCCTCTCTCCCTCCTAGGAGTGTCCACATGGCAGTGACCTGGCTTCCTGAATGGGAAAGTGCCTGAGGCAGGTGCTTGACTGAAAATAATCTTTGTTTCATTCTATATTAGCACAGTTTATGTCTACCAATTTGATACTGAGACACACAACTGACAATGTAGAGGTTGTAGTAGGAATTGAGGCTTTTATTCAGTTTTTATACTTTTATTATCCTGTTAGAAAGACTTTCTCGGTATCTGAAAGCATTTTAGCTTTGTTATATTGCCATCCCTCTTTATACAGTCCTAAATAATTTCCAGAGGAGTGACTGGGTTCACTTACAGCACTGACTGCACCTGGAATGGCTGAGGGAGAGGCAGCTGCCTCACTGTCACTAGTGGGGAAATATATGTGTGACAGTGAGCCATCAGCTGGGTGGCTCTGCAGCTCTTGAGTATGAAAGGAAAGATAAATCTGAGTTAAGAGCTCCATGCCAAATACAAATGGGAATACGAAAATTATAGCAGTGATTTTGAAACTTTGGCAACCAGCACTCTTGGGTACTGCCCCCTTCCCACCATATATTGGTGTTCAGGGTCTTCCTTTCTAGTGAAGACTTTCCATGAGTAAAGAGCAAGAAAGACAAGGGCTGAAAAGCTGTTGTTTCCTGCCTTATCAAGTCAGGTGGTTAAAGCGAAGGATATGCATTGGAAATCTGGTGTAGTGATTAAAGTAACTGGATAAAGAGTTGCCTCTGTTTCCAGAAAACACTTAATTGACCAATGTGATTTCATATTCCATGATTTTTTACTGTGTACAAAGGTTTATTTGTAGCATAAAGCCTTCTGATAGTCTAAATAAAAAAAGTTTTTTATTTTAAGACACTTTCACAGGCTCATGGAGTGGTTGAGGTTGGACTTCTGGAGGTCTTTTTGTACAACACTCCCTTCCCATTCAAGCAGTGCCACCCAGAACCAGTTACCTGGACAGTTTTTAAATACCCCCAAGGATGGACACTCCAGAACTTTTTTTGGGCAGCCTGTGCCAGTGCTTGAAGACTCTCACAACAAGAAAATATTTCCTGACGTTCTGAGGGAATCTCATGTGTTTCAGTTTGTGCCCACTGATCCTTGTGTTGCCACTAACCACAAGTGAAAACAACCTGGCTCTATCTTTTTGCACCCTCCCATCAGGAATTTATATACATTGGTCCCTTTCATCTCAAGGCTGAACAATCCCAGCTCTCTCAGCATTTTCTCATAGGAGAAATGCTCCAGTCCTTTAATGATCTTGGTGTTCCCTGGTAGCACACAAGTTAGAAAAGCCACCACGGATGCCAACCCAAGCATCTGATTAAGTTTATGTATATAAGACACACAAACTACTGAGCAATTAACTTAAAAAAGGACAGGCTAGTGAAGAGAGTTTTAAATAAATGCATACAAGAAGTGATTATTTAGTGGATAGCGGTTGACTTTTGAGGGAAACAGGATTAAATTTTTTCCTATGGAATTTCTGGTCTCTTCATTTATGCCTTTGATACCTGGATTTGTGTTTTAGGTTTTGTGTTTTCAATGAAGCAAAGTGATCTCTCTCTTCTGTTAAGAAAGAATGCTTGATGGTTGTTGATGTTTAGTGAGGATTGTTTTGTCATTTAAATGTAGTTTGTATATATATGAATATATATGTATATATGTGTGTATATATATATATATGGCATAAGGGAGTTCAGGAAGATGGGCTGTAGGAAAATAGCTAGTAGAAAATTTTGTTAAATTTAGGTCTGCCTTAAATTATTATAGTTCATTTATTTAAATTACTTGGTTAAGCCTTTACTTAGTTGCTTGCAGAGTAATTAAGTGCTTACCCATGAAATACCCTGTAAATACTTTGACATAGATTGCTAACCTTGGATGGCAGTATGTCATTGTGATAAGAATAAAATACCTCAGAGAAAGATGGAGGTCATAATTACCATCATATATCCATCCCTGTTTGCAGCATAAGAAGAAAAACTGGAAATATAAAGCCTCTGAGATTTAACTCCTTAAGAAAATCTTTTAAATACCAGCAATTTTGAAGAGAACACCAAGAGCATGCATGCACTACCAATGAGAAGGGGATCATTAACAGCTGTAAACACTCACAGACACAGTACAGTGCTTTTACAAAAGATGGGGCAAGGTGAGCTGAGGGCTACAGCACACCAGAAGATGGATTAGCATTGCCTTCTTTACGCTTTTCTTGGTTTTCCCTTTTTTTTTCCATTAGATGAACATGTATATATTGTTATATGAACCTTAATTTCTAGACTGGCTGCTTTCTGGCATAGGCAGAGTGTTTGAGAACCATGGTTTTAGAGTCTGGGGCCTACATTGCTGATTTCTTAATCTTGTCAGTATAGTTCTTATTGTGGGATTTTTAAAATTTTTTTTTTATTGTCATATAAATGCTTGTAGCTGAGAAGTCAATACTTAAGAAATTAATTTACCTTTATGAAGTTCAGTGCCCTTACAGGAAACCTGCAGCCACAGATGGCAAGTTCTTCATGTCTGCAAGTGAGTAGCCACGACCCACAGCTAGACTGCAGGTCTGTTTTCAGAGTCCTTGCAGGAAGAGCATCTCTGAAAAGTCTGTCCGTCTAATGCCATATCAAGGTCACTGATTTACCTTAAATTCAGCTTGATTTCTTCTTCTTAGGGAGACTGTTTTTTTCTTGTGTGCTGACAACAACAAAGGCAAACTTCTGGCTTAGAACGTACTTAACGACTTGCTGGCAACCTAATTTCTTGAAATTTGGCTTTTGCTGACACCTTTGAAGTTACTTTAGTTTTAAATGTGCTTAAGCCTACTGAAAATGTCAATGAGAGACAGTGGCTTGGCAAATCTATTCCTTGGCACTTTCTAAAGGTATGAGCAGTATAATATAGCCCTGGTGAAATGCCAGAGGGAAGAAGGGGGAGTCACTCCAAGGCACGCACTCGGACTGGCACAGCGTGACTGTGTCCTGCCTCTTGTGCACTCTGGGAGTGAGAAAGTGGAAAGTGATGCCCACCTATTCCCAAAACACTTTCTAGGGCTTCCTGGGGGAGAAGAATAGCAGTAAGGAAACTTTTAGTAGAACCCACTATTACAGTGCATGTTGAAACTCCTTGCTGTAATTCTAAAGTGAGCAGCTTATCAGGATGCTATACTAACATGTATATATTAAATTTGCCTGCTCAACCCTGCCAAGTCAAGGTATCTGGGGAACCAAAAGGGCAATTAATTCCATGACAGACCCTGTGCTTATATGTACAGAAGATGGTTTGTGATAACAGAAAAATAGTGTTTCTTGCACGTCCCCACTCACAGAGGCATGAATGCTGATTGTATTGACTTTAAGCAGTAACTCAGGGATAAATTTTTAATGCAGAGTCAGTTCCTATATGGCACTCCAAATACTAAGCTGAAGGCTAAACATAAATGTTTGCAATCTTCAATCAAGAAGCTTCAATGGTGATGTGGGAATAGGTAATTGGCCAAATTATTTACTGACTTTGATATGAATGCTTATTTGATGCTTGATTCCCTGGAGCTAAAGCAGGGTATAATTGCCCCAGCCTTCAGTCTCTGTTCTTTCTCAAGCTCTAAGATAACAGCACATGTTAAAGGTGATTATTACTTAATTACTGACATTATGATGCTAATACCCACCAGATAAACACAGCTTTCTTTTTTGAGTGTTGCTGAACTGGAATATTAAGTGGTCCCAGGTTGGGGATGGGGAGCCTAAACTGGGACGTCCACCCTCCTGCCTTGCTCCTTGGTGGGGAGGACAAGGCTTTGGAGTGCCTGATGGGGTGCCTTTCCTGAGAGGGGAGACTGGACATGATGGGGAGTGAGCTCCACAGAGGTGCCAAGGCAGATGGTGTGGGAGCCAGCTGTGATTTTTTTTCTATTTTATTTTTCATAAATGTTTATTAAACTTTCTCTGGTATAATCCTGTCCTGTTATTCACAGTTGTCTTCAGTGTGTGTATATAATACGTATAATATATACAATATGATACATATATTGAAATAAAGGCATCTTCCATGTTGCTCCTTGAGGCACTTATTGGAAGGGTAGTCCTCAGGACCGAATTTTTAGATCTACTTCATTATGGTATAAATGTTTCTAATTTTTGCCTTGTCACTTCTGCTGGTCTAGGAGGGTAGGGTAGATGGGCGTGGCATATCTTGGTTTTCATCACATCATGTAATCTAATTTTTTGCTAGGTATATTTTGTTTGAGAGAGATATAATACTTCTATTAGAAACTATGGGGAAAAACTCCTCTTTTTCTAAAACATCCATCTATCCATCTGTCTATCTATCTATATCAGCTATCCAAGCAAAAAGAGATTAAGAAAAAATCACTCTCATCAACTGAACCGCCATATTTTATCCAATCTTTGTGGAAACAGATGTGCTATAGACTTCTTTTTCCTTTGCAACTGGGTTAAAAGCTAAAAAATAAATGCAGTGATGGCAGACAAGGCTCACAAGCTCAAGATTATGTAAAGTGGTGTATATTTCAAAGATCCTTGAAAGGTGTAGATGATGCCTATCTGGATTGGTTTATGTTAACCTTAAAGAGCCATAAAATCAGCAGTGTCAAGAAGAGATCACATTTGAGGGTGTTTGTAATCAGCCTTTAAGAAGTGTAACTTAGTTGTGTATAATGGCATCGTCCTATTCATCGAGTTGTTATTTTAAGTCAAACTGTCCAGGAAGCTTTCAGTGGGAGCCTCGCTTTGGGCAGAGAAATAGAAAGCGTACTGCTTTTGTCCACTTGGAAGTAGTTTCTAAGGTACAGGAGATGTCATAAATAATAAAGTGAGCAACAACATTGACAAGCTTAGATAATTTTTAATTAAAACAGTAGGTGTGGTTTGTTTTTCTGTTAATGTTCAAATGATGATTCTCCCTGGACATCATGAATGGAAGAAGCCAATCAAACTCACATGTGAGTCAATGCCTGGGAAAGCAAGGCTTGAAGAAGAGCAGATAAATGAAAGCATCATTTTAGGAAATATTTATCTCCTAATCCCTTTTTTCTAAATAATGTTATAAGAATTGTGATTTCCAGGAAAAGACAGCCAGACTGCCTACAGTAACAAGAACATAAATACTTATCAGAAGAATTTCTTTGACAAAGACTACCAAGCTCTATGTTAAGTGGGTTAACCTGGAAATCAGCAGGCTCATCTACCACCTCCTGCCTTTTCCATGGAGCCTTGTGTGTTGTCCTCAGGCAGAGTACTCTGATGGCAAAGGGAGAGTGTCCTAACAAAACTCTAACCTACAGATCAAAAGGAGTGACTATTCCCTTTTATCTGGAGAGAGTGGGGCTGGGGTGCTGTGTCCAGCTGCGGACACTTAGTTCACTTAGTTCCCTTGCCACCAACTGGGTAGCACAATCTGCACTTTGAGAAATTAGATGAATTTAAAATCCAAAATAATTATCTTCTGCTATAGCTATCACTAATTTTCCTTCCACAGAAGGCAACCAGACATTTTGGGGAGGAAAAATTTGCAATTGTAGGCAGCAGACTGATGAATACTATGGTATATTTTGTTAGTGTACAGAGTCTGGCTCATTTTTCATAATAAACTCAACTGCCATTTCACTGCCATTTCACTGGTTTTACTTTTCAGCCTGCAAGCCTTTACAGGAACTGGGATTTAGGGATGAAATAACACTGTTATTCTGCTCGTGTTTCAGCCACTCAGGTTTTCTATTCGTTCACATCTGTATTCTTATAGAAAATTGATAAATGCTGCCATTATAGCCTGTTGAAAGCAAGTAGGTCAGTGCTACACTTCCCATTCCAGAGGGGTTGCTGGCACTGGAGAGACAGAAATACAGCTGGATGTTTTTTCTTGTCTGGGTGTTGCTGCCATTCACTAGACTCCTCACAACTGCTCACCAAAATGCTTTCAGAGGTACTAAGCAAAACCAACCAAAGCATGTCTTTAAAAGGTCCTTCTCTACTTGTGTCTTGTACTTCTCTGGCAAAAGATTTTTTCAGGGCACCATGCAAAAACTATACTAACTGTTGAGGAAAAGTTTCTTGGAGTGTACTGATAACAAGATCCTCACACAGATGATTGAGGAACTGGTGAGAGACCTTGCTGGACCTCCTACTCACAAAAGAGGAAGAATGGGTAAGGGATGTGAAGGTTAAGGGTCACTGTACCTACAGTGACCATGAGATGGTAGAGCTCAGGATTCCAAAGGGATTAAGGCAAAAAGCAGGATCACATCCCTGGGCCTCAGGAGAACAGACCTTGGCCATTTGGGGACCAAGAAGAATATAGAGATACTGTCCAATTCCTCAGGGTTAGGAAAGCTAAAGCCTGTTGAGGGATATGAATGGTGACAAAAATGACTTTTACAACTACATCATCAGAAAAAAAGCAGACTGGGGAAAACATGGGCCCACTGGTGAAGAGGACCTGGTGACAAAGGGCACAGGAAAGTCTGAGGTACTGAATTCCTTCATCTCAGTCCTTACTAGTAAGACTGGCCTATCAGAAAGCCTACATTGCTGAAACCAGAGGATAAGGCTGGAGCAAGGGAGATGTTCTCATCCTTGGTGGAGACGGATCAGGTTAGGGAACACTTAAGCCAACTGCATGTACTGAACAAACTGTCCATGAGCTGAGTTGGGACATACCCAGGAGTGCTGTGAGAACTGGCTATCATTGCAAGACCACTCTTAATTACCTTTGGAAGGTCATGGGAAACAGAGGAAAATCCTGAGGACTGGAAGAAGGTAAATGTCACTCTGATTTTCAAGAATGAGGATCTGGGTAACCCTTACCTTTCATTACTTCTGTTTGCATTTAAATCAGCGATGTGGATTGTCAATGGCAGTTATCATTGTATCTTCTGTCTGTTCTCTTATTTAATAATGTCTAAAACTTCATTTGTGGGTCAGGTGAGTGATCTCTCCTGTTCTTATCTCTACTCATGAGCTTTCATTACATTTTCTCTCTCCTGTCTAGTTGAGGAAGAGTGATAGAGAGGCCTTGGTAGGCACCTTGCACCCAGTCAGGGTCAAACCACCTCAGTCAGAAAACCAGACATTTTCAGTGTTTATCTGACTGCATAAAGATAGTGACTAACAAGAGCACAAATAGTTCATCTGTAAATAGAGGCTCAGAGATGACAAGGAGAGAGGACAGATAGCAAAGCCTAGAAACTACGTTAGTGTTGGTGGTTCATTTTTTTTCTCCCGTCCAATGTACTTAAGATTAGCACAGCTAGTAATTTTATGCAGCTCTCCTGGATTCTCACTTTTAAGCATACTAAGATATGCACAGAGCAGGTTTCAATTTAAATGATACCTCTGTGTTGGCTGCACCAGTTTGCTGCAATGTTGGGATGCCTGGGAAAATGAGCTGAACCAGCCCATTCCTGGCAGCCCCTCCACTGTGTGTCTCAGAGGTGTTTAGAAAAGCAGCTGATGAAAACACTACCTACCACTTCTGAAGGTGGCTGCTGCACTTGCATGCAGCTGTTCTTTTCTACATATAAATTTAAGTTTTAAAGACTGTAGTTTTTGCTGGTACATCATGAATGCTTAAGTGGCACTAAAGACAGAAGGTATACTTCCAAAGACATGTGAGCCAAGAATGATTTCACCTTTCCTGGCCACAAGAACATTGAGGAATACAACATATAGTTGATGACTACTAAGAGCTGTTTTGCTTCTGAGATGAGAGAGATCTCTTCCTGCTCAAATATTTTTTTTTCCCACTAAAAGTTGTTTGGGTTTTTTTCATACCCCACTGTTACTAATTTACACCTTGCCAGGATTTGTAAGACTGATTTTATTGCTGTTGTTGTGGGAACAGAATTCTCAGCCATATGGCATGACATCTTCATTTCTGCATGACAGGAGATGGGATCCATTATTCATTTTTGCAATGCTGCAAATACTTACCTTCATGAAGGTTTTTCTTAGGGAAACTCCATACCAAAATAGAGAACAAAAAATACGTATAATGAACTAACTCTCTCCTACAGGGTAACTTGTACTATAAATGCCTAAAAGAATATTTTGGTCTTTTGTATAAATCCAAAGCTCACCCATTCCAGTAATACATTTTTAATTTGGCTGAACTTAGGTTGGTTTGTTTGTGGCAAGCTTTTTTGCTTTATTTTGTATGGGCGTTGTGTGTTTGTTTTGTTGGTTTTTCTTTTTCTTTGTTCTCATTTTTCAACTGTAGAAGAGCGGCCAGAACCCTGAACTAGAACAGTGAAGTGCCATGAATTGTCTGTCACATGCATACTGATGGTCTGTGTTCAGTATCTCTGACCTAGGAGGGCTGCTGTCTCATCATCTAACTAGCTTGTTGATTGAGATTTGAATATCTGAAGAGCCTTTTCTTGGCCCAAAAAGAAATAATACCACCACTACTAAGACGACTATTTCACTGTGGAAGTTCCCTGAAGATGAAGCCCCAATAGCAGAAGAACTGCTACACTCCAACTTTAATTAAATGCATTAATCTTGCATCTTCTCTAAGAAAATGAATGGACATATTAGTAATGTTTCAGCTTAAGGGTGTTTTTTGATAAAAATTTAAACTGATATGCTATCAACCCGTGCCATCCATTCTGGGCTGTGCAGGAGGGTGTCCCTCCTGATGCGATGCATAAACATGTATTTCAGACTGAGGCCAAATTCTTCTCATGAAAAGTATCAAGGTGCTTTACTGGGCCTGACAAAAAAACTGTATGAGAGGCTGGTTAGTGCTTAAAGGCAAAGGCTGGGTGGAGAAGTGAGGGAGTGCTCACCACTGCATTGTGCATGGAGGACCAGAGCCACACTGTTCCCCAGCATCCTGGAGAAAATCAGATGCCATTCTGTTCCCCATGAGAAGGGCCATGACCTTTATAATACAGCACTGAAACATGATCCTTAAGCTGAGAGTACCTTCCTCCCAGGCACTTGCTACCTTGGCAATCAGGGTACAGAGGGTGCAGGTTGTAGATAAGTGCATCTTCATAAATTATTCCCAAAGTCAGGCCCTGGTACTGATCCATACCCTCTTCTGCTGCCTTCAACTCTATGAACATATAATTAAAATATTTGCTTCCTTGAATGACAGATTGTGTGGTTTAATCCATTCTTCAATCTAGCATTCTCTTCCTCTTAGACATACTTATTGTTTTAAATACAGAGCTTAATTTGACTTAATATATCGCTATTTCTATAATTAAATTCCTTGCTGAATCACTTAAATAACATGTGAAAAACATGATCTTTCCCTACAACTTATTTATTAACCATCCTTTCACAAAATGAGGGGAAAGGTCATTACTTCAACACTTAGGTTTGACATTTGTTAGAGTTTAAAAAAACCTAAACAAAACCCAACAACCAACCACGAAACCAGTGCCAAATGTTACAATAAGGAAGTAGAATTTTTAGGGCTTTGGGCTTTTTCTCTCCATTAAACATAGCAATTCTAACACAGTCATTAACACAATTTGCATTAATGCAAATACCTAAAGTCAGCACATGGTACGAAATACATACTATCTGGCTGAAACTGAGAATCCTTCTCAGTTTCAGCCAGACTAAAATCCAGACTAAAATCACTAAAGCTGGAAAACTGGAGAAAATATGCAAGATTTATGAGTAAAAAACACTGCTTAATCTCATTTATATAAACTCAAACCACACAGAGAAAAAGCTAGCATATAGAAATTGACTATCACAGCACTTTCATGTTAATCTTCAGAATGAAATTTTCAGCATTTAGGAATGAGATGTGCCATCCTTGAAGCCCACAAAACTTGGAAGAACTCCATACTTTTTCTCATGTTACTGCAATATATTCCTTTTATTTATTATTGTCTCAGAGGAAGAATGTTACAATGTAGTGTTTGAAGCAGCATTTACCTGGCAGCAGAGGACAAAGGATGCATACAAACACAGGCAGAAAAACAACTTTATACATAACCTCATATTCAGAACAAAAATAAAACCCACCAAATTCACTACTGAATTATTTTTATACTTATGTAGGGGAGTATTTTTAAGGATTCTTTGCCTAGAGAATTATGTAGCTTGATAAAAGCCAAGTACTTCGCAGAGAACAGAATATAAAGCTATTTCCAATACTACTTATGAAGATAGGTCTGAGGTAGAAAGGTGGTCATGGCTTTCCTCTTCTGTAAAATGTGGGGTTTTTTCTTCTCAGAATAACTACACTACATTTTAATAGATGAAGCATTTATAGGAGCCAGCATGGTCTCTTTTCACCTTGACAACTTTGCTCCACTCACTCAAGACTAATACTTAGCATTTCTACAGAGCTTTTCAGACACTAAGTCCTACATCACCTTTGAGAGGTAAGTACTATCATCCCCATTTTACAGATGGGAAAACAGAGGCAGAGTGGTTAAATAATTTGCCAAAGGGTTCAGAAAGAACTGGCACTGGTGCCAACAGTAGAAGGTGGTCCATGCTGTGCTTGAATCACTTCTTGAGCAGCAGCAGTTCAGGAGTAAATACTGTGGGTGCAGGACAGTCTAGTTGGCAAAACTTCACAAAACCACTAGAAATTCCCGACCTGCTGTTTTAATATCCTCTAGCATTTTTTTAGTAGCAGTAGAGAATTGACACCTCTTTCAATACCATTTTGAGATAGTTTTTTTTTCCTTCAGTAATAATTAAGAACAACACAGTTTTGTTTCTCTCTACTATACATGAAAGATATTGCATGCAGTTTTACCAATTAAAGGTATGTCCTAGAATTAAAGCAAGTGTCCATGCAGCATTGTAAACTCTGTGAAGGCATTAAATCTCTTACAATAATCTCAAAACTAGGGATCAGCTGATCAGTGACATAACTTTCCCATAATTATCCTTACCAAAAGCACATAAATAAATTATTTCAAAGATAAGGATGATCTACAAGATTACAATGCCAAATGATAATATCCAAGTGCATTGCAGTTTTGGAGAAAGTTTTGTCTCTAATAGTATTGGAAAGGGCTTTCTAATTGTCTCTTCACTTCCAAGAGGCAGAAAAAAGAAGGGGATGTCACAGAAATGAGCTTTACTTCATAGACTGTAAATTCCAAAACTTGAAGCAAGTTTGGCACAGCAGGGAACAGCAAAGCTTTGTCTCTGAACAAAGTTGGGAAAGATTACACTAACTTAGATCTTATTAAAACCAACTTAAGCTATCATCTAAGTCCTCTTTTTAGCTATCTCCCGATTCAAAGTAAAGTAAGGCTTAAAAAATAATCCTCCAAATGGAGTGTGTTGGCTGGAAATAACTAAAAAAAAGTTTAAAATACCATTTAGGTACATGATGATGATGATTATGAGTTGAAATGAGAGTTTACCTTGTTTAATTGCATTAAAATACTGTATGTTGCACCCAATGGCAGTTTTTGTTAACCAGTAACAATAATGCAGATTATGGGAACTTCATACGCCAATGCTGAAAATAATACAAGGATAGTCTGAAATCTGTGTGGTCAGATGGTTAGCATATAAATAATCAATATAGAATATTACATGTGTAAGAATATAACTAAGAGTACTTTACAATGCAAAAGCAAAGAGCTGAAAGGAATGTATAAATGTAACGTTTTGCTCCAAACTCCTTATGCAGTTCTCTTTACGATTATCAAAAAGAACGTATATAAAGCCCCTGCCCCTTTTCCCCTGGCTGTATATTTGTACAAATCAGTGACAAATATTCCACTGCTCGTTAATTTACAGTTGCATAGAAAGGGAAGAAGGAAAAAAAAAAGATACTATAAAAACAACATCCTCGTCTTTGGGTATTCAGTGTTTTACTATTTCAAGTAGAACACGCGGTCGGAGCAAACTGCGCGTCCCGGGGTCCCGTGCAGCTCTCTGATGAGGCGGAATGCGCGGCCGGCACGTTGAAAAGGGCTGCTCTGCACGTCAGGAAGCACTGGCTGGCATCTCCATGAACACCTCACATGGCCTGCCATGATGAGAAGCAACCCCATCAGCACCATGTGTCAACACACACAGAAACTTCTAACTACTCTGGGCTCATTCAGCTCAGGACTGTGATGTCATCATACAAAGCCCCTGTATTTTAAAAATGTAGATGTATTGGCCCAAGACTCAGGAAATCACTGAGGCATACAGTTAAAACAAATCTAATTTTACAATATTGCAGCGTTAAAAATTCTTGTTGAAGTGGTTGTCTATTTGGAGAAGGCAGCTTAATCTAATGTCTAAGGTTGTGTGTGGCTCCTGAAACTGGAGCTGTGGGCACCGGGGCACAAGAACATATGGATGTCTTTGCAAGAACCAGTTTTGATCTTGCAAGCTGATGCTGGCTTGAAACTAATTGGCCACAATAAAAGCAAGCAGGTTCCATCTGCTCCGTAATATAGGACTGCAAACCATAGTACCTTTGGCAATGCCTGAACTAGTAGAAATTTTCTGCTGTGATATTCTAGAATCTAGCCTTCCTGTTGTATCAGTCTAGCTTTCAAATAGACCTCCAGGGAAAAATATTAGACAAAAGCTACATCGGCAACTTTGCTTTAACGGAAGTTTTCCACTTGCCTTACTTTGTTTCCAATGACTATGCAAGTATGTAAACATGTCTCATACCTGTGGTCTGCCAGTGAAACTTGCTGCAAATAGAAAACAAAAGGTTAGAAATTTACATGATTCTGCATCTCGACAATTTAAAAACAAAGCTGTTATCAGGAAAGTGCATACTGCAGAAGGACATAAAGACTATCTTTAAAAGACTAAACGTCACTAGAAATGTATTGTAATGGTCTAATTCTTCACAAATTTACTTTTAACACATTTACAGCATTATAAATATGTAGATAATATGAATTGTTTCTTTTTCACCACTTGTAACCACATAAACTTTGAACGATATATTACAATATCATCTGTTCAAAGTGCTTTGTGTTCTGAGCCCCACTCAGATGCAGAGGCAAGGCTTCTGCAGAGCGTTGTACACCTGCCTAGTTCTGAGGACCAATGACATAAATAAGGAAGGAAAAAGAGGCATTATATCCATGATCAGTGGATCTGAAGGAGAAAAAAAAACCAACAAACAAAAACCCCAACACAACACAAAACAAAAAAATCCACCATTAAAAGCATTGTTGGCCTTATTACATGAATAATTGCTTCATAAAGGATATTAGGAACAAATAGAAATACTGATTTCAAGATGAATTATAACCTGAAACCCATGAAAACAAATATAGCAAGTAAGACAACTGTCTCTATTATGCATTCAAAATGGGATAAAAATTATCTGCATAAGGCTCAGATGCTAGTAACTCCTTAATGGAGGCTGCAGCCATGGTAGAAGATACAAGATGAGGTTGTGAAAAAAGTATTTTACTTTTTTTGTTGTTTTAACAATTGGACATGAGATGTTGCACATAAAGGCTGTTTTGATAAAATTTAGCTTGGATATAATTAAAAAGGGTCAGGATGTCATTCTTTAAGGCTAGGAATATAGTGATGCCTTGAGAGTCCATGGAATCTGCATAATTTAGTGTCTTACAGAACAAGTTATACAATTGTCTGTCCAGGAAGACAGATTGCTCTCAAATGGCCAGAGGAAAAGATGATGGACTTAGATGGTCTAATCCTGGTCTTCCTTGGCAAAAGTCAGTGTCTAATGCACTTCACTAGGAAGGCCAGACTACTAATCCTCATTCCAGGCTTCTAAACATTTAAGAATCTGAGATAGTTAAAAAAATATATTCCCAAGTAAGAGATGTTATAGAATGACTGAATCAGAGCAAATATAAGTAGTACCTCCTAACTGGGGCAATGTGGTTTAGATTGACAACAGGGAAAAATCACATGAAATTTGAAACTGAGTTCTTTTAATCTTAAATGCTCAGATAACACTTCAGAATATGAAGGGGCCATGGTTTTCACTCACAGTACCCTCCTGCCTCATTCAAGGTGTTTGTTCATAGATTCAGATAATCTTTTTTCTACGTTTCTTTCTATGTTTCCCAGTTGTGGAGAACAGCCATCGTTACCAAGCTTGCCCTGACACAAGTCAATTTGATTTAAATTAATTTGGGCCAAATGATTGTGTAGCTGTGTCCCCGTGTAGCAAGACAGTAAATCTGCAAAACCAAGAACAAATATACGAGTTGCATTTTATACTGATTTGTATAAACACACATGCCCTTGAGTCATGCTGATGAGCTCCACCAGTTGTAGACTTCAAGACGAGATGCTCCTTAGAATCAAATCCTTAATTTGCAGAATGATGGGTTCTAAACTATTGAACTCACCAAAAATCAAAAAGGACAGCTGAAATAAGACCCTTTTTTGCTAGAGCCTCATTTGCCTTTCAAAACATGCAAAGTGCATCTTCTGTGATGCACTTCTTCACAGTCAAGCAATGAATGTATGCACAAGAGATAAAAGGGTTATTTTAACAGGATTCACCAAGTTTATGAAATAGCACAGAGCTCAGTCTTGATGCTTCCGAAAGGACTGGGAATAAACAGCCACTCTCTTACTTCTGCCTTTTAAAACTGACCATTATTAATACATTTCATTTGAAAGAAATGTTGAAAGTTTGAGAATATATCAAAGCTTTCACTACTGTTTTTCTAAGGCAAAAGGGTTGAAAGATACATATATATATAGACAGATATATATGTATAAATGTATTTAACAAAGCCCACCAAAATGCATGAGATAGCTCCTCCTCACTTTTGCAAGTGCAGTGACACATTGGAAGGAGGAGGATCAGTAGAAATGTATGTCAGCTGATACAGGACATGCACAGGAACTAATTGGTTTTCCATCTGATCTCTCTTTAATAGACACTGAATAAAATATCAACTTTCAATGCATTTAAGCAGGGAAAGGTGTTAGGTGCTGCATTAACAGATTTCCTCTGGTCCATTTAATAACTAGTTCAATAATCAGTCCAGACAGTCGTCCTGTTGCCTAAGGACTTTTTTTTTAAGCTGTATCACACAAACTGCATTCAGAAATTCTGAATCTACATTCACTTAAGAGCTACAAAAGGTTTCTATCGGCAGATAGTGAAATTCTAGATGTCTCTTCCCTTATGTGGGCACCTCTGAAAATTCCACATTGAGCTACAGGCCTTCCTTACAGTGAATTGCTTCCACTTAAAACATGGAACATTTATTTACCTTCACAAATACTGTCTACTGAGAAATTTTAAAGAACAGAATTATACAGCTTGCATATCTTGATGAGAAATCTCCTCAGAGATATTATTTTCCTAGTCAATACCACAAGAATGACATTTTCTTCAAAAGACCACCTCAAATTCAATACTATTCTCAGAGACATATTTTGTAAAACTTACAGCAGCAAGCTGGAAATGTGTTGTTGATTTGCTCAATAACATCTGTTAGATCTGTGTTGGTATCGTGAGGTGGAACTAACAAGTCATCTGCAAATATGACAACAAAAAATGAATTTTGTAACAAGAAGAGGAAAAAAAAAAGGACAAAAACATTCTAAAAGGCATTCTCATCCAACCTTCCAGTTAAATACTCCTTTATATTTCAAGGGAAAACACCACCTGAAGCCTTTGTAATGTGCAGGAACTGTCGTTGATAATTGCCAGCCTTGAGAGAGGAGGCGAAAGTTACATTATTGATTTGCAGTCGAACTCATTTCTCTTTTATTAAAGCTTAACCATTGCATCCAAGATTTAACTAGAACAACTTGCCAAGAAGGAGAAGTATATAAAAATTCACAGTTAAAATAAATAAAATGTCGACAAGATGAGGGAATTAAACTCCGTAGCCACTCAATTAAAGTTCTGTTCCATTTTCAGATGATTTGTCATGTAACTTTCAGAGTGAATACCCCATTATTTTTCTGAAAAAGTCCCAACATTCATCTTTTAGATGATCTTTATTCAATATGTACCAGGCATTTCACTAGTGTTAAAATCCTCCTTGCCATTACTTTGAAAAATGCTGATTAAAATTAGCCAAGAGAATAGTTAGAGAACATAACTGGATCTGTTCCTGGCAGTCTGATTAGACAGTGTCTCTCATAAATCTACCATTGCATGAAGTCAGACTCAAAGAAGCTCCATGCTTTTTCAGACAAAGTAAAAACATATGTCAGTGCTGAATGAAAAAGGTTCAGTATGCAAGAGAATGTTTTTCCTGGTTTCCACAGAAATTTTTCATCTAAGGATTAAAAAAAAAAACAAGAGGAAATTGCACCCAAGATAATTTGAGAAAAATATTTTACTTTTCCCCCTACTTTTTGAGCATTCAAAGGTTTGAAGTTATTTCTGCTAACTCCCAGTGAAATTAATGAGTTTTGATATTGGAGAACTTAATCTTTCAAGGGAAAAATCCCTTCATGTGGAGAGGCTATACCCATAAATACTGAATTATTGCTAAAGATGTGAAGCCTTTGGAAGTAGGTACATCAAAACATCAGGATAAGCAGAGGTTACACAAGAATTTTTAAGGGAGAAAGGATGTATAGATTACATGATTTGGACATCTGGTTCTGGATCGAGGAGATTATTTGGGTCCATGTGTGTCCTGTAGGACAAACAGTTGTTGGCCACTTCAGTTCAACGAACTCTGGCTCCCCTTTCAGTGAGGATGGATTTGTTAGTACTGCTCTTTTCCCCCTTCTGAATAGAACTGTGTTACTAAACCATGATACCAGTAAATTCACTTGTTCAGAATAGATGGATACCACAGCTCTTTGAAAGTGTGAGGAACTAACAGGCCCAGCTACACTAAACAGAAGCATCACAAAGATCAATTCCTTTTGATTTATAAATCTTTCCAGAAGATGCCAACAAACCCATCCAGTGGTCACCTCTGGACTCATGCAGGTCATTATCTGATCAGAACACTCACCTGTCTGATGGAACTGTGAGCTTGTGTCCTGCTCGAGTGGGAAGCCGAGGGCAGAGTGCTGGGGTGAAGCACAGGGGGAAGTGCCATTGACCCGGGAGTCTGACTCGGGCTACATTAAAGACAATAAGACAATAATTTATGTTAATTGTTTGCACATAATTGAAGTGTGGGCTTGTATGTGGCCATCTTGATCTCTTCCTTCTTTTATGTGCTCTTTCTCATTTGTTCTTCAAACTATTGAAAGCTGGCTTAAGTCTACACAACTGCTAAAGGGTTGTTGTAAAACCAACAAACCAAGAACTTGTTAACAGAAAATTTAGACTCCAGCACAGTTCTTACAAGACTGCAGTAGATGGTCTTTTTAAAAACAATGTTCTGTTGCATCAGAGAAACACAATGTAATGTACAACACACACAGTCTGCCCAGGTTCTCAGCCCAGCTCTGCAGGAAGACTACACAAAGGGATTATTGGGGTATGGATAGATACATACACACACACAGAGAACATTTAGCTGAGGTCCCCTAAAATGCTTTACAAGGATGACTAATCATGCTTAGAAACAACTGTTCAATCACAAACAGTTGTAGAACTCCAGAATCAAGTGAAGACTCATGACAGATTCAATACAACTTCATTAAATCTAAAAGGTGGTAGCCAGCCATCACTCTTGCTCACACTGCTTCTCAACTCTGTGGAAGAACACTAAATTTGCAGGCAAACTTGTATTATGTAAACTCCTGAAAATTATGAGAAGTAACCTACATACTTGGGAAACAAGCTTTTCTGGACTCTTAAATTCACTTGAATTCATTTAGGTGTAAGCATGTATGTGCTTGAGATTACACTTAAGTATACATGTACAAGCAGAAAACAAGAAAATATCATAACAGCTCAAAAATATTCAAAGGAATCTTGTTCAGTCATTTTTTTCCTTTCTTTTCCTTCTTCCTTGTAAAAAAATCTTTGAGGAAGAGAGTACTAATATGGTATGTGAGCTCCAGAAGTGATCATCCAAAAAAACAGAAGTGAAATAGTATTTACATCTGAGGTAGATATAGCTGAAATTGTTGCCGCTATCATTTCTCTTTTTGATTGCAAATCATCACATTACTTCTAAACAGCTTAAAGAGCAAGCTATTTAAGTAAATCTATCAAAAGCAGATCCTGAAGTAATAAAAAGATCATTGCTTTTAAGGTCTTTTTGAAACTGAGCAAGTACCTAAAACAGCTATGAGACTCGAAGCAAAGGGTTAGAATACAGCATGGCTATTAATCTGTGCACAAGTTTGCTCCTTAGCACCTCACAACCTTAAGTGCAATACTCAATTTTTTGAGGTAGCTTGCAATTTAACAAAAACAATCTTCAGTAAAACTGAAGACTATTAACAATGAAAGATACTTTTTCTTCCATATGCAGTGTTGAGAAACAGAAGGAAACGTTCCCCTGAGCACTCAGTAAATCTTTTATTTCTCCTCTAAATCTCATCTCTTTCAGCATGACAATACAAAGTACCAACTTTGACTAAAAGAACAGAAGAAGAAATACTGCTCTGCATAGAAGACAAAGAAAAATGGAAATGTTTTCTAGCCAGAGAAGGATTTTACTGTCAAGACACTCCTAAGAACAGCAAATTAATATCAAGTAGTTAAGCAATTTGCTACTCAGTATCAAGCTTCAGCTACAGAGTCTAGGTAAAATGAGTGTGGTGACTTTAAATCAGCAAAGTCTGTCTTGTCAGGAACCATGATCAAGATGTTAGGGCTATAATGGTAAAGAGAGGAAGCAAACTCTTCAAGGGTTAAGAGTCCCTTCAATACAGAACAACAAACCTAACTCCAGCAGCAGACTGACTGCTTGCACACCCCACAAACAGATCAACAGAGAGAATGTGAATCATCCAAAATGCAAACTTGCACCTGGGACTAACTCTGTCCCTGTTCAAGCAGTAACTATGAATAAATTGTGCACAGATGACTGAGGGTGAATGAGATCATCTGTGCTGGATATACAGAACTGCAGTACAGCATGACATGGGCTCCATCAAGGATAGAGAGGTACTGCAAAGTCAACAGTTCATGTTAATAAAAACAAAAAGCTTACCAACTCAGGTGATGAGTTAGTGAAGGTTAGTGGCAATAGTAGTGCTATTGCAAGTCACAAAAAAGTACTGCAGAGCACGATAAACCCAGAGAAAACAAAACATTCTTGGAATACCTTGTGTTGATGTACTATATAATGCTGCAGCAGGCAGAATGAAATATTGCAGTTGGATTTAAAAACAAGACAAAAACCACAAAACCACCATCTTCTCATCAGAGGGCAAAAATACTGATGTTCCATTACATAGTTTCAGTGACTGCGATAAAAGGAAAAGTCAAAACAAACCAAATTCTTCCAAATTAATGGCAATATTGTTAAGCAGCTGAAGAGTGGGGATTGGAGCAGAAAGTGGCAGTAGTAGTGGTATAATTGCCCTAATAAAGTAATTAGATATTGAAAAATGTTAAATGCAAACAATTGAGGATATAGATATATCTGCACGTATTTACATGACTTAACAATTTTACTGTTAGAGAACTTGAGGAAAAAAAGCCTGAAAAAAACCCCATTCTTTTTGACTCCAATTGCATAACACCTACAAAATACGAGCACATCCACCATAACCCACTTCAGCCATTATGAAGTTTTCCTGTTCTTAATCAAAACAACTCAGAAGACAACCCTTAAGCCAGAAACCAAAAGAAAATAGCTCTAGATGTTACTATATACCTGCTGCTTTTTCTTGAAAGAACTAAAAGTAAGTATACTGAGCATGCCTCTATAGTGATAAGAAGGAGGTTTCCATCTCCAGTCTCAGAGAGTTTTCAAACTACTTTTTAGGCAAAACCAAACAAGGATATGAAGGTACACAAGTGCTTCTCCTGAAAACTCTGGGGTTTTTTTTCTGTATTACAGCAGTTTTTAAAGCATTTCAAAGGAAATATTTATTGCAACCAGTTTTAATCTACAGGGCCTTATTGCACTGTGCCTCCTGCTGGAGTCTTTCCCAAAGAAAAGCCTGAAGTGCTCTATAGATAACTGGATAGCTAAGACATACCTGCTCTTTCCTTGACTTCTGATGCTTTTGGTAAAAACCAACTAAACCTTGTACAAAATAAACACCCTCTCCTCTAGTCTTCTGATAAAGCTCCTCTGCTTTCACTTGGACGGGGAGATGCAACCCCTATTTACTCTCTCAGTCTGATCATGCAGCTGTTGACAGATTATTTTAGCTCCCACTAACTCAATATCAAATCCAATATGAAACCTCTATTCAGTAACTCAGAAAAAACAGAGAAAAACCCAAACAGACTTTAAATGCCCTGCATAATAGGTCTCACTTCAATTTCGCAAATGCAGTATCTATAAAGGCTGAAGAAAGAAAAATGAAAATGGATTCTTTGTTTTTTCCTCTGTCTGATTAACATGTTGGTATCAAAGATGTCACATGCCAGTTCTGTTTCACCTTCCTCTTTGGCACTCTAATCAATCAGGCAGACAAAAATGACAACATTCTGTGACAGCTACCAATCCTTTGGGCTTGCTAAAATAAAAATAGTATGGTATCCTCAGAATTGTGACCTGAAGTAGACAAATGTGCAGTGAGGATGCATGCATATTTCTACCAAAGGTGTTCTATAAAGAATGTCCTAGAATGCTCTCATTTAGATTAAACAGTTACCACATGAAACTTTCATTAACTCTCTACGCAAACATCTGTGTGTAGACAGACTCAGTCCAATCTTTTGGAGGAAAAAAGTCCCACTGTTTTATACTCAGTGGTATAAAACAACAGTCAGGAGGCTAGTGAAGAGGAGGAGTGGGGAGACTTGCTGTTGACAGAAAAGACAAACAGAGATGGCATGCATGAAATGCCAGCCATGGCAAAGAAAAGGTTGTAAGACAGTTGTGTCCTTTAATACTAGTAACTACAGAGTTGTTATATATTTTGAGATTAGGATTTATTAGTATCTTCCATGTAAACCATCCATCCCATTAATAAGAAAAGGTATTCATTTTATCCACTAAAAATAATTGTGACAGCCAGTAAAAGCAAAATAAACAAATATATATATTTAGATCCTCAGCTGGCTTCCAATAAAGTCCTTCCCCAAGCAGGGAAAGAGAAAAAGGCTTTAATAAAAGGTAGTGGCCAAGCTGACAGAACAACAAACAGGCTGAAGAGTGGTCATTTTTTCAGAAAAGGGGCAGTAATGGAAATCAGTACCGCTTCATAATTCTATTAATGTCAATACAAATTTCAAAGAACGTTACTAAAAATTTAAATTATTTATAGTTTTTGAATTCCCATCAGGGGAGTAGCTTCAACATTCTGGAAACAGCTTGCAAAAAATCTGCTAAATTAAATAAGGATATTGAAAAGCCTCATATATGTTATGAAACAAATAATGCAGACCTGCTCATATACTTGACTCCGTACCAGCCACTTTGTTAAATGACAGAGAGAAACAGGAAGACCTTAGGAAATAATACTTGGAACAATCAGAAGCAGGGCATGACTCCCATAGAGACAGGAGAATTTGGACAGAAAGCAAAAGAGCAACAGGATATAGTAAATGAGGTGTAAACGACCAGAAAAACTGAAAAAGGTAATCTCTGTTCTACTTTACGCTATCTGAAACCAAAAGGTGCAGAATGCCTAGAAAATTCCAAAGGCAGAAATGATAAGAAGAAACTACTTCCCCTTCTCCCACCCACTTTATCACAACAAACACGTCTACCCTAAAGGACTCTAAAAAGATTGCAAAACTCTAAAATCATCCACAGCTACATTAGAGAAAAAATAAAAGAATTTTAAGGGGTGAACAAGTTTCTGCTCCAAGCACTAAGTTGAAAGTGACTGTGGGTTTGGCAGAACTTCTGTGTTTCTATTCAACATCTGTTTCTTTGCAGATTTTAAATCCTTCTCTGAAAGACCTAGTATTGGCCATGTAACCCAAGATCTTTACTTTATAAATTATTATTAGCAGTGCACCAGTTGTTGTCTTCCCCGTGAAATATTCAGGCTACTCAAATACTGATTAAAGATGCTACAATAACAGTAGCAACAAAAAAATTTACTCTGCCAGAGGGGTAGGGAAACCATTGGAACAGATGCATCTTAAACCTATTCAGCCAAAACTGCCTAGAAAAAATGACAAAGTCAGCCAGCGCTACAAACAATAAATACCTTAATCCCTGTAATGACAGTATCATCTACAGCAGGAACTTAGACCATTTTGATTCCTGGTTTATGTAGTCTGTTTCTTGGCTTAGTTAAATCCTCTACTACATACAGCCAGTCATCTGACTCATGGAAGGCAGGAATTATTTGTCTTACTGTACTCTGACCCAAGTGTAATGATTAGTTAGGAGAAAACATTCATGCAAATTTATCTTCCATTATTCAAGCTTCCACACATGATATAGTACAAACTACCATCTCTAACAACACCTGGTATATGTTGTTGCTCATGTTTTTTTATCCAGATGTGCATATGCTGACTTCCAAAGCAATCAACGTTCCTTGCCCACGATCTTCAGTTAGCAGCACTTGCTAAAAGCCTCTTAGCTCCAGAATTTACTTGTGTGCAAGAACAGTTTGCTGTAGTTTTGCTGAGTAGCTGTGCTACTCAAGAGGAACCGGATTTTTAACGTAACTAATTGCTCCTTTGCATTTCAGACATATCTTTGGCTGTCTGTCTCTGGCATACTAAGAGAGGTTTGAGTGACTAACCATGAAACAAACACATTATTTAGGGAAAGATGGAAAAACTAAAGTCAAACATGGGTGCAGCTGGCATCATTACTTGGAGTAGGATATATATTTTCTTCCTATGCTTTTTAATTAATGAAAACCTATTGCTCCTGTTTGTGTTATTATCAGTGTTTCATAAATTACCAAGATCACGCCAGTATTTGTAATTATTTTGTGCTCATTTGACTTTGACCATGGCTTATACTACAGGGTAACAAAAAATATCTCTATGTTAGAAATGATTGATTGCAATGGACGAAGAGCATATGGTGAAAATACCTTCAGTGAAATGTCACTGCCTTTGTTCCACCAAGAAATCCATTGTGCAGAAATAATACAGGGGAAGTGTACAAGTACCTGCTCAAGTAGCTGCCGTAGCCGGTGAAGCTGAGACTCCAATTGTTTATTGTGATCTTCCAATATTTGCATCCTTGCTTCCAGGCGACCTTTATGTTGCCTCAGGAGTTTAGCTTCAGCAATGAGCTCAGCATCTTCAGAAGCATGATGAGGTGACACAACAGAGTCAGGAGGTGAAGCAAGAGGGTTTATTCCTCTCCGAAGATGTTGCTCCTTTAGTTGTTCATATTCTATCTGCAGACTCCTGGTATATTGAAAAGAGGAGGAGACTGATGACTTAATCAAGTAAATGAAAATAGAAGATTTCTTGGATCAAAGTTATTGTCTCCAACTAACAACACAAACAGCTTATACAAAGACAATGCCTTGACTTGTGTTTTTTGGGGGAGGGAAATAAAGGCAGTGAAGTAGAAGTGAAACTAACTTATTTCTTCACAGATCCTCCCTCTTCTACCTAACAGAGCCAGGCTATACACAACATATGCCTCGATTATGGATTGTTTGGTTTTTTTTTTTTGCTAATCATGACTTCTAGGTCTTTCTCATCTTCAACTTAGTACATGCATGGCTCAAACAATAAGATAATTCAGACATCAGTAGGATGATTATGAGACCTTTGCTCTTCCTCAAGGTCAGCGATGATACGCTCCAACTCTCCTCGCTCTTCCTTCTCCACTGACTTGAGTATCTGAGCAGGACTCTGTGGCTGACTCACAGGTGACTCTCCTCCCAGAGTCTGGCAATACTGTTGGATAAGGGCATGCTCATCCTCTCTGAAACAATAAAACAACACAGATAAAGACAGAGTGGTAAAACATTCATTATGTGAGCAAACATCTCTGTCAAGCTGAGGGATTTTGTTTGTTTATGGAAAAGGACTAAGAGAGAAGGAATTAGGCCTAAAGACATACCGAAGGAAAGCCATAACAACATACAGTGCACAGGAAAAAATATTTATCTGCAGTAAAGGATCAATTTAGTTTAATGTATGCATAAAGAACAAATGCTGCTGGTGGTTTGAAAAGAAGCAGTGAAAACAAGAATCAGAGATAATATAAACCAAAGATGACTGATTTTAAATGCCTTAAAAATAAATAAAACAAACAAGTACCTGCTAGATCAATTTTTTTAACAATATATGACATTTTTGAAATTTTTAGGAGATAATTTTGGTTTGCTCAATCTACCTAATAAAACTAGAAAAAAAGAATCCCCAAAGAATTTTCCAAGAAGCCATAAAGTAATGAATCATCCAGCATCTAGCTAACAATGTGCACTGCACAAAGGGACTGACAATGCTTCAAAAATAATGCTACAGGTTTTGAATTAGCACTGCATTTCCAATTTTCTCCATATGTTTTGATATACCCCTACAACACCCTGAAATTCTGCATGGGTAGTAGATTTCCTTCTTACAGCTTCAGGGATAGAAATAAACTATAACACTGTCCTCCTCCTGACTCACCTGAAATTACCTTCTGGTAGGAAATACCGAAGTTCTGACACTTTCCATTACGCGTTAATACCCAAGCGAATTTGGTTTTGTATAGATGTGCCTTACTTTCTGAGTTGCTGGCTTTTCTCCATAAATAAAGTCAGATGGATAGAAAGTGAAGGATACCACATCTTAAAACCTGCTCGCTTGCTTGCTTACTCAAGAAGGATGAATCAATGGCAGAAAAACATATACTGTTCATTTTTTAAGAGCGAAATTGCTGCAGCAGTATGAATGCTGAAGAAAATCATCCTTAAATTGTCTTCTTTGCCTGACAACAAACCAAAGACTGCATCCTCTATGATACCATGAGCTACAGTCCCTACAAACTTTACCCTAAAGTTCTCCTACAGTTAAAGCATGATCAACAGCAGAGAGACAAACACATGGGCAGTGTGCATACACATATTCAGATATAATTTACAAAAGAGACTTTTTCATATTAAAAATATTTCTTGTGCTAACTTTTTTCCTCCTACTATTGGGAAGTAGCAGCTATGAATTCTGCTCTCAACCAATTATGGGATGAAAAGTATCCTCGAGGACTGCCTTTGAAAACACATGCAAAAAATCTGAAGTTCATTATATGCAAAATATTTATTTTCCAAATAGAAGTGTAATGGAGCTTTTCAAGAGGCTTTTTTAAATTTCCCATCAGCCAGCTTAACATCTTTCATCACAGGATTTCCACATGTACAATCTCCTTTGAATGAATAGCAAAACCAGTTATTTAGAAAAGTATACCCTGGAAGAAATAGCAGTTATATCTGTGGTGAGAAACAGTCTATGAATAAATGCATGTATAAGTAAAACATATTCGATGTTTTCCAGGCCACACATATGGATTGGGCATTTCCCTAGAAATAAGTTCAAACTTGTGGTATGAAAGGAGCAAATGTATGTGAAAGGAACAGATGAGAGCTGCATACATACTGTTTGTGTGAAGAAAAATCCTATTTTACTCTGTTGAACCAAGATTTTTTGGTAGCTCAGTATATCAATACCCATTTAAAAGCACCATCAGTATTAAAAGCAAGACAAAAAGATTTAATAAGTCCTGATTCCTGATGTGTCTCTCTTGGGAAAGTACTTCCATCATTTAGCAAAATTATTTGGCTCTTTGTAGTACTGCTTAAGACAAAATTTTTACTGAAGACTAATCCTATGGTAGAACAACACCAAACTTTCTTTCCATGGATAACTACTCAGTCTCTACACAAAGCTATCATGTGGTCTTCCATTTTCCAACCTGTCATTCAGACTTGAAAATTTAGACTCTTACAATCAAAGAAATACACACCAAGTAATGCTATGCCTGCCAAAAAAAAAAATCCAAAAAAAGAAAAAATAGGCTGTGACAGTTCTATCTACTGGAATGGGAATCTAATTATTGAGTTTTCTTTTAACAATGAGTAGAAAGTTTAAAGAAAATAATGAACATCCACTTATTTCTTATCTGTCTTGGCTGTAGTCAGTATGACACTCCTGAGAAGAAATGACAACATGAATGTCCTCTGCAAATGAATAAATTTAATGAATTGTTCATTAAATACATATATATAGTCTAAATATAATTGGGGCTGCATGTGCTTTCAAGTCCTTCAAAAAAATTTTGATATCCAACAGTGTTGGCTGAAAAAGAAAGAAAGAGAACAGTGTTCCTTCCCCCCCGCCCCCCAAAAAAAAAAAGTGCCTCTAACTGCTTTATCTTCATTACTTGAGTGATCTCAGAGAAACTCACAGTCACTATTATTTTGCATTAGTCTACTTAAAACTAATATAAAGGCTAGTGCAGTTAACAGAGTCTGGATCACATCCCAACATGCTAATTAAAACCTCATGGTACTTCTTCACCCTCTATAGACATCTTGATACAAATACCCTACCCCTTATTAACTAAAGTTTTGCCAAAGTGATGTAACCCCTCTGGGGGCTTCAAACTGTGTGGGGCACAGCCCTGCAAAAAGTGCAGAACACCCTGTGCCCAAAATGGCCGCAGCAAACCAGGAGTGCCGCCAATTCAGTGTCACACCTTCGGGAGCATAGAAACTGTGCTGAAACAGAACACAGCTTTAGCATTCAACCTTCAAAACACTGTTTACATGCTAATTTAAGTGATAGCGTGTAACTACACATACAGCTTTCTTCTGTGCAAGGGTGTTGATGATGTCAGGAAACGTTCACTTGATCTAGTTTAGTCTGGTTATTTTAATTAGGCATCAAAAAGCTGCTGTCTACATTTTAAAATGGTGAATTAGCTTATAAACAAAATATAGGTCATCTGAAATGGATCTTTTTAAAAATAGGGCTCTGCAAAGCTGATTTATTGCATTTATTGGAAGTTGTTAAATCTGAGATTCTGTCAAGATTTTGCATTAGTTGTAACCGCATTTTTTAATGAAACTTATAAACGCCTTAGAAAAAAGAGTTTACACAGTAAATGTTTACATACTTTTGACTTATTGTGATCCAGTAGGTAAAATCAACACAGTTAAATTCAGATAATTTTATATTTTGGTCTCACAGTTACTCAGTCCAGAAAAAATTTCACTTCCCTCCTCTCCCACTGGTTCAGAGTCTCAGAAAGCATTCCGGAAAGACTGAATATTGATTGCTCTTCTTTTAGGCATCACACATTGCAAATGACAGCAGGCTTTTTCACAGGCACTTGATAAAGGAAGTCTTCTGAAGGAAAAGTGTATTTTTACCATGTGTTCTACCTTTGGTCTGTCTTACAAAATTACTAGTTTGAAACAACAATCTTGAACCTGCACCAACAAGCCTCATGACTATAATCAGGATAGATTCATTCGTAGCACAGGAGTCCCAGCTCAGGGCTTCAAACATAAGGCCATTGTTCTATGCTAGGCAAATACTTTTATTTTGAGAATCTGGGACTCTGTTCTGTAGAAGTGATAGGAGATAGCAATCAGCAATCAAAATTAAAGCATCATGTAAAAATTAATTCTTCGCTCTTTCTTGGTGGTTATTTTATTGAAGACCCCATGTGCTTTGAGAAACAACTCGAAGTACACAAAGTCCTTCAACAGCAGAGGCTGCAGTTCCTAGTCTGCATTTCACCACAGTAAAAAGCAGCAAACAAGACATCCCAGAAGGTCAGACTTGAAAGAAGTACAACTCAGAGGAAAAGAACACCCCAACAAAGAAGCCCAGGGAAAACAGCCTTTGAAGTATCCTATTCTCTTTGTGGATATACTTTCAAGAGGCCTATTCCAAAACACGCATTGTGCATAGAGGAAGCAAGAGGCAAATAAAGCATATAACCTCCCTTTTACTGGACTATGTTGTGGAAAGAAAAATTCCTGACCATCACTTTTCATCAGTGCATTATTTTATCTGATTAAGAAAACTGATTGCTAAATTGGATTTAAGATAGGAAGATATGGCTATTTATGAACTCGCTTCACTGACAATTTTCGTTTTTGCTGTAGCTCTTATATTAAGTCCAAATAAAGCGTACCTTGACCTACTAATGCTATGAAACACATACTAGAATAAGGTACTCAAAAATACTTGTCTAATTTACTTGTTCTTCTCCTAATTTTATCATCACATGAAACTAATTTCTCATTGTGACAAGATACCTTTTAACCTCTTACATCATGTCAAAGGATTCAGTATTCATACATTCATTCATACATACATAAATACATTCATTCAAAGTATTCATACATACTGGGGGTTCCATTTGACTTACATTATGTAGCAGTGCCAGGTAAAAGTACTACTGGCCTTTGCTTCTGAACCTGTTGTTACTTCTGAACCTGAGTGCATAGTTCCCTAACAAATAAAATTTCAGATGTGTTCCAACTCTGCCTTAAGATGAGCATGAAACAGCATCAACAATGCTGCAGACATGAAGATGCTATCAAGCATCTGCATTTATACCGGAAGTATTTATACTATGTCCAGTGCAATTAACTGCAGTATGGGCTGGACAGGATAGTTCATACATTACAACAATGAGAGTTACACTCTTGTCCTATTTTCCTAACAACTTTTGTTTTCATTCTACTACACTATGATTTATCAAACTGTGAGGCATAGCTTTCTGTTAGGGACACTTTATCATTCTTTGTAGTAAAGAATTTTTTCCTTATGCTCGCCTTCATTTGTGAATAGGCAAGTCTGCTTTAAAGATAGAGATGCCTTGCATGAATTACAGCCAAATAAAATTTATCATAACATTCTAGTCTAAACATTTAGAACTGCCTAAAGTATAGAGAAGATTACAAGAAGGAAAAAAAATTTTATTCAATGTACTTGTACCAGAAAATTAATGCATGAGAGCATTAGAATGTTTTTAAATAAGCTGGACATACTACAGTACAGACTGTGCCTTTTCTTGCTATCTACAAGTACTTTTCTGATTAAGGAAAAAGCATTTTTTAATGGAATTCACCTATCTTTCAGGAAGGGGAGGGTTAGAAAAGCTTATTTAAAGAGACAGAAGAAGTCACAATGACAGTCAAGAAAAAAAGGTTAGTTAAAACCCAAGAATTATCTTTGATGAGTGCTTTCTTTATCAAATGGCATATTGCAAAACATTCCTGAAAATAAATTCATTATGTTTAACTGAGAGAAAAAGTTCTTATTCAAATGTAGATGACTTCTTATATATAATCTTTGAAGCATGAAGACTGTTAAAAGTATTGTTGATGAACTTGAACCTGACAAGAATAAAGCAGTAACTTTAAAAATCAAGTGCAACACTGCCTCTGTTCTATATTCACAGTAAACTGAAGGACTCTTCAGGACCAATAAAAATAAGATAATGAAACAGAACTTTAATTATGAGAAGCAAAGAATTTCATTTCCAAACTAGTAATTGTTTCCTGAATGTTTGAAACAATACTGTAAAAGCAAAAAAGCTTTTGCTCAGAGAGGTTTACATCTGAGCTGAAAAAACATGTATTCACATTTCAAATTGCTCCTTCAAATTCCATCCATATAAAATGATTACACCATCCCCATTTCTATGTTAGATGGCATTTAAAAATAAGAATAGACCTGAACTATAATCCTAAATTTTAAATGTTTCAGCAACTTCTGATCCAAACTGGGATACAAACTTCATAGCTCTGTAGATCCCTGCAAAAATTTTATCAAAAGAGCTGTCAAGCATGGGAACAGGTTGCCCAGGGCAGTAGTTGAGTCACCATCTCTGGAAGTATTTAAGAGATGTAGAAGTGGCACTTAGGAACATGGTTTAGAGGTGAACTTGGTAGGTGTATGGTTTATTATCAGACTAATGATCTTAAATGACTTTTCCAACCTAAATGATTCTACCACAATAGCTTAAATTTTAAGCCACAGGCCATCAGAATTTTGAGTACTTCAGAACTTATGCCATAATGAAGGCATGCATTGTAATCTGCAAATAAAACAGAAGATGCCATTGGGTACAAAATTGCTTTCTTGTCCACATTTTCTTTGTGTAACAGACTGAGAGACAAATTTTCAGAGGTAACTATCACATGTTGGTACACAAGCTTTCTGTGTTAATTCTTTTGCTAAAGAAAAAGAATGCAGGGAAATTGCATTAAAATAAACAGGTGATTTACCAGTAAAAATTAAGCATATACACCCCCTTTTACCACTGGGATGGATGGTTGTTTGGTCTTTATATACAAGTAGGCTCATATACATATTTCAATTTCAAAATATACAGCTCAAGTGTAGAAGCATTTAGCTGCCTTCAAGTTTTCAGCTTTCCTGCCAAATGACACTATGTTTGCTTTTTTTTTTTTTTTGTGGAAGGGAAAGCAAAAGGGAATATTTTGGCTGCACTTCTCTCACTGGAGAGTGTGCCAATGACAGAAACACATTAAAACAGTTCACATGAAAAAAGGTTTTATTTGGTATGTAAATAGAGTTAATTAATCAGGAAAGAGGAAACATTTAAAGGGGATCACATGCTTTTGTCAAGCAAAGTATTTTAAATCTCAAACTGTTAGTCCACTCATGGATAGAATAATTACATTATTAGATTTTAAAACAATAAATGAAAGCATTACTGAGACCAATAGCATTTTCTTACTAAAGCCAAACATGAACAACTTTGGTTTTCCTCTTTAAAAATGTTGATGGCATTTGTTAATAACTTAGAACACTGATTTAATTAACTGAACTGATGATAAAGTGAGGATAAAATGTTCATATGTTTTCACATTCAAAAAAAATGTATGTAACATCAGCAGTTCAAGGGGTTCTATGCTTTCAAGATTAATCAATGCATTTTAATTAAGGTTTTTACAATAAAAATGACACCTAATTTAAAAAAAAGGAAAATAACATTGGTAAAATTAATGTAGGACTATATTTACTGCATAGTACCATCCCAAGTACAAACAGATGGATCAGCAACCAGAAAACTGAAATATAAACAAGTAGCAACACTATTCTGGCTCTGCAGAATCTTCAAAGTACAGATGATTTTTTATGTTACTGAGAAAGTTGTCTAGGGTCTAGCAAAAGCCACAGAAGGATTTCTTTTCTTTTATACTATGATAAAAGTAGAAAATTAATATAAACTAGAATCTACGGAGCTGTGGCTTTTTACCAGTCACACAAAATATCCTCACTTTTGAAGCAGAATCACTGACAAATGTAGAGTTCCCACACATCATCAAGTGAACCTCACCAATTTCTGCAATCGGTGCATGGAATAATTAAACTTTTGCAGGTGTCCTTGGGGTCATACTTATTTAGCTGCTTTCACTGGGACTAAGTCCTGTGTTAGAACTGATGAAGATTATACCATGAATCAATAACCAAAGTTCCTGACAGCCTTAGTAAGTCTGAGTTACTTACACACTTCCTGTGGTGGAGCTACTGTCCATGAGGAAGGAGCCATTGGTCCTTTCCATCTGTGCAAGCCTGAAAGGCAGGGAAAGACCATGACTTTCAGAGAACATGCTGCACAATTTAAACAGAGGCAATGTGAAAATCACTCCTACTTAGAAACAGCTCAGATATGGCAGTCTTTGTATACATAATTAGGAATAAACTCCTGATTTTGTGATAAAACCCTATAATCCAGAGGACTTTAATAAGAAATTTGCGCTATGATTAATTAATCCTACTTGCCAAACAACAACAAAAAAGTGTATTTTCTAACTCTAGTATAATTATCATTAGCATCACCACAACTCTCATGGTAAAATTAGTTAAAGAGATGTTTTCCCAGATGGTTTTCTTTTTGAATTTTATAAAGCTGGACTAACAAAAGAGGATGAATAGTTTTTAAATATAGCACATGCAACATCTGAAATTATGCTTGGCAAATAATACCACACTGTGGACAGACAAGGCCTAGAAAACAACACAAAAAGCAGTATAATTACAGGGAGCCATTGCCTATAGTTCATTTTGGAAGGAATTAATCTAAAAAGACTAGATCATTAGACTGTATATACAAGGTCATAAAGTTCTTTAAAATCAAAGCAGAAATTTTCTATCTATTCAAGTTGCCATGAAAGATACATCTTACATACATAACACATGTACATAAAAATTCAGGAACACTCAATGCTTTGCACGTATATTCAACTGCACCAAACATAGCTATTTCCTTTACTGTAAAGATATCTTAATTTCACACATACTTCTGCAAGTCTATTATGCATTACTGTAGACATCTTCAAACTTCTTTTTGAAAGCAGTGTGCAAGGCCCTAAAGAACTGGGAACTCTGGTGACTTCTTTTGGTATGGAGCAAGTTTGCCTTTCTGTGCATTTGTTACTGTTCCTCAGTGTTGAAGAAGAAGAATAAATGAAGGCACACATGGGATGTCATCTTGACTGTCCCATTCCACCAAGGCTGGGGTGAGACACTGCTCCAACACCTCCCCTGAAGGGAAGGACTCCAAAATGACTAGCGACAATCAGATCATCTCTGTTCTGAGACATCACAAACAAATCTAGTTCACAGTGAGCAACAGGCTTACAAGTCACCTTTATAACTCTGCTCAGCTCATCATCTTTAAATCTTTTGATGAAACATAATATTAGAAATTAATCTTCACGGTCCCTTTGTCACATAGGGAAGTAGTACAACACCCATCACTTTTCAGAGAGAACAGCCTGCCCTGAATCCCTTAGTAATAGATATTCCAACTCAAAAAAGCAGGTTCTACCATTATCATCACATTTAAGATCTCCATCATTAATGAGGATTTGCTTGGGATAGTACGTGCAACCAGCAGACAGCCCTAATCAGGGAGCTGAGAGAGACAGGGAAAGAACCCTAGAGTTGCAAAGAGCCTTCAAGGCAGGATAAAAACTGAAAGCTGAGGAAGGAAATTAGAAGCAACTCAGAGGTGACACAGCACAACAGAACAGGGAGATGGTACCTAATTCCAGGCAAGGGATTTTGTTAACAGAAAAGTGAGACGAGTGTTCTCCAGTCAGTGATGGTGAAGGCTTTAAGCCCTAATATATTGTTTCTGCTGGGCACTGTCTTACTAGGGAAGCCCTGATAGTATTTCTTTAAAGACGTTTAGTTGAAATGATCAGAACAATAAAAAGGATTTACTACTTTATAGGCAAGATATGCATAACATATTCTACTAGAAAGGACACAATAAAAATTACATGAAAGACAGAATTATGTCTTCTTTTTTTAGATTTTATTACTAGAAGAAAAACACTCCACAGTAGTTTTAGACAGATTACTTGTGTAATGATTAGTATAAAGTCTTCCATTTTGTTAAGCAATGTCTGCACATACCAGGTACAGATTTAGGTTTGTATCCTGAATAATCACTTCAGCTAGTCTAATCCCAAGCCGAACTGATAAGAGTGCAGGGGGAGGAAAAGGGAAAGCAGCTATTACACCTAGGATCTCCACTGATCATTAATTAGAGTCCAGAGTTTGAGCTTCATCTGGGCATAAAAAGTCACAGTACTGTTGGCACCACAGTCTGAATAAAGGACATAGGTAGACAGAAAATTCCTACATCTCTCTAGAGAAATTTAATTGATTACAGCATGGCCTAAGTTAAAGACTCAAAGAAATTTTGAGTGATTTATATGAATGACATGTTTCAAATAACTGAAAAGCTCTATAATGACTTTTTATGTCATTGTGCTATACCACTAATGAAGGATGAAAATACTTGCTGTTGGGGGACAAACAAAAATTAGGCTGACTGTGGGCAGCCCTTCAGCATTATTTCCTGCCGTATTTTCTCCTGTTGCAAAGATGTAGCATATCCTAGGCATTCAAAAAACTGCTCTGAAGATTTTTAAGGGGCCCATAAATGAGAATGCAATTAACTTATACAAGCACTCTGAATTTTTATTAACATTGTTTATTAGTCATGGAGATCAGATACAATAAAAATACCTAAAGAAAAACCAAGTCGGTTCCCATGGTATTTATTTTTGAGAGGGTATCTCTGGTTAATGCCTCACCATCATCACATCCTTAACTCAGGATGTGAGGAAATGGCCTCGAGCTGCACCAGGGGAGGTTTGAATTAGATATTACAAACAATTTCTTCTGTGGTTAGGTGGTCTGGTACTGGAATAGGCTGATAGGGAAGAGGTGAAATCACCTTCCCAGGAAGAGTTCAAAAGGCAAGTGGGTGTGGCACTTGGGGATATGGTTCAGTGATGAGCACAGTTGTGCTGGGTTAATGGTTGGGCTTGATGATTTTAGAGGTACTTTCCAACCTTCATGATTCTCTGATCATCAGCTCTGAATGTACAGAAGAGAGTTCAACAAAACACAGAAACTTTGAGATGAACTTGGCATAACAGACATTTTACCACAAAAGAACTGGGGTGAGATCCCACAAAAGCCAGAGTATAAAACATCTGTAATTACTATCTGCTCTGCCAAAAGCCAGCAGTAATAGAGAGTGTCAGCCTATCAGAGAAGAAAACAAAACCCTGGGAAAACCTATATATACAACAAGTTCAGTTTATTTCAAAGGTTAAAAATAAAGAAACAAAATGATAATGGCACATTTTAGAAATAATACACTTCTGCAAGTTTCCATTTTGCATGAGAGATAATAGATTTCACACATTTATTTTACCTTTAGTATGACCATAATCAGAAGCTAATGATTTAAAAACATTTGGTTTAAAATTAAGTACAGAGAAATATATCTTTTAAATAAATAATATCCAATCAGTAATGTATATTAAAAACTGCAGGAAGAACCACAAAACAATATACTGGTGAGAAACTATGTCTCTCTTACCTTGTAGCATACTGCTCTATCCTGGAGTGTGTGTCATCATGAAACAGCTGTGGAGACTGGGAAGGACTAAAGTTTAAAAATAATAATTAAAAAATCAGTGGTGTCTAAAGCAATTCATGATATAGACAAGACTATTTTTAAATTCAGTTAGACTGATGACAAAAAAATAAATTCACAATATTCCCAAGGGCATTATTGCTTTGGGTCAGCCATGTTCTATAGTTCAGGCACAGCAAAGTAGTTGCAACTGAGCTAAAAGAAAACAACTGGCATATGAGGCTTTCCAGACAAAGGGGTTCTGCATACTCACTCATATTGCTCTGGCCACATACTGATGAGAGTGATAGGACTGTAAGGAAGACACAAGAAAAAAGAGAGAGAAAGAGAAAGAATGAAACTGTGAAACAAAAACTTTAGTACCATTTAAGCAAGACAAAGCTGGAGAAACACACAATATTTTAAACAGCAACCCATCCTACATCAGTAACAACTGATGTAGAAAAGAAACAGCAACAGCTACTGCCATGTATCATGGAGAGACTGACTTACATACTTCATTTTGTTAAATAAAAATCAATTTAAAGAAAAACCCAAATCAAGCGTTATTGATTGAACTGCAGTTCATAAACCATAATCAATTCATTTAAATTCTGCTCAAGAACTGAAACTTTCATTTTAAACTAATAAAATATATTTTAAAAAAAGTGGGGTGTAAAAACCCCACCAATAAAAACCCCCCACCCTAAGTCACAGTTATCAATGCTTATTTTCCTTTTGTATAAAAATAACGAAGTAAATACATATTGTATTACATTCTCACACTTGAGTAACTATAAAGGATTTTTCATTTTCTTTAATTTTTTTATTAAAAGGAATGTATTACTGAGTTTTCCCACCTGCAGTGCAGAGAACCAATACCAACAGTTTCCTCAGCATGATGCTGGCAATTTATCTGTATATTTCCCACATGACTGTACTGAAGAATTTTATCCTGACTTGTGATTACAGTTTTGACATTCCAATTCCTGGCAGCATTGGCAAACTTTCATCACATCAAAGGAGCTTTGCTTTCCTGTGTTGTTGGCAGCTGATGACTGCCCTGGTGGGTAACATTTTAACATTTGAATGTGCTTTGCTTCCTTAGAAGCCAGGCCATCAATCAGCCAGTTTTCAGATTACTTCCTCCTGTATCTTAAACTGCTAATGAGGAAGTTTTGTCTGCTTACTGTAAACGAAATGCACAGCCCTCCAGTCATGAAAACAGACCATGGGCAATGGCACTGAGCATCTTTGCTGAAGCCTCGCAGGGGCTGTTGCTAAGGGGGGCTGTGTTCAGACAGAGCAGTAGTGCCACAGATTGCAGGACATGAGGGACAGTCAAACCACGAAAGCAATTCTAGCACCCTGTCAACACATCTTGATTTTGCTCTTGTAAGTGTCTTTTGCTGACAACTGCCAAGTGAGTAAATAAAGTGGAGCACTTCTGTCAGCACCATAAATCATACCGTGGAGACACTGAGAAGGCTCTCTCTGATTAGGCCACCTATATTTCTGAAGCCTGTAGGAACCTAATTAACTCGGAGATTTCTAACTCCAGGAATTTTGACATAAAAAAATAAGCAGTGCAGTTCCAAAAGCCCAGCCTCCTCAAAAGTGTTCTCTGTAAAAAAGCTATTCAGACCCCTCCAACATTACCTGCTTCATCCATTACCACGGACATTATAAAGTCCATGGCTTTATAATAAGATGCTTATAAAAATCTAAGTGTAAAATATGTTACTGTAGAAATAATAGGCAAGATCTGCAAATAATGCGAAACAATATGAAATAATAAAGCACAAGGCTCTGCAACTGTTGTTGGCTATTTCCTGAGGTTCAGCTGTTTGGTTTTGATAGAATAGGCCAGTGATTCCAGCAGCAATTGCTCTATAAACCAAGCTTACGTCTCCAGGTTGTCACCCTCCAGTACTGTTTGCACAGGTAAGTAGCCAAGTCGGGGATGCTTTGCAAAATACTTCTTTGACCGGAATTTATTCTTCAGCACCTTCGTGAAGTCCCGCACGTCTTCCCCAGATGTTGTCTTAAAAAATTAAAATAAATTATAAATTCAACAATGCTAAATAGTATTGATTTAATATCAATATTATTGATTCATAATGCTGGTACTGTCCTGAAAGAGAAAACGAGGAAGAACTTTAAAATTTCAATGATGTTAAAATCGTCTTTTTAGTGTCCTGAGATACAGTATAATAATGAATAATGCACCTAAAAATTCTCTCCTACTGGAAAAAAATAGCAAGACTTCAAATTCCCAGCAATAAATGCATTTACAAATTACTTTATAAGTTAGAGAAAAATTGAAAAAGGTTCAAGTCTTAAGCTAAATATTTATATCCAGTCTTTAAAAGCACAAAAATTTAGTTTTTCAGAAAAATTAAAAAAGGCAAATCAGTTAGTAAGATACAACCCTCTATATTCACAAAGTTCAACAAAATATTCACTGCCTCCCATTCTAGACCTAAACCAGAAAACTTTTTCACAGGATGGGAGTGGTATGTTTTAAATCATTCTCTGCTGTAATGGACAAGATTTGCATAAGCATTTTCTCAAGTTACCAGATCTCTTCCTATAGGATTCTGCCACTATCTGTAATATTCCACCGTCAAAAACCCCCACAGATGAAGTGGCAGCCAGTGCATAGTCACTGTTCAAAGGCACAGGCAGGCCTGATAAGAACAAATAGTGCCTGAAGTAACAAATTCACAGACTGATTCAGTCATCTCCTTACTACCACAGAGTAAGATTAGGACAAAAATTAGCCACGAGATTATTCAAGTCTAAATTTACTACTTACAATGAGCATCTTCCATCCCTCCAAGGAGCTTTTTTACTGATTCTGACTGATGCAGCCTCTTCCAAAACTGACAAGTGCTTAGCCCTATCCCTCCCTGTTCCCTCGCCGCCTACCCTCCATCTCCAAAACACAATTAAAATTTATGCAACTGCTTTTTAAAATTAGTTTAACTGGAGATAATCACAGCAATAATGGCAGCAATGCTTTGGTAATACTAGTCAGCTAACTTCTGCTACAAAAGCAGGGATATATACAGGCATAAAATACAAGGTGAAAATGGCAATAAAGAGATCTGAAGGAAGAAACAATAATATACAGTATGCCTTTAAAGTGTATGTGCTCAGACTGTGCTGAGTACTTCAACAAAACAGTCCCCTTCCAGCAGTTACTATTGAGCATTTCTTCTTGTAACGGCAGTAAAGAAAAAGTGGCCATTCACCTCCTGACTTATCTGAAGGTTTGCAACAGCTTCAACAGATTTTCAGTCCAGCCTCTGTAACAAACTACAGCTTGCATTTCTGTACCCTCTGCCTCAGGAGAAGCCTGTTAACATCAAAGGGTGCCCAAGCGGATGGATAACCACGTGGAAAACAGAGAGGGAGACTTCAGTTTTGTAATCTTTTTCCCTGGTGTACTACAAGGAGGCCTAGGAGCAGGTCAGGCAAACTTTTCTCTGATTCTATTCTCTGTTGTCAAAACATAAAAATACTTCCATATTCATCTATGTATTTTAATGTACAATATATGCAGTTGCAAACTCTGTAATGCAGATCAGACAAGCAGTAAAAATTGTAGATAATCAAACTGGTGTTGATAGCAGTTTCTCAGACGTGGCTTTAACAAGTAACAACAACTAAGCAAATTTGGAACTAAGAGGTGTTTGAACCCCTGAATTTTAATACAAGCGAATTCAGGGAGGATTCACAAAATCATTCTCAGAAAGCATCTCTCCAACCCCTGCACAATCCAAAGAAGAAACATGAGACAATGCAAAGGGCTGCTTATTCTCATGCAACAGCAGCTCCAAAGGATGGAACTCTGCCCCAAGGCCAAGGAATTAAAATTTTAATACCTACAGATTGTAGAATGAATGTCTACTGAGCTGCCAAACTCTTCCTCTGGTGTATTCTTGATTCGGTATGACAGCCTGATTCTTGGAAAGAAGACTAATATGATTGTGTATGACTGAGCACTGCAAACACTAACCAGTGAAATCTGACCAGATTTGAAAGAACTATTTTAATTTCCACACAATTAAAATGCAACTCAAAAATTCTTCTGTTTTCTTTTTTGCATATAACCACACTATACAATCCAATCCAAAACCATGTCAAGGGGGATGTACTATAATATTTTCCTTTAAAAAAAGAATAGTCAGGCACTATTGTGTAGAATCTATCTTTTAAGTTAAAACTAGAAGGTACCTCTTACACTTCCTTACATCATGACACCTTGACTATTTCCACACAAATCAATAACACAAATAGCACCAGTCACAGAACTACTTCAAAAGCAAAGAAAACATCCTTTTCTACATGGAAAATTCAGCTAAAAGACCGTGCTTTCAAACTCAATTTAAAATCACAGTTCTTAAAGCAAGACAAAGTTCAGGAAGAAACATCCAATATCCATGGCTGCCACATACAAGGAACTAAAAAAAACATCTGTAGCAGAAGGTCTCAAGGTGTCAGTTGTTACAATCTGCAACAATTGACAAACTGGCATTAGTGCTCTTCAACATACCAGCCAACCATAAAAGGAGGTATAAGCAACAACCTCAAATAAAATTACTTGTAATGCTATAAAAATTTGAGAAACTGGGATTTCATGGAAAGCAGTGGAAAAAACTCAGTATGCTGAAACTTGTTTTTCATACATATCTTAAAAAAGTGGTGTATGCTTTCAGTATATTGGAAATATAACAAGTCTTCATTGGGAAAAGTAATACCAAGAATGTAATGAACCCATTGGAAAGCTCTAAATTAAATAACATACAATATAAAAATTATAATAGACAAATGCATGGAATGTGAATAAATATAGAATATTTATAATACACACACACATTTAATTTTACTTATTTCTCACTATTCTCTTTTTCAAAGAAGGACTAATAATGGAAGCCTAATTTCTTACTCTTTTCACTGCATGTACCTATATAAAAGGACTAATGTGCATCTAAGTCATCATTCTCTTCATTACATTTATTATATCTAACACAAAACCAATTAGCTGTTTTAAAATACACACAGAAACTGATTCCCAGAAGAGATGTGAACCTCACTAATGTATGCTGTCATTAAGCCCAGCCAGACATTCCTGGGTTATGAGGAAGCTGGTACAAACAAAGCCTCCCTTTTATGAGGAAGAAACGTACACAGACACTCAGTAATCAAGCAACTTCCAAGAAAATATAATAAAATATATAATCTTTGTTTCGTATACAAAGACATGCTGAGAGATGCAAAATTTATAGCATAAAATAGCATCTATATTGCTTAAAAGGATTTTAGTTTACTCTTTAATTGCAGCCTTAGTAGCCACCTGAATTTTATACCATTTGATACTGTTCAAATGCTTCAGTAAATGTTAAGGTTTGCAGTTAAAAAAAAAAAAACCAAAATGAAATCCCAAAACTCTTATGTTCCATATTTTCATTTCTTGGTATTTTATTTATCTGTAACATTTGTTAGCATCTGTACCACAAGTCTGACTGTTCTTGAAGGAAAAGAAATTTTGTTTAGACCTGTTTACAGTAACGACTACAATATGTGCAGGTATGATGACAGCTGCATCTTAAAGCGGCTGTCACTTAGGTACCACTGGGAAACTTTTCAACATGCGATGTGAGAGTAAGACACAAATACTTCATTCCTGTAATTACGTTTTTTAAAACTGACACTTAAGAATTCCATTCACCAGTAACTTACAAACATGTTTAAGTGTATCATAGAATATACTGAGTTGGAAGGGACCCATCAGGACCACTGAGTCCAACTCCTGGTCCTGTGCAGGACACCCCAAGAATCACACCATGTGCCTAAGAGTGTTGTACAAATGCTTCTTGAACTCTCAGGCTTGGTGCTGTGACCACTTCCCTGGGGAGTCTGTTCCAGTGTTCAACCACCCTCTGGGTGAACAACCTTTTCCTGATATCCAACCAAAACCTCTTTACTCGAATTCATGCCTTGAGAGCTGTGATTGTTCACCAGAGTGAAGAGATCTATACTAAGCCTTCTACTTACCCACATGAAGGTGCTGAAGACCACAGTGAGGTCTCCCTTCAGTCTCCTTTTCTCCACTCTGAACAGAACAAGTGACCTCAGCCGCTCCTCATAAGGCTTGCTTTCCAGGCCCCTTCATCATTGCCATGGCCCTCCTTTGGGTGCTCCCCAATACCTCAGTATCTTTCATGTATCGTGGCACCCAAAGCTGCCCCCAGCACTCAAGGTGAGGCCACTCTAGTGCAGAACAGAGCAGGACAATCCCCTCCCTTGCTGTGGTAGGACCGTGTAACCCCCTGTCTGCTGCCAAATCTTATCTGCTGATGCTAAGATTAGAGGACTATCTTCCCCTAACCTTCTTGGCGCCACCTGTGAGCTCTTTTCTGGGAAAGCAGAACATCCAAGATAAAGTGACTGACAGACACAAGGATTTTACAAATATAAAAGAGCACTGTAAAACTCAAAAAATCAGACTACAATTTTGTTACTTCTCGAAGTGCATAAAACTGTTTTGTCCGACATACTTTAAGATGTCAGAGTATGCCGTATTCTATACTTCTCTTCTAGAAGTTGAGTGAAAAAGATTTGGTAAGTTACATTGAGTTCTAACCTTACTATTTCTTTGCTATAGGTACCTTTATTTTTGTGCACTATTATTTTACCGGTAGTATTTCTTTGTTTATCCTGTGTAGTAAGAAGTTTTGCTTAAATTCTGGTCTCATATGTGTTTTCTTGTGACTATTACAATAAATCTATCCAGGTTGTAGTAATCCTGATCGATCATAACTAAAGAACCAGAGAGAGAATACATGGTTTTGGAGTGCAGGCCACTCCAAGAGAATTAAAACCCATCTAAACTCTCTCATATTCTTAACACTTGCCCGACTGGTGATGCCGAGCCTGATGCACCCCAGGACACAGCTGGCCCTCCTGGCTCATGTTCAGCTTGTCATTAAGCAGGATTGCCCAGGTCCCCTTCCACAGTGCTGCTCTCCAGCTGCTCATTCCCCAGTCTATACGCACAATTAGGGTTGCCCTTTCCCAGGTGCAGAATCAGGCACTTGCCCTTATTAAATTTCATATGCTTGGTGATTGCCCAGTCCTTTAATTTGCTGAGGTCTCTCTGCAGGGGGGGAGTCAGCAGCTCCTCCTGGTTTTGTATCATCTGTGAACTTGCTCAGCATCCCTTCCAGTCCTGCGTTCAAGCCGTTTATGAAGTTGTCGAAGAGCACAGGGCCAAAGCTGGAGCTCTGCAGAACCCCACCAGTGACAAGTTGTTGTGGTGCCTCTGGGCGTGGCTGGTGGCCCAGCCCCGCCCCGTCGTGCCTGCGGGGGCCAGGCCCTTCCTCCCCCCGCACGATGCAGCCAGGGATGGCACAGCCCTGGGTGGTCGGGGGGGCTCCCTGGCCAGGGCGGCGGGGGCTGTCCCCACCCAGGGAGACAGCTCATTGGTTCCTGTGCCGGTGCAGACAGTCAGCTCACCGGCTGGCACCCCTGTCAATCACGGTATTCCTCCGCAGTGATTGGCTCTCTCCTGACTGCCCTTCCCTCACCTCTCTATTATTACAGATGCCCCTGACCTCCATTTTGGCTGTCTTTTACCGCAGTCCATGCTCCAGTAATAAAATCCTGCTGGCAATAAGCAGAAAAGAACACTTTCTCGTCTCTTTACTTCCCCGCTTAAACTGCTGTGCATGAACTAAGCCTAAACTCTGCGGGAGCTTTGATGCTCGGCTCGACTCTGTTTAGAGACTGGATGAAGCCAAAGTCGCTTTCTTCAGGACACAAGACTGCTGCTAAAGGCTCCGAGTTACTCACTCTTTCTACCCACGGTAACAAGTCACTAGCCTGACGTCACCCCATTCACTGTAACTCTTTGTGCATGACCTGTGAGCCAGTTGCTCACCAATCAGATGATGAGTTTATCCAGCTGTGTGCTGGACATGTTGTCCAGAAGGATGCTGTGAGATCCAGTGTTGAAAGCTTTGCTGAAGTCCAAAAAGATTATGTCTACTGGCTTTTCTAGATCAACTAGGTGGATTAACCTGTCATACAAGAAAACAGGTTCGACAAGTAGGACGTTCCCCTTAGGAAGCCATTCCTAAACAAGTCACACTTTTAAAAAACATCTGACACCCCTTGATAGGCATGAAAACAAATATCAAAAAAATTAGGTTATTAAAGGTATAATAACTGTATTCAGGCTGTCACTGTCACATCAGTGATGTTTGCACTGTGTAACATTATGAAGATTATCCTTCTGTGACCACTTTCAAATAGGTGCATTTCTTAGCAATTTCTCACCAAGAGGAGAGACTGATTATAAACTTTGTGGTTTTCAGTTTACTCCAAAGAAATTAAGCTGTAATTTCAAGAGTAACTAACAAATTAGCTATTCTTCTCAAGGCAAATAGTAATCTCTGAATTCCACAGCTGGAATACGATGTTCTGCATGTGAACACAGCTGGAATATGATGTTCTGCATGTTCTGCTATAACATGATGTTCTGCATGTGAAACAGCCAGATTCAACCATTCTTGTGGCTTTCTTTCATCTTCCTCACAGAACAATCCCTTTTTGTTAACAGTGAAGCATCATGCCTGGTGCACTGCTAAGCATGTCAAGATGAAACTACTGACTTATTTGTGTCAGTTTGTTGCTTATAAAACACCGAGGTTGCTTAATGTTCAGGAATGTACCTGTCTTCTCTGAATGTCAGTAGGAATTAAATTTTCAGATGGCTTACCTAGAGGAGAAGTCTTAACAGGCATTATTTCAGATAAGCTTTATTGTGCCTGGAAAAAACATTCACTCTAGGGTGAACTATCATTCAACCAATAAATTCTGATGTCTTGACTATCATGTTCAGAGCTCTTGCAGGGAAATGAGATTCTGGTCATCTGGAAGATGAAGAGCCTAATCTAAATTGCCATTGTTTTATATAGAAAGGCTATCAAAAATTAGTTCCCTAAAATAAGGACCTGTGCCAGGTGAGTAGCACTGAACTACAAAAATTGATTATATTTTCATTAAGGCAAGGAAATAAGACTACTTGCAATGAGAAAATTTTCAGAATTTGTGCATTGCTCCTGAAAAGCTTCTTTTTATATTCCTTGCTATGGAATATAGGATTTGCAAAGTGGAAACAATTTGGAGAAAGAAAACTGAAGTAGTAAAAAATATTTCCATTAAATATTTGAAATTCAAAAGATCCATTGGTATAGAAAGCTACATTAATATAACACAAGTGACACTTTGAGAGGATTTCCATTCAAAAAAGGTAAAAATAAACCATGTAGGTAGTTATATAAGACTATTCCCAAATTAGACACTAGGAAAATCTAACAAAATTTTTTACACATATCTGTGTGAAATTCTATACCAAAAACTCTTATTTCTTCATCTTTTCAGAGGAAGATTATGTAAAGGTAAAAAACTAACCAGAATAACTTTGCATTTCTACTAATTAAGAAAGAACTATGTTTTCAGATGCTTGTTACACCCATCTCTAAATCCTGGATGAAAGAAAATACATAACTGAAGCAATTATGATTTTTTTTTTGCATTTTCAGCATCAAGAAAACTGAATTGCAAACTAGGACAAATGCTAAATCGCATTACAGATTAGAATGCAGTAACTACATATAGTTATGTATATTCTATTTCAGAATAGGAATGAAGCAATTCTTACCTAATGCAAATATCATAAAACTCTTTAAAATGGAGAACATATTCCTTCAGCCGTTCTCCAAAGTATTTTAAATTTAATAAGAAGTTACTGTGCTTCTGAAAAATCCCTTCATACCCTACACTGAACTGCTTACCTGAAGACAATTAAATAGTCTTCCCTCCATCTGTGACTAAGCTCCAGTTCTAAATGTCAGCTTAATTAATGGCAGCATTTTTTTACTTATTTATGGCTAGTATTCTTGATATTAATGTATTAATCTGCATAGCTAGATTTTATTAATGCAGTTTGATGAGTACATGCATTTGTATTCTGCTTTCCAACAGTGGCCAAAAAAGCAACATTTTAACATCAACAGCCTTTGAATTTAGTTGAAAAGGTAGAGTAGATGCACTCTTCCTGTTCAGGCTATTTGTAATGTAATATAATGGATTCTAAGGAGCAATTCAGTGGCCTTTGGTACTTCTATTTTATTTCACAGATGCAGGTCTATGCTATTTTTCAGGCATTATTCCATTTAAACATAAAAGCTATTTGACTAATTGCAAAAAGAATTTGCAATTCTTGACTACTGTATTGAATTAAATAAGCTCAATATGTAGAAAGGTTTAGCAACAAATTAGTATACCAACCATAGTACATTATTACTAATAGTAAGAATAAACAATACAGGATTCTTGTTGTGAAATTGGTTCTTTATTCTGAACCTAGTGCAGATATGATTAATTAAAATAGATTGCATGTGGGTACTGATTATGGAAGTCTAACAGGCATGTAGGTCTGTCCATATAATGGGTCATTGCTCTTTACAGAAATTGAGGTAGCAGAGTGTACTTACAGCAGAACCCAAGTAAAATTCCAGGTCTCACATTCAGCTTCCAAATTAGTGGGGGTCAGTGCTGGACCTCTAATTTTATGCATCACCTAAATTATATGCCATTTCTTTTATTCTGCTCTACTTAAAACTGCCCCATATTCCCTCCTTTCCCCCCTTATACACTTGCCTTCCTTCATTCACTCTAATCAAGAATGTCATTTTACTCGTCTTATTATCCCTCAGTGGATCCACCTCTTTCCTCCTATACTTCCTGGAAGGAAGGGACTTTTGCCTTATGTTACCTTATTTTATCCTTAGTATTGCTTTAAAACTATATTCTTGAAACTCTGCAGCAGTAACAGAAATCTTCATTATACTACAAGTCATCCCTATTCCCAGGGACAGAGAGGATTTCAGCCATGTATGTCCAGAATATATTTTTCTGTTCGTTGGTCTTCACTTGTAAATGAGATGGCTCACAGTTACATAATGTGAACTTGTTTAACAAGAACTGAAAATTCCTCTTAGATATCAAATCTTCTGCTTCAGACAAAACCTGGAATTCACCAGAAATACACCATCCTGTTCTAGGAAAAGTACCACACCCCATACCAGATGTAATCTGTATTTGACTAACTCAACAGAAAGGGTACCTTATCCTGCAACCACCAGCATTATCTATTTCAACACCCCTTACAGCTTAATTTCTGATTTTTCTCTATATTTCAGACAGTAACAAAGAGCATTTCTGTTCCTCTAAAGACAAGGTTTATAAGGGGGGGAAAAAAAAGTGAATTCAACAAAAATACATCTCAAACATGTTCAGATTTTTGGGTTATGTTGGTTAAGGAGGAAAGTAAAAAATTAGTACTACCACATTTTTAATGATGTCTAATCATAGACCTCTACATCCTGAGGTTGGAACAGTCATGTGAGTATGGGTAAAACTGCGTTTATATTGTATCACTAAACCAATACAAAATAACACCAGAAAATTACCTCTGAAAAGCAGAAGCATGAAGAGGAAAATATAGTGACAAAACACAATAAAAATTAAAACTGGCTGAATAAACAACATATCCACTTAAAAAAATATTATTCAGAGTATACCCTGACATGTCAATTTATCGATAAAATCCTAACATTTGGTTACAGAATTATTGAAAATACAGTAACATAACTCATGTTTTATTCTGATCATAATGAAGTAAAAACACTACTTAAGAGAATTTGAATTCTGTTACAGGAGACATGCCAGATGAAAAAGAGAGGGAAAACACAGGTAATAAGTCCAACAGCTACAGAAAGAGCTAAATAACTCAATGACTTTTTGCTTCTCTAAGAACCCACAGAATCTTGTAACACTATCAGAAACCGGCTCTATTGAATCACCTCTAGTTACATTCTGGTCTGAATTTTTCTCAGCATACAGACCTTGCACCACTGTTGTACAGAGTACATACCAATTATCCTATTAATTTATTTCTGACAGAGTTAAAATTCTTGAATGTAAACAACCATCTGATAAAAAAAGTGAGAGTGGTATTTGCATGTAGCAATCCAGCTACTCCTTCACTTAAGAAAGACCCCTAGCAATATCATTAGGAAATTGTGTTTAAAACATCATTAGGAAAATACTGTTATAAAATTAATTTTTGTTAGCTATTGCTGGTAAAAATCTCACACCACTTCTGGTCAGTAACTATTAATTCTGTTTATTTTTTCCAGCTACACACCAACTTTTAAATATCCCAGTAAACCATAATTATACAGCAGAATGAAATACAACATATTTCCAACCACATTTTCATGAAGCAAGCAAAATGTTGGGCCTGAAAACAAAGATCACACCCCTCTAAAAATCTGAAAGTGCATTACTAGAATATTACATATTCTTTACCATAGTATAGCAATAGTAAAGCGAGTCCTTTTTCTCTGACATGTTCTCACCCTTATAGTGTGTGTCTTTATATGCAAGTATACAAGCACTGCAGCTACATTTAATGCTCAAGCTTTGTTTTTACCAATCAGAAGTCAAGTTTAAGTTCTCTCAGAGGTGGATACTGCTACCCATTTTTACAGAATCCAAACATTGCCCACATAAAATCAGCAACTCCAGCAAAGTCCCTGATGCTGTCCAAATGTAGGAAGACAAACAATATTAAACATATGAAAAAGAAATCCTGGCTAGGTAACAAAAGACTATAAAAACATTTAGACCTCAAATAAAGTAAATAATGGTTGTTATCTGTTAGAAACAGTAAATTGGTACTCACTGGTATACAATACTCCACCATTGGATAATGCAATTTATGCCCCTTTGCTGTACGGCCAGAAAAGAAACAGCTCTGACAGACATCATAGTTGAAATGTTTTAAGCTCCGGTACCTGTGGGGACATTAAATAAAGTGATTACAGATTCCTAAGTTTCCTTCTAATTAAACATCACAAAGCAAATTACTCTCTGAAACTGTCACCTGCTTTTCAGCAGCAGCAACACAAGGACACAGTGAGTTTGTTGGGATTACCTTAGAGAGAATTTTGATTGTGCAGGTGTGTGTGGCCAGGATGTGGCATGACCAACACTCATCATAGATGCAGGTACAAGGGCACTGGTGCCACTGCAGCAGCTGCAGGGGACACAGGAAACCTGCAGCCCTCTCAGTCCACTTCACAGAACCTTCCTACACCACACACCTCACTGAGTATTTAAAAGTTCCTGTCTCATATCCAGAGAGAGTGCCATTGTCAATCAACTGCTGCCCAAGTAGCTTTGAAGCAGAAAATCTTACCAGAATCAGCTTCATAGATGGACTGGAAAGAATTTATAATTTTAAAGTTTTTACTGACTTTAAACTATATTGTTTTAGTATTTGTTTTCCTTTATTTAATATTCAGATGATATATCAAAAAATTTCTACAAATCAGACTGATTTATTTTTATATGCTTTTACACTGAACAGTTAGATTAAATGTTTGTAAACAATTTTGATGCTCAGGAGTTCTAAACACTTTGGATAATTAAATTCTTGAGAATTCATGAATTATAAAAATAATTTAAAATTCAGTTAAAAAAATACAGTGACTTGTTTACTTTTGGTGGTTTTTTGGGTTTGTTTTTAAGAATGTATGTATAAACAGGGTAACAAACTGATACAGTATCCCTTGTACTAAATGTAGTCACCCAGAGCAGGATTTATTTATTTATTTATTTAGACTAAAGCAGACTAAAGCAACAATTCAATTCCAGATTCCACCCACTGTTTCTATGCTATGGTTGTTCTGACTGGATGAAGTTATTTTGTTTGTATAAAACTAAAATGAGCTAACTGAACCAAATTGAATAGCTACTGAATAGTTAAAGTTTAAATTCAATTGCTTCCTGAGAGCAGTTTTCAGTACCCATCCACACTTTTCCCCTGTTGAGTTTTATGTTTTGTTTTGCAAGAAAATATGTGTCTATAAATGTAAAGGTTCACTTTAAAGGATGCTGATCCAAATGTTTATAATCTTTATACAGAGCCTGTGCATTAAATGCCCACATTAACCTTCTGCTAAAATGCTGGATGCTTTTGTTGTTGCAGATCTCTAACTTTATTGTAGAAATTATTTAGAATGACCCATTTTAAGTGGGTCTTTGTCTTCCTTTCTCTTCTATCTCTCTATTCTTCTTCTACAGATAGTACAACTTAGACAACTAAAACATATCTGAGCTAGAGCTTTGTCACCCAATGCGCTCTCAAACAATAATAAAGGAAGATAAGAACATTTAGAGGACTTTCAACTCCTCTTAAGACAGGCAACTGAGTTTGATCAGGTTTATTACTTTTGCAAATACTCACATCTATATTTATAATTTAAAACAAGAGAGGGTTGCTAACTCAATCTTCTAAGACTGACTAAAGCCAGCATTCCTAAAACTTGGTGAGATTAATCTGACCTCAGGATTTATATTATTATCCTTTAAAACTATAGAATGATGGAGAACAGAAATGACAGGAAACAAAAATTACTAAATTACTTTAGATACCTAGAGAAAAATCTTGAAATCACTTACAAGGAAGACTGCTTTATATTTTTCCTAAATAATATACGAGACTCCATGACCATAGTAGAGGAGAAAGTCAGTTAGTTCTGATTAGTTCTAGCTCAAACCCCTACTGCAGATTTTAGAGGGGAGGTTTGCCTTGCTTTATACACTGGAGCAAGCAATTCACAAATGCATGTTAGTCTTAACAGTACTTACTAAGGGTACCAACTACAGTTTAGGAAAGTAACATGGAGAATATTCCCTATGTATTTTTTTCTTTTAGAATTCACACCTTTCTTTGAAGAGATAAAAGTTACATTATATTCAATGCTTTCGCTTTCAATGCAAGTCTCATTACAGCAACATATCAGTGTTTGTTTTAAGCAAGGTAAGATTAATGTTGAAGGGTGTTTTATATTGCCTGGCATAAGTTAGTTTAGCCTCCCAAGCCTTATGCAGGAGAGCAGACAGACAGTCCACACCTTTTCTTACTGATCACTTCCTTTTGATCTTGTGCTTACAGAACATATGGGGTGCATTTATACTTAATTTGCTATCTCTTGGATCCACCCGATGACAGCCTGCCCTGTACCTCTGGCAGTCACAGGACCACTGCCCGTCTAACAGTGGCACTGCATGAGCCCGAACTGCACTGGCTCAGGCCACACTGTGGCCTCACCACGGGTGAGGGATCCCATCTTAAAGCAGAAAACAGTGGAAAAACAGACAGAAAGAACTTCACTTGTTGGAAGACTTAAAGTTGTGGGTATTTTCAGAGAAACATTGCACCTACCACCTTTCCTCTTACCTAAATCCAACAATTGGACACTCCTTACAGATGTTGCACTTGGCCTGATGTTTTGCTGTTTCTGCAGCTGCCACACGGTGTAGAACTGGTAGCCACACCATAGACTGTGGTTCTAAGCGCATCCAATCTATAAATTGCTTTACAGTTATTTCTGGCTTATTGTGGTTCTGTGGAGAGAAAAAAATCCACACCCAAATTAAAACAAAACAAAACAAACAAACAGAAAATCCCAGCAAAACAACAGGCACAAGCAGATTTTCCTTAGAATTCTATGGAAAAAGAACAATCAACAAGCTGCGTGAATCCTTTCCATGACAGGTTAATCCAAAACCATTTATAGGATACAAGAAATAACCTCGATTAAAACACAAATAAAGAAAACAAGTTAGTAAGACTTTAGAAGATTTAACAGCTGTGATAGAATAGACAGATGGCAACAAAGATGGAGGACATAGTAAAGAAGTAACAGAGTGCATAGTAAAGCCATCGTTCAACCAAAAGAACTTGAAAAATCAGTACAAGCATGAAAGGGAAGCACATTCTGCAGTTCAGACACACTGAAGACATGGTTGTTTTTTGAGTTAAGATCAATGACAAAACACTGAAATGTTTGCATGTGTAAGACTTGTCACTTTTTATTGCATTCTGAGCCCATGGTATTATATCTGCTAGCATATTAAATACAACACACACAAACAAACAGGCAAAAAAATAATGAGAACGGAATCTACCATTTATAGGCAATCAGTTCAAGAATACAGCAAAGCTAATGTATTAACATGATTGTTTTAAGAAGAAAACAAATACACTTCTACATTTTCTTAAAGTTGTAACCACCAGAGGAGCATAGCTGTAAAAGTACTGTATTCATCAACTTTGTCAGCAATAAGAACAGAGGTCATATTTCTGAGCTCAGTGGAAGCAATAAAACAAAGCTTAAAACAAAAGTTGTTCTTAAATGGTAACACATGATGTAAAGCAATGCTAGGCTTCTTAACCTATTCATAGTCCAAGTTCATTTTCACCAGTAAGAGGAAGAAGCATGAAAAAAAAAAAAAAAGAACTTTCCTTTCTCACCAACAAAATACTTGTTTTCACTCAGCTGAGTTAGTGTCATGCAATTGTACATTTTCTCTACGCTCTCCTAATGATCAGCTATGGAACTTCAACTATTTGTGTGAGATGAGGGATCCAACCTCATTATCAGTATAATTGTAATAACATCTCAAGTATTTAAACACTACCTTGCTAGTATCCCTCACCCATAATCGAATAGCATGGGAGATGGGGCAGATCTTTGAGGGACATAAAGATCATTCTTCTGTCACACAGAATGTCTGCCACTAACAAATAATTTCTTTCAGTATGAGTCAAGCCACTCAAGGCCAGTGATACATATGTCAAGCACCATCCTTTACTGTTTGAAGCAGCAATGTTAAAACAACAGGGGAAGCTTTACATGGTTAATTGGTCAAACCAAGTTCCGTAAGTATCTACTAAATTATTCATGACCTGGACAAACACTCTTCTGATTCCAATCACCCAAGTCCAGAAATGAAACTACTAGTTCTGAAAAAAAGCTAGCACAACTGCATTTTTCAAAGCACTGGACAAAAATGCACACATCTTTATGGAAGAAAGACAAAAGAAACCCTCTGAAAGTTCACTAAAATCTTTAATGTTCAATTCAATAAAATCAGAAATATTCAAGTCAGTAAGTTTATATAAGCCATTGTGTATTTTTAATCCATGTACATTTTCTGACAATGCTCAAATCAGCTCCTTTCACAAAAATAATACACTGAAGCAGTACTGCTATCACCAGCTAATAGTTGGAGCCTTACTCATCCTTGACAAAGTCAGAGCTAGTTATGTTCCATTACAACAACATCCTGTTTTTAATTCTCATCTTCTTTAAACAGACAGACACTCCTTGCAGCCTCATTAACCCCCTGCATGTAGTGTGGAGCTGCACAGCAAGCTGCAAGAGCTTCATTCCGTGTTCTGATCTGCCGCATAAAGGCTCACGATATAAAAATAACTATGCTTGATGTTTCATGCAACTGCAAGGTCTTTTGTCAGTAAAATGACGCCAAATAATTTCCTAGTGCACAAGGTCAAAAATTACTACCAACACCATTTTGTTGTTCTGTTGAGATCATGTCTTGTTCCAGCAGGGAAAAGCACATAGTTCTCACAGTATCAGGATGCTTGGAAAAATGCAAAGCAGGATAACTGGCTGCTAAAAATATTTTAGAGAGCTTTTAGAGCAGCAAACTGTCAGAATCACAAAGATTTATATATTCTTTTGGCTAAACATAATTTGTTTGATCCTCTCCTAAATCATAAACCATCTTTTACAGCTGCATTTTCACATCGATTTTCCATACTTAGTTGCAGGAGCATACTAATTTCTGTTCAAAACTGTGGATGTTTTTATATTCCTCTCTTCTTTTTACATCACCATGTATAAGTGAATTTTTAGACTTCAGAGAGGGTTTGGTTTCATTTTGTTCTTCATGAAGGTCTTTACCTTACCTGTTGGAAGCAGCTGCGCACACTGGGTTCAATGTTGCTGCCACCAAAGGCTGCCACTTCCCCAAGCTGCCGTGGGATCTGGATAGCATCGTGGAGTAGAAGGCCCAGCTGCCTCTGGTCACACATTTCTGTAGGGCCTGCCACCTCCTTGAAGAGGTCTGCAACACCAACAAAAGACACCATCTCATTCCATTTCCATGTGCACTTCGTTTCATCCAGCAATGCGGCATCTCAAACTTTTAATTCTTGCATTACTGTCATGGTTAGAAATGGCCACTGTCCCATTTACAAGACTTTACCTTCATCTCATCTTGGTAACTTTGACTCTGTTTTCTTCATTTGTAACCATACAAATAAGAAAAATATAGCCAAATGAATGAAGCGAGATGGCTTCTTATAACAAATGGTGCACCAGTCAGTGATTTGAGGCAGCCAGCACAGCTTCACCAGCCAAAAGTCCTGCCTGACAAACCTAATGGCCTTCTATGATTCTATGAAGAATGAAATTATATTTCAGAAATCAGTATCTTATGCTAAAATCACACTTCAGTTGGTTGGGGACAGAGGCATGATTACTCTGAACTGAGACTATAAGTTACCACAAGTCACAACCGGCCATGTGAAATAGCTTAAAGCAAGAGCAGCAGCCAGAAAGACAACCTGAGCTTAACAAAAATCACATTTTCTTCCTGGATAACCATGTCTGCTTCCATGTACTTTTCCTTTACTGATTCCATTTTCCTAAGGTATGTGTCAAGCCTTGCAGTATAAACGGATGAACCACGATGACTGTAACAGCAGAAAAAATTGATGCTGAAAGGGATCAAGAAAATTGTTCCAGATACAGGCACTGGGAAGGAAGATATTGTTTGTACCTACAGTCACAGTAAAACACTGAGTTAATAGGCCTGTCAGCAGTACAGATATTATTTCTCAAGTGCTTTCTTAGCAATTTTCTTTGATTGGACAATTTTAATTTTTGAAATGTTCAGCTAAAAATTTTAATGTTTCTGCCAATAGTTTTGATTTATGAAGTCTGTAGCTGTGTGCATAAACATTTAGTCACAAGATTAATCTTTCCTGAAAATACCTTAAATGCTGAGTTTATCGAAGAAATATTTTAAATTCTCTGATTGGTACAAATTACAGAAGAAATGGAATTGAATTCTTATGTTCATTCCATTTCATTTTTACATTCTCCTATTGCACTCAGTGGCCAGCTTGGATGAAAGCTCCAAGTAATCTTAAAACAAAAAAGAATCCATTTATACTATGCCCCTACTTTTCATGCTTCCCATCAGAACAACCACTAATAAACTAGAAATAAATAATATTTGAAAATTCAGTCTAACTGCGCTTCTGATTGAGAAAAAGACAACCTTTGTTCAGAAACACTCAAGAGTAACTCTTATTACACAGTGTGAATTGTTTTGCCCTTCATTTGAATCAACTGTCAAGCTTTGTCAGCGTGCTTTAGACAGTCTGGTCACACTTTTTTTTCCTCCTCAAACGAGGCAGAAGCAGAAGAAAGGATCTTCACAAAATAAAAATCCAGATGACTGAATTAATTTTTAGATTTTATTGTATTTTTCTCATCCTTTTCTTGTCTAGTCAAACAACAGCTACAGCATCCTGTCCACTCAGTGCTGAGAGAAAAAACCCCACAGACAAAGCAGTGACAGAATTAACATTGCACAGCTGCAGGCTCCTCTTGGCAATCCCCGATCCTGGCTAGCTTCTTCAGCCAAGGATGGGGTAGTTTTTTATTCTCTAAGAGTCTGTTTAAAGAAACGGATAGTATGGAAAAAAAAAAAAAGGGGGAAAAAGAAAACTTTGTCTTATTCTTTCTGTTTGCATCAGTCTGCAGTGGAAACAGGCCATAAAAGAAGAACAATTCATTAACTGCTAGAGCTGGGAGGCAGATGAAGCAATTTCCTAAGCCCTAAAACTTCAGTTGATTGTGGAGATGGTAGAGGAAAACAATGTGACAGGAGAGGGAACAGGCAAAGTGATTAGGAGGAAACCAGCAAATACCTTTGAAACGCTCAAACTCCTCCAATTTATTTGTTTCTTAACACTGGCAGCTGTGCCATAACCAATGACTGTCATGGATGGTATCCTCTTTTCCCAAAGCCCTCAGTGTGGCACACAGGTGGACAAGCTCCTAAACTGAAGGCATGGAAAGTGAGAACGCTCTTGCTATCTGGTCTACTTCAAATAACCCATTAACTACGCCCTGGTAAAGGAGGCATGGGAAGAGCAACTCTCAAGTGGCAAATGGAGGAGAGTCTGTTTTAGCTCTGACAGGGAGTTCCCAGACACCAGACTTGCTCTAGCGGGAAAGAGAACCTTGTGCATCACCCACCTGTCGCAGTAACGACACGAATGAAGGAAGGAAAGACAAGAAACACCTGTTAAGAGAAGTAGGAGCAACTGCCGGAGAAACTCCGAGCAACCGCCGGGCGAGACCCGCCTTGTTTATTATATATGCATTTTAGAAATCACTGTCCATTGGAGGAAAGAGCTTGTCGTCCCTCAATCACAGTGGTCAAAGGAAATGTCCATCAAACTTCTGTGCCCAGGAGAAAGGAATGTAAACAATAAGATACGGTTATAATAACATGGCTATGTTTACATAGAAGAATGTGAGAAACTAGCTACAAAAGAATGATAACATCCAGAACTGCAAAAGTCAGGGCAACACCCACCAGCAATGTCAAAAGCCACAAACTCTTACAAATGGAGTTTGTTAGCATGTACATACATATGAAAGGAGTTTCAACATCACATATATTGATATAAAGGCTGACCCATATAAGGGACTCTACCAAAGGACAAGAATGATGACTGAGGAAGCAGAGAAAAGATTATTCAGACCTGAGTCACATGAAAAAACTAGACACCAGGAAAAAATAAATCAGTTAAACCTAAAAAAATTCAGCCTCACGCTAGGATGACAGTCAGTGGGACTCAAACTGCAAGTTAGCTGGACAACCTGAAAAAATGTACTTAATGGTTGATAGATACAGGGATACTTGAAAATGCGGAAAAGTTTATTAAATTCCTATCAAAATGATAATAAGATAGTAGAAAGATGTCCACAACCTACATTTCATGTTGCACTGTCACAAACAGAATGCAAATTCTAATTTTTTCTTTTTTTTTTAACTACCAGTGTTAGTTCTAAATGGTTTGAAAATTTACAACAGAAACATAACAGTAAAAAACCTCTCCACCTCACTCCAAGGATGTTGTACATCACTTGAAAACTGAACTGTTTTGAAGATGAGATTTATCAAATAGCCTTTTTCATCTCAATTCATACAGATTTTATGCATTAAATAATATAACCCAAAATCTACACCCTATAAGAAACTCCACACCTTTTTTTTTTCCTGTTTCTGCTGCCAGTTTGGGCTTTGGGTATTAAAAACGAGTGAAGGTAAGAGTGAAACGCACACAAATGCATTCTTATGTGGCTCACAAGTTATCCTCCTGGTCAGAGGAGAAAGCAGAGCATAACATGGTTACAAGCCAGACCAGGACATTGGCCTCAAGAACTGAAAAGAAGCCTGAGATTCCTTGCCCTAAAGCACAGATGTAAGCAGCTCTCAACTACTGCATTGCTTTTGCAGGTCCATTTTTATTCTCAGGAGCACCCAGGTGCGTGCTTAAAATTAAGCATGTCTTAAACACTTTCAAGAACAGGTATTCTTTAATTGAGGTTTCAAGGTTTCCTCTAAAGCAATTGGGACTTTAAATTAAAGATCCATTCTCACGTCAACCCTAAAGTCTAGAATCTTAAAAAGAAGCTTACTTAAATTTTAAAAAAAATCACAGAAATTTCTCTGTCAAAATACTAAAAAATGTGTCAAGTGAAAAGATCCTACTGGAAATGAACATACAGTCTCTAGGAAGGCTGAAGACTTGAGCAGACATTCTGGTCAAAAGTTTTATGGAAGAATGAAGGGTTCATCCAAATGTTTTTAAAACAAGAAACTTGCTTATTTTACTACCAACTACTCTGAGAAGAGTATGGCTCTCTAAAGCTACAGCATTTAAGGCACAGTCTGTGCTCTGCTAAGGGCTCCAACCACAACTGTCTGATGACTGTCACTCTCAGAGGAGCCTCAGATTGCCAACACCTCAGAGATGCTTAAAAGCAACACAGCCAAAATGAGAACCAAATGCCAGGAGCTGGTCTGAGCAAGGGAAAAATCAGAAGGCAGGTATGTGCAGTATGAAGCACACATGTTTGGGGGTCCTGCTTTTTCTTCCAAGTGACTTTCTTGAAAATATTTAGGATTTCCATTACAATTTTCACTTGAGGATCTGAGAGCTCCACAGATATGACAAAATTTCTCTCAACAAGAGATGATTAGTAAGGTGTGACAAAATCTAAACAAACATAAGAGCTCACACCAAAGATGAGTCTGTGACACAAGTGGTGCCAGAGGACCCCAAAATGCTGATGGCAAAGAACTGCAAGCCAAGAACAGTACCTTCTTTAGTAAAACTTCTTTTGGATTTAAGAGGTTTTTTGTGACAGTTTTAAGGTTCATAAGGACAGTAAAGCTAACAAATATCAAAGCCTGGCACACTGATCAGAACTGGATTAGAACAAAAAGCGTGCATTATCTCACTATTAATTCTCTGCTTCAAGAACACAAGCAACTGTTTTAATTTCAGAGGTATTTCAGGTTGAAGTTATGATCACTTGGTACAAAAGTCTTCTGAGACTTATTCTGTACTAAGTTTTTTAGGACTTCTCACAGCATCCTTCAGAATAAAGGTCCATCCTGTTAACATAGATGATGTAAAATCTGTGGCCACCAACAGCTGCCATTTTAATTTTACTACTAAACACAGAAGAAACAATATAAATATGAATCAGACCTAGTAATTTCCTTGTTCTGCTTCAGTGCCTGTATTCAATATCTGTATACAAATGTATTACTAATAGCAATTTAATGTGAGTTTATTCTCAGGTTTTGGGAGTTTTTTTAACCAATTTTTGCTAGGGTTATCCGTTTGTTATCCACAGCCTGACTCCTATACTTTATGAAAGCTTTTTATTTCACACAAAATAGCAGATTACCCTCTGGATTGTCATTACTGAAGAAAGGCATGTCCATCAAGCTCTTTTTAGTTATGGATTAATTCACATATATGTCAAATGACATAAGGAAACTAAAAAACCCAGAGTCACAATATGTCATTTAGATGTCAAAATATGTCCCAATGCATAAAACACCTCTACTTTTGTTCAATGTTAATAAGTAAGATTACAAGATTGCCTACAAATGCTCTTAAGGAAAGCAGAGCTCCAAAGCTACATGGAGCAAATTCAGTCCCCATATTTTTTTCTCACGTTTCCAAAATGAGCCAAGGAACTACTGCAAAAACAGCAACTTTAAGACAATGTGCCTAATATGTAAATATCTATCATCTAGGATGTTCTAATATAGCGCTTCATCTTTTTTTCTTTATTTTTCAGGGGGTTTTGCCACCAAGTTAGTCAATTCTCTTTTGCTCCTGCATTTATTCTTTTTTTATATGCCTTAGTATTTCTCAAGCTCGTGAGATTACCAAAATCAACATAATTGTAACTTTCATTGTGCAATTCTAGCAGAAAGCACATATACTGGAAAACCATTTTCAGAGTTCAGATAATCTTTCTCATAGAACACTAAATACAATTGCAGGATTTCAATGTATTTCCTTGCTTTACCAGCCATATCAATCTGATGCAACCAGCATTACCTTGCTTGATTTTCCCTAAACAAGACACAAACATACACACAAGAGAACAGAATCAAATACAATACTTCTCTAGCTTCCACACACCTGTATTCTTCTTTTCTTTTGGAGATTGCAATACTGTGACTTCTGACAATTCAGAACTGACATCAATACTTTTCAGTCAAGCTATAAATCCTAGTTTTCCCACTGTCACTGGTGACAATGAAAACAATTCTGTTTTACTTACTGAAAACTGTCTTGCTAGAGGCATGAGAAATCTTCTAGTACAAATTTGCTATATGTGTTCTCATTGTACATGGCTTAATTATATAGAGTACTTTATAAAAGAAATTGTTCCTTACATCTGTACTTCTCTTCCAGAAGGCCTTTAGAAAGAGACATCAAGCCAATTTTCAGGGACTGCACTCGAATTTTTCCAGTTCGGCCACTGAAATAAAGATAAGACAATTTAACATAGTTTAATTTTATCTCATTCCAACTAAAGTCCATTAAAAATACAAGGACTGGACATTCTATTTCAAATATACTTCAGATCTCAAACAAAAAAAATAACACCACAAGCCACATTAAGAATTCTTCCCTTACAAAAGCTCAGCTTGCCTTCCAAGTGGTTTATGTGTCAAAACAGCTTGTGCTACTACAAAAGAACAGATATTTAGCTCTATAAAGTTCTCAAAGTGATTTATTAATGTGATATACACTGGAAAAAAATGCATGAGCACACAGTAGGAAAGCCTATTACTCAGTGTGAAACACAAAGACTGTATGAAAACCCAAGTTTTCATATCACAGAAATTCATTCTTTGTTTTTCCTCTTCATTTTTTTCTTTTATGTTTAAAATGTTCTGACATACACATAATATTGGGACATAAACAGGCAATCACATGCACTACTCAGTGATGTGGAGCTATAATTCTTTTTAAGCCATGTGACTTCAGGCTCACCTTGCCCAGCATGGAAAAAAGTATGTCCAAACCTAAAACCTGGGAACAGGTAAGTGGATACCGAACCAAGTAATGTCAAGCCTACAAGACAAATGCTGTTCAAAAAGATACTGAACCAATAAACTCAGCTTACATGGAAAAGGACAGTTCTAAAGTTCAGAAGATCATTGCAGAAACATATTATTAAAATAATTTCTTTCAAAAATGAAAAAAAAGACAATTTGTCTTTAAATGACACATGGCCAAAAATTTATCAGAATAGTTAAACTGTATATGTTACACACATAAGGTTAGCTGTGTCTTTCACCAGCAAGTAAGAAAACACTAAATGTAATATCACCTCAAACCTTACTTTGGTCCCTTTTGTCACACAGAAGTGATATATACTTTAATTACTTCTGGAGTGGTTATTATATATCTCTTCCTATCCTATCCTATCCATTCAGCATATGGTCTGCTGTCTGATTTACTTCAAAAATGTTGTGCTGAATACAAAATTATTAATTTACTCCTGGGTTCTTGATAAATTAGCTAAGCAACTTACAAATATTAATGCATTTTTCTTCACAACCATCATCTAATCTACTAAGACTAGACAGCAGTATCTACATTCCATAAGTTGGAACAGAGGTACAGAGAAATTATTACCAAATTAATCAAAAACATCCATTACTTTTAGTGCCTACTTGGAAAATCAGGACCCAATTTTCCAGAATGTTATAAAAGTGCCACCTATTTTATATATTCAAGCTTAGCTTCAAATTACCTCTTTCAATCACAGACACTACATCATTCTGCATACCTTGCTATCTAAATGGCTCATTTTGCAACTTGATAAAGTTATTTCCCTATTCTTTCCTGTGTAGGGTTGTTTGTGTTTTAAATTTATATTCATTAGGAAAAAAAAGTGAACATTCATTTGGGTTTGATTTAACTCAGTACTGAGTACACCATTTGTTTATTGAAGACAGAAACTGAGACTTTGCAGCTAAAAGATCAGGGCACATGTCGAGGCTTCTTGACAAGCTTCTCCTGATTTCAGGAGATTTCTGTAGGTTCTGTGAAAAAATTCCTTCACACAAAAAGCATTTTCTCAATGAATTATATAAATAATTACAAAGGCTGAAATATTACATTTTTCCAAAGTCCAACATATCCACTCCTAGTCTCTTTTTCTGGAAATAGCTAAATATTAGCACTGTAATGATATAGACACAGTAGAAAATCCCAACACACCAAAACCAAATGCCACACACACTCCCTCTCTCCCCCTCCCAAACCTATAGACTTTGTAGCACTGACATTTCCAAGTCAATGGTTTAAGTTTTCCAAGTTTAGTGAGTCACAAAACCACTGAGGTTGGGAGGGGCTCCAGAGATGATCTAAACCAATGCCCCCACTCAGTCAGGTAGAGTCCTGGATCATATCCCATCATTGCAGTATCTTCAAGGACAGAGACTGAACAACTTCTCTGAGCAACCCCAAAACTTCTCTTCTCAAGACTGAGAAGTCCCATCTCTCTGAGTCTCTCCTGATACATCAGTTACTCCAAGTCCTTAATAATTTTCATGGCACTTCACTGGAGTCAAGCCAGTTTGTCCATGTCTCTTTTGTCTTGGGAGCCCAGAATTGGACCCAGCACTCCAGATGTGTCTCACCAGTGCTGAGTGGAAGGACAAGATCACCTCCCTCGACCTGCTGGGAGACTATTAGGCTGCTTTGCTTTGGTGTCCACCAGGACTCTCAGGGTCTTTCCTGCAAATCTGCTGACCAGTCATCTCCCAGTCTGTATTGGCATATGGGGTTATTCCTCCTTATGGAGATGACTTGGCATTTCCCTTCATTGCGCTTCAAGAGATTTCTGTTGTTCCCTTTCTCCAGTCTGTCAAGGCATCTCTGAATGGCAGCACAACCATCTAATTGTCCTATGTGTATAAATATTTAAGAATCAAGGCCTTACAGTGGGAAGGTTCAGAAAACTTTTTAATGCCTGAATTCATAAAAATTTATGGGTCATGTATGCCACAAATGTCAGCATATTATTTAGACTCATTACCGCAATACGAGCATGCTCATCATTACAAAATCAATTCATAAGGCCACTCTAAGCAGCTCACATATTTTTTGCTCTGATGCAGGGGAGCCTGAATCTATTCCTTTCTCTAAGTAACTTCCCAGCACAGGATCCAAAACTTCATTGACAGGAAAACACAGTCTATATCACAATTGAAACAGAGGCCTGTGAAACCTGTCAATTATAAATGTACTAATAAGGACATAATTAATAGTAAATTGTTGAATATAAGTGTAAAAAACTTATTTTTCCCAATAATGGTATGCAAGTATTCTGTAGCATTGTGATGGCATACACAGATGTAACATATCAGCATTTTAGGTAAGTATGTGAATGCCACAGGGACAGCCAGTGATGGGCACAGCTGCATACAGGAGTTAGCTGGATAACAAAAAGTTGTCAGATAGTTGTCAACAAGATTAAATATAAGAGATATTATATTTAAAAAAACAGGAATACACAATAAGGATGGGTGAAAAATCAACAGACAACAAGATTACAATATGAAGTCCAGAGGAATCCTTTGTCCCTGGGGGAAGAGGAACAATAACATAAAAATATCAGGTACTAGCAAGGAAAACTAGAGAATGGAAATGAGCCCAGTGCAGTTCAGCCTTCTCTTGTCAAAGAGATCTCAAGCCTAGACAACTCTGACACTGCAACTAAGCACTACCAAAGACTGCAGCTATTAGGCAGCCTGTTAGATCAATGAAGGTCACCACAGATGCCTCCCCTTGATCACCCACAGACAAGCCGGACAAAGGACCTCATTTTCCTGCCTTACAGAGGACCATAGCCTTCCCAGAGCTTTCTTACTGCTTTTATAGCCTGCTAAGGTGCTTCCACTGAGAGCTCTATGAATCCAAGCAGCTATCATAAGCACTGGGGATGCAACTGGAGTGCATGCAGAAAACTTCCATCAGCTACTGTCAAAACCAGGGCATAAAGTTAAGGCTCACTGAGCAGGTGTCTCATCCTCATTCCACAGAAGTTCAGATTTTACTGAAATGAACATGCTGGTATGTTGCGGTGGCCCAGCCCACCTTGGGGCTGAGTGCCATACAGTGGGTGGAATTCCCCACCCAGGACTCCGACCCGGAGGGCCGATCTGAGGGCGAAGCCTGAGTCTAGGGCTGACACCCCCTGTGTGTCACTCCTGCAGCATCTCCTCCCTCCCGTCCAGAAGCTTCACTGTTCCTTTCTCCCCATTGGCTCAAACCCCTCATGTTTAATAATGTAGCCTATTCTTTATGTATGAAGCGCTGGAAGGTTCTGTTCAGTTCGGTTCTCTATTGGTTGGTTTATATCTGTTCCTCCCCTGATAAGTTATGATTTGTTCCCTGTTACCTCATGTCCTTCCCTTATTGGCTTGCTCCCTTGCTCCCCCTCTCTCTCCAACCCCCTTTAAAAAGTGCTGTCTCACTTTCCCTAACGCCTTTGACTGACCGTCTCCCCTCCGAGCACACCCCCTGCCCCTTCGGGCGGGGGGGGAAATAAAAGCCAGAACAAAAGAGGCAGTGTTGGCCCTCTCTCGTCTTTCACCCTCGCCGAGTTGCTAGGCAACAGCCGTGGTGCAGCCTGCCTTTCGTGCCTTCTCAGGCAGCCCCACAACTGGTCTTTGGTAGCCATGCCATGTGGACACCTGACCTCGTCGCTGGCCGAGACTACCGGGCGGTTAGCGGCCAGAGTGACACTGGTAATGCCTGGGATATTAACTCAGCCTGGTGTTAGAATCTGCTAGGTGTACAAGTGCAATGATAAATAACAAAGCTGTAATTCTTCAGGGGAAGATTGGGCCACAGAGAATGATCATGAAAGACAGCTTTGATCATACAGAATATGTCAGCATAGATACCACAGATACCCTTCATAGGCTAATGTACCAGAAAAATTCAATTTAAAATAAGGCATTATCAAAAGTATCCTAGCATAAAAAACAAAACAAAACAAAACAAAAAAAACCTAAGAAAATTTAGAAGTTGAAATACAGGAAGTCACATAAACATCGCAAAACATTAAAACAGTGCACATAAACGTTTCTTTATGGGTAATTCTGATTGTAATGAGTCATTGCTCTGAATCAGTACATATAGAAACAACTCATTTCAAGGGGTGTTAAGCTATTCCATTAGTACAGAAATATATCAGTCCTTTTTTTATAAATCATGTCTGGAGATTTCAGCAAATTTGAGTATCTAGTCCAAAAGAAAAACCACCAGCTATTGCTTTTGGATGCTTTAAACATAGGCCTAGCCAAATAATTTTATAGAGAAAAAAAATTTCCTTAACAGTTCTCATTGTAAATATAAAGATATTTATATTTAATTTCATCAAAAAAAAAAAAGGAGGCAAATCTCCAGACTAGCCAAAACAAAGAACTTTGAGTTTGGAAAATGTTTATAAGGGCAGATGTTGCTGTCTAGAACAATGTTTGAGTCCTTGAAGTAGTAAAAGTCACTGAGTAATTTTAATGTGTCTCTCCTCCACTCAGAATGAATCACTCCTGACACATTAGAAAATACCAGAACAAAACAGACCTTTTCTAAAAATAAATTGGTTCTTTTTAAGGGCCAAAGACATCTGCAGGTTAAGTCTGGAGAACTACTCAGTTTGTCATTAATCTGTAAATCTGTAATTAAATCTCAGGTTAATAGCATGTGACTAACAGATGCTTTTTGTAGGCAGTTTAACAATTTGAAACATTGTATGTGTGTAACACCAATGCAATATATACAAGGAAATGCCAAGACAAATCAGCTCTTTCTTATAGCCATTTTAGAAAGTACAATAAAAAAAAATCCAGTTTAAAATTGGTGCCTGGTCTTTTAGCATTTCTCATTTTTCCTGGAGTGAATCTGAAAGGGGAACAAGGAAACACACTGTAAAATGTAGTCTTCTCTCAGTAAACCTCCATCCTCCATTTTTCAAAGTTTGAATACGGATTCAAGTATTTAATGAGCTTGAAGAATCATCTACATCGAGTTTTCAACATAACAGTCACGAGGAAATGGGAGAAACAGGAAACATTATTGAAAGAAAGGTTTGCTGCTTACTAAGTGCATTTTAAATATGAACAGATTGAACAACTGACTTCTTACTGAAATTAGGAAGCAAAGATAAGCTAAGAAAATACAACAGATTTGTGTTCAGTCTGAAAGAAAACAAAACCTAACCAGCAACTACAAAAAATTCTCTGATATGATTAAGTCTCTTATTGTAAATTGCCAATAACATGTAAGTCTAGCAACTCATTTGATCTACTGCTCTATTTGCAAGTGATGTGTTTATTTGCTCACGATACAGAACTCTGCAAAATAAAAATAATTGCAGGAAGAATTCCCAGTCATTTAATGGACACTCTAATTTTTCATCAGTAATGACGAGGAGTCCGACTAACAGAAATGTCACACTATTTAACAGCAATGTTTCAATGCCAAAGCACAATAAGTAGCCAGCACATAAATGATAAATGGTTCTATGTACTCTGTTCCTTCCTTCCCTCTCCCCTAAAACCAGAAAAAAGTAAAATACCCACAAAGTATAGGAGAACTGGTATGTAATCCTCTGAGGGGAAAAAAAGCAAAAAGGTATGAACTGTTAGAATTTGGTGGAGTGAATATATTGAAGATAATGCATACATCTAAAAGTAACAGTTCCATTTTGCAAAGCCAGATATAAGAATTTTTACCACTATTCGAGAAATACTTTTGCTCTTTTCAACTTCAAATGGGGAGAAAGAAAATAAATTTTGCAACCAACCTCGTGGAGCTTAGAAATTCTAATTTGTAATTCTTTGTATAGCTCTGAACTAAAACACATATACAGCCAGACACACTGAAGAGACCACAACCTGTACTGCAGTACTGCGTCTTTGGTCAGCTCCAGAAGAGTCCTGAAATTTTGCTTTGCTGAAGGAATGTAAGGAGATACATTATAGGGCACAGAGGACCTGAAGGAAAACAATCTTTCCCTGTTTTTTACTACAGAAGGGATAATAGTGAATGCCACTAAGAAAAATAAGCAAACAACTCATGACTCAAAAGCACGACTAAATTAAAGCAGATTGCTTGTAGGTCATGCAGGCTGACATAGGGCAGGGCAGAGAGGGCAGAGCTCAATTTCCAGTAGAAGAAGGGACAAGGGGCTCAGAAAGAACTGGGCAAAACCACAAGGGGCTACTGGAATGGCCTTTTTCATGTTTTCTGAGACTTGGTTCTCTTTCCGAAAATAAACCCACAAATTCTTACTGTAAGCATCCCAAAACATTCTCGAGCCAAACTCCCAAACCCCTTGGAAAATATAGCTTTGCTGCCAGGACAAGGGCAGGTGGATCACATTATACCAGCCCTCAGAATTGATCCATGGCAGGAGTTGCACCTGCTGGAATTGAGCCAGAACTATGACACTGCTGACTCTCCAGAATCAGACAGGTTTTAGTGCTGAGACCAGGACAACCTCCACTCAATAGAGGACTCAGGGCAGGGAGCTCAGCCAGGATTATGGTGTGCAAGTAACTAAGTGCAAAATATATGACAAAACTGTGCCCACCTGTTGCAGCAATAGAATCTGATATGAATGGCAAACAAACTGGGAAATTTGCAACATTCACAGTAGGAACACAGCTGAAGTAGTGTTCCAGCTCTCTACTCACAAGTACATTTCTTGAAATCATTTCAGTATTTCTTAGGTAGCAGTATCATCGCAGTGTAATCTTAGATCCTCAGTTCACTGTGTCTAAGCAGGACAGCATAAGAAATACCTCATTGCAAGCAACTGCACTTTCCTTATTGAGTCAAAAACATCAAAAGATGTAACTTTTTATTAAAGAAAATTTTAAGGCTTTATCATTTTTCTATTATCATGAACACTTTCTGAAGCAAGTACCTCAGAAAAAAATATACAACAATTCTATAAGTCTAGCATTTCTGATAAGTTATATGTGCAAAAATTAACAATTCTGTCTCCATGATTCACACTGTGTTAATACCACACTAAATTCCTGGGGGTATACATTGTGACAAGAAACTTTTTACTTACCTATCATACACGTTGAGTAGCCAGTTAAGACACATGTCTACACAGAGAGGAACATTCACCATATCTTTGTGTTTCTCTTCAAGTCCGCTGTAGATGGTAGTGAGACAGCTGATCACATCCTGGACACCAATCAGCTGATCATTTTGACTCAACTTGTGCTGCTTGAAAACTTCACTTGTTGTATTCAGCTGCAACAGGTCCACTAACAACAGGCGATTAAAAAAAAAAAAGGAGTGAATATAGATGCCTGAGCATAGCATTGACAATATTTGTTCATGCACAAATTGTAGCAAATATTGCAGACAACTAGCCAAGTGGCTTTCATTTAGTAACACTATAGTGACAAACTGTTCTCTGTGACAAGTCAACAGCATTTTGGTACTATATGTTTAAAAAAAAACAGAACAAGAACATCATAATGACACTGCACAGCTCAGAGCAACATTAAAATAGCTGCAAGTAGTCTGTGTAATTAGAGGATCTTAACCTTGGATGCACACACAGAGAATCCACTAGGCTTATAAGATTTTTCACATTTACCATAATGCAGAATCCTATAAAATGACTATCACTTTTGATTAAATCTAAACCAAACCACATTCTTACGTAAGACTTCTCTCTCAAAGGCAGTAAGAAAGTACTCAGGCCTGATTAACTGAACAGCAGTTGCTAAATTAGGGCTTAAAAGAAAGCAGGGAGAGGAACACTAGAAGATTATTTATTGTACTTTTCCAGAACACTAAATGCAATGCTTCCTTGAAAAATATTTTTATCTCCTTTATTACAGAATTCTTTCTATAGGGAGTTGGTGATGCAATGGATCTCTCACAGAGGAAAAGGGGTTTGCTCTCAAAACCATCCATATGTGATTGCAAAAATCTGGATTTTGCATGGTGAAAATAAAAGGCCATCAGTGAGCTCTTCTAACTCTTTTTGCAAAAGGAAGTGGAAAAGAGGAAACATGGCATAAACTGCAGTGACTTTTTTTACAGAGGTCAGGATTTTAAGTAAAAAAAATTAGTTGCAATGTACTAACATGATTGCTACAATATACATAACATGCAGTTGAAGTATATTACAAGCTCATACCGAGATGTTTGTGAAGAGTCAGTAACACATTTGCACTATAAATGTCATCTCAAAGGAAAAGAAACCAACATGACAATCTCTGATGTTTTGTGAACTGCCCTACACCAATAATCAGAATGAATGATAGAATCCCAAAATTACTTTTGTTGAAGGGACCTTAAAGATCACCTAGTTCCAACCCTCCAGCCATGGGCAGGGACACCTCCCATGGAACAACTTCAAGTTGCTCAAAGCCCCATCCAGCCTGGCCTTGAACACTGCCAGGGATGAGGCATCCACAGCTTCTCTGGGCAATCTGAGCCAGTGTCTCACCACTCACAGTAAAGAATTTCTTCCTAATATCTAACCTAAATGTCTCCTCTTTTAGTTTAAAACTGTTCTCCCTTGTCCTATCACTATCTGTATTTTTAAAAAAAGTTACTCTCCCTATTTTTACAAGCCTCCTTTAGGTACTGGGATGCTGCTATTAGGTCTCCCTGGAGCCCTCTCCAGGATTAACAACCTCAGCTCTCTCAGCCTTTCCTCATAGGAGAGGTGCTCCATCCCCCAACCGTCTTCATTCTTCGCCTCTGGACCTGCTCCAAAAGGTCCACATCTTTCCTGTGCTGAGGACCCCAGATTTGGACACAGTATTCCAGGCGGGGTCTCACAGGAGCAGAGGGGAAGAATAACAATGACCCCAGTAAGGACCCCAGATACACAGCCTGTGCAAATCAAGTACGTCTATCTAGGCTGGAAAACAAGTACAGCAGAAAAAGAAGCAGGAGCAAGATAACATTAACCACTATGAGGAATTCTGTCAAGAACTCTCTGATCATCTACCAAAAGAAGGTTACATTCCCAGTTCCTTTTCCCCTATCCACTCTTCCTCACATTTGTAAAGTGAGAAACAGCAGCTCACAGCCCTTGCCTTTCCTCTCCTGCACTAATATTGCTACATTCAGTTCTAACTTTACAGCAGCAGATTTGCAGGGGTTTACATTTGTTTGTTTTTCATTTTCTTTTTTGTTTGTTTGGGGATATTTTAAGCCCATCTCTTGGGCTTGCAAACAAATGCCAGCCATGTATTTATCAAAGAGGCAGGCTGGTAATTGCAGCCTAACACCTTGCCACTACTTTGACCTGAGGTAGCCAAAGTGTTTGGCAATACACTCACTGCAGCAGAATCTTCTACAGTAGCTGGAAAGAATGTGATGACTGGAAAAAGCTCACAGGCATATTTGAAAACATGAACCTACAAACAGTTCATAGTGTAACCTTGACTACTTTTTGAGTGGTGGAGGGAGTGGGAGGAAGCCAAGTGAGGCCAGCCTGCTATCCAATCACATAAATACTGAACTCTGGAGACAGCCACTTTTCATGCTTTCCCTTCATGACCTCAAAAACCTTAATGACCAAGAAAACCTCATCAAAACTAATGCAACCAGTTTGCTGGTTTTGGTTTTTGGTTTAACCTTTTGTTCTAGGTTTGGGTTGTGGGGAAATTTTGGTTGATTGGTTGGGTTTTTCATGTTTTCTGGTTATTTTCCAACCTGTTTCTGTAAGGTACTTAATGGTTGGCTAAAAGCAGGTAAACAGCTTCATAAAACAGACTGACAGGACCCAAAACCTGCACTTTTCAAAGGTACTGAAAACTCAGAAAGCTTAGGAATGCCAGAAAGTTGTAGCCTTTGGATGTGGCTTAACATAACCATCCTTGCACTGACAATGGCATTTCAACAGACATTATGCCTGCTAACTTCATGTCTTGATCTGATGGCATTAAGATCTCACATTCACATTCCTGCTAAAGCATTCCAGAGGAACCTGGGAGAAGTACTTTCAGTAATTTTATACTAAAAAAGAAAACTCTGATGCCATACTAAAGTAAATTAAGCTAAATGTACGCTTTTGAATTACACCATCCATGTAGAACAATCAGAGAAAATTACTTCCATTCCTGCTTACTTCAGCACTCACCTGGCTGAATAAAATTTGGGACAGGTAGTTATCCTGTCATGCCATTTCTAGCATAATGCCTACACAGCTTTCAGTGCATTTTTGCAGTACCATTCTGCAAATGCTCAAATATGCTGAATGACCAATCCTGCTTTTAACCAACCAATGGGCACAAAAGCCATTTCTTCCCTTTCTGCAGCAAGGAGACTTTCCTAATGAAAAACTATAAACAGAAACTATATTCAGCACTGTTAAAGAAGATGTAAGTGACTAACTCAGGAGCAAGTAAATACATGCAGGTGCTAATGGCAAATCTGAGGCTGCTGTAGCCCCACAGAAAATAGTCAGGCATTACTGTAGAGTTTTTGTATTAAAAAGACCTTGCAAATGAGAGCAGTTCCTGTAAAGAGACTGCACTAAGGGAAGTGCTCACAGCTCTCACTTCTAGTCCCATGTGTCTAAATGTTCCATTTCTTTACCTTGTGTGGTTGATGTTCCTATTAACATTCTTAAATTTTACATCACCTAGAGGAACTCAGTAAGAGAATTCTGAATATATACGGTGATTTGCTTCCCTTTTTGGCTTTCATTACTATATTTCAGTATCATGAGCATTACAATTTCTTGAAAATCAACTAAAGTATGTTGCACAAGAATAAAATACAGTCAGGACCTGGAGCTGCACAGCTGCCCAGTACAACTGCAACACATGATACTCTCTCTGGCCCCATTCTTCTGCTATAATGGGAAAGCACTCCTACTACATCTGCCCCACATAATCAGAAACAGAAAGGCTAAGATGTGCAGTTGTCCTGAACCTGCTTGTAGAGCACTTACACTGCATTATCTGTCCCCACTGCAAAGTCAAAATCTATCAGGTGCAAGTAGGACTGTGCATTCGGCTCCAGCTGCACCCTTAGAGTTCCCACAAAAAAGCCTTTGACCATGGCTGTGATAGCAATTTGTCACATTTTACAGTGATCTCCATTTTTGGTGATTTGTTCTTACATTTTCTTTGCCTTAGCACATAAGGCTTTCTGAAGCATTCTGCATTCAAACACCTTTAAAAAGCATTTGCAGTTAAAATTACAGGAAATCAGTCAGACCAAAGAATGAATGGCAGTGGCAGAGAAGATGAATCTTTCTCTACCTCAAAAGAAAACGAATCCTTTCTCAATTATATATGTATAATAAAGACAAACATTTTTTGGCTGTTGTCTCTTTCCAGGAAGCATACCAATGGAGTAAGGACAGAGCTTCAAAGATAACAAGGCAGATTGGATCTGCAGAGATGATAGTTTTACTCCTAGCTCTTTCAAACTCTCACATTTTCTTTACTTCTTACTGCTTCCTTCTGTTCTCCCTTCCACCTCCATTCCCTGAAACTGGAGACAATAGGAAGGCACTTTTGAAATCTGTGAATGAGGAGAGCTAACCATGGCAATTACAGAAATTGATATATTTTGCAGTAAAAGCAGAGTGGAAAGTATGTCCCTCTTCAAAGCTTATTAGAAGTAATGAAAGTGAAGTTTGGTCTATACAGGTCACTAAAAAAGCCATGTGTCTGTCAGAAATAGGCAGCATGATTAGTATCTGTTACGTGCAGTCTTTTTTCCCCACTCTTCCCTGAGGAGTAGCTTATACAAAGGGAATTTTACTTTACTTTCTGGTGTCTGGCTTTGCTTTTTGTTTTTAGGTACATGTTGATGAATACTGAAAAGCAAAAAGCTCATAATGGTCTTCAGTCTTGGTGGGAGATGAAGCTATATCCTTGGGGGGAACACATCCTATGAAGAAGAGTCGAGAAGTACTCATAAGAGCCTGTGCTGTGCACAGATACACTCTGGCTTTGTGGAGTAGCTGGATACCATCTCAGGCACAGCTTCATCTAGTATGATGCATATTTGAAGTCCAGTTAATATCAGACTGCTGTGTTCTCGGCTGGAAAGAAAACTAACCACCTGAAGGGTGGGAGGGATCCTTCTTTGTGCAACTCCTTTTGTGCTTGTACCTCTAGGATGGCTTTGCACTTCTTGTGTTCCTACTCAGACTGCAGTACTGTGCAGCCTTCAGGGCTGAAAAGTCCTTCCATGCCAAGGACTCCTCACTTATAACACAAAAATTTAGCAATATTATACATCTTTATACCATCTGTTGCCAAGACCTTTCAAAAGATCTAAAATTTGCAACCTTCAGAGTCATTAACATCCCACATCTCCTTCCAAAATTGTCCAGTTTTCTTTTGCTTTTTCTGCTTCACCATATTTTCTTTCTGTTAGATGTGTGTTCTCATGTATTTTCTCTTCCATTCATAGTCCTAATAATTTTTTTAATTCAGTTTGCTTTGCACAGGAAACTCAGGTAAGAGCACAGAACCCCAGTGCAGTACTTGCTGCGTGACCTGGAGAAGACCCAAGTCCAGATGCCAGGAGGAGATCTCCCAATCTATCACTTCTGAGGCTGCTAAGGTTTAAATGAACATGGGTAATCACATATGATAGTCATTGCTGCTGAATTAAACCATAATCGTGATATAAGAGGAAATGCTTTTGAAATACCTAGCAATATATAAATAAATACCTATAGAACAGAGAATTGCAGACACAAACATGAACTTTGAAAATGAAGTCACTGAGCACCATGAACTCACTGAGTAGGCACCTATCCCTTTTTACTAACAAAATCTATGTGTTTTTCAGACTGGACTGTGGCTGCATTATTAGATTGCTTAGGAATGGGGACAAATGCCAATTGGTCTAGGCAGAATACCCAAATAGCATATTAAATGTATTGTTATTTCCTTTTTAAATTTAAGATCATTCCCCAGATCCCACAGGCAGGGTATACATATGCTATTATGGCTATTAATAATAGTATATCCTGTTTTAGTAGCTTTTTGTGATTAAAATGTACAGCAATACCTATTTCACAGGTCTGTATCCTTTTCCTTCACACTTTGAGCAGCCTGAACACTTTATAATTGAAATTCACACAGCATGAAATTCTCTAAAATATAATAAAATGCCTGAGTTTATGTCAGTGATCAGGATTTTAGCTCACATCATTTCACATTGCTTTGTATCAGCTTCTATGAGGAACAGTATCTAACAATTGAGAGGTCCAAAATTTATTTCCCTATCACTTCCCAAAGGCATTCTTAGTGGGCATACCATTTCAAATTACCTGCTGCACCTCTTTTGTTATTAATGTATTTTGTTTATTTGCACTAATGACACCTACTGTTGGCAGTTCTTCTCGACATTTTGCTGATTGACAATGTGTCAAAGATGACTCTGGTCACCTGATAATGTTGTTACACTGAAGCTGACCCTCCCTTCCCCAAGTAGTGTAGAGAAACAATTTGTCTGAAAGGCCCAACTCACAGCACAGTGCTTTCTGCAGTCTCCGGATTTTGATGGCCGTACGGTAGGCAGAGAAGCGCACGTTGTTCAAGTCAGCTGAAACAGCAGAACAGAAACATGAGCAGCCCTAAAAATGAGCCCATGACTTTCCTTTACACATAAATCTTTACATTTTGGAAGAAGTCTGATATTCCTTTTCCTCTCTGCAATGAATTAATAGGACATATAAGAACAAATTTAAAAACCTGACAAGTTGGGATCTCAATCCAATCCACCTGCAGGGAAAGCCTCCTGACACTGACAGTCCAGCACCTTAAGAGATTGCACTCCAGAAATCCTGATGTTATCTTGGCACATGTAATACATATATACACAGTAGAGTTTTACATATATATTATGCACTGGTACATAGTTTCCAGACAATTGCTCAAATACAGTAAGTTTCTCAAATAATTTACAACTCCATCAGATAAAATACAGAAAAGAGAGGGTAGCAAATGTCACAGTAACAGAAAAAATGGCTTAAGTTATAATTTCTATGCCATGACTTTGCAAACTGTGCTTTAAAAGGGACAGACAGCTGTAAGCTCTAATTTAGAAACTGAATGGTACAGTAACTTTTTTTCCTCACTTCACAGTGAGGGAATGGGAATTTCCTTAGAATGGTAGATTTCACAGTAAATGTTGATGCTATCAGGGCATGTTGAACTAGTTGTACCATAACACAGTTTAGCCTTTACTGAAAGTGTAGCTGCTCTGATTTATTACCAAAATTAGTTCCTTACAGACCAGCATCCTGGTTTAAACGTGCAGAGAGAGTCTGTATCATTGGCCAATTCTTTGTGAAGTTAAAAAAAACCCAACAAAGTAATGCATTAAAGCATAGTCAGAGTACATGGTTTGGCATTAATATTGCCAAAAGACAATACACATGATGTGACCAAGGCAGTAGGTTTTGGGCAAAGTGGGTCTCATCAAAAAGTGGGAAATGCTGTTATACACAGTTCATGAGTTCATTTGGCAACTCAAATGAGGTCAGTACACAAATGTAATTCATGAAATAAAAATCACACTGTTTCAACAAATGCACTCACCTAAGGACTGGAAGAGATCAGTCATTTTAGGATGATCCCAACAAGTTGTCTGTGTCTCATGACTACAAAGGAACAAAATAATCAAAGTTTCAGGAAACACAAATACATACTTCCAAAGAATAAAACCCTAAAGATAGTCTATTTTTCTGCTTTTAAGTGGCAAGAAATCCCTCAGCTGTGATTAAAATGTATGATCGGTACCACCCAGATCCTTGATTTTTTAATCACAGAGTCAGTCTGACAATACCCCACCCATAGTGTCCAATATTTACTTTTTATTCTAACAGTGATGGTATCAGTTGGACTCTGACCCTGCAGCTAAGAGGTTACACTAATAAGGTAAAATGCAAATTTTCCTGATGCTGTAAAACAATAAATATAGTTGCAAAAACAATTTAAAAATAAAAAGTATTGAGATTTTATTTCAATCTTTATTGCATATCTGAGCACATATATCAGAACACAGACAGCGATTTTAAGCTTTACCTGTAACATGGTTATTTAACATGTAACATGATCATTTAAGTGGGAAGGGACCTTTAGGATCACGGAGTTCAATGGGAAGTCTGATCACTATTCACACAACCAGTCAGTAAGTATCTTCATTTATGCTTTATACTGTTCACAGAACAGAGATTCAACAGGCTGCACCCCTTAACCTACTGTTTAGTGCTGCTCTTTTAATTTAGCAGGGTTTCAAGTATGCAGCCACAGGGGTCAAAACACATATTACATCAGGTTCACTGAAATCTCCAATTCCCTTCTACAAGTGACACTTTACTTGTATTTATCAATATTAACTGCTGTGCATTCTTGCCTCACAAAGTATTTACATTTGAATTAGATTTGCAAGACAATTAATCAGAGAAGTTATGTTAAAAAGATCATAGCATTCCCTTTAAAAGTTAATGAAAATGAAATTATGCTAGGTTAGCAAATTTAACAGTAATGATCAGAGAGCAATACACATTTCACCTTTGTTTCTATTTAAACAATGTTAATGTGCATATTTTTTTCTACATAGAGGGATACTTGCTTATAGATAATGACTTTAAATGGTACTATGGCATTAAATGTAGTGAACTGTATCATCATAATTTCGTGCATATAAGTGGCTGTACCCCAGTCAGTGCACATTAATTTGTCATCAATGTTTATTTTTCCATCGAGAAACCAACCACGAATGAACCCTTTTATGTTAGGCGGTACAAAAAAATGGATAAAAGGTCCTTGCTCCAAAGAGCTGCAGAGACAGGACATGAGCCATAAAGGGGAGGCAAGCTCTTAACAAAGTGCTGAGGACCTTCTGTGCATTAGCCACCAAGATACAGCAGTGGAAAGTGCATGAAATGGGTCTCTGTACAGGGGATACGATCCACATTTTACAGTCCATACACCACAATGACCCTTCCAGATTTGAGTCTAGTCTAGGTATTCAGGAACAGCTTCTCCCTGGCATCACTGGCACACTCTGCCATGGATATCATTTGTCTATCTGGCATCATCACAGCTTTGTGAGGTGTTTTTCATGGAAATTTGTAGACAAAATATGTATTTCCTATTAATACAGTAGGTATAAATCTTCTTTTCCCTCTTTGTGATTACTCCCTAGTAGATGAGTGAAAGAAAGGCAAAGCCCTGCACATGACTACATTTAAACAAGAGATTTATACAACAATCAAAACAACTTCTATTAAACCTTGATTGGCATCAAAATATTACAGTAAACTCTCCTCAATTCAGAAGAAAACACTAAAGCACATTTTTATATCTGAATACATTTTCCTGAACAGAAGGTTTTATTTTATTTCAATTTGATATCGTTATGACACAAATTGCATTCATGCTTCAAATTCCCAATGAGGTGGTCAAGGCTCTGGTAATACTGAAATTCAAAGTTAATGCACACCAGTAAACCAATGGGTTTGCACTTTCTAGAAAGACACTTCTAAAACAGCACTATGTTTATCCTTGTCCAGAAAAGTAATTTCAAAAACAAGTAGCTTGACAATAATTTTCCTGGAAAAGGCACACCAATAAATCATCAGGAAGTCAGCAACAAGAAAGATTGTATCTAGTTTGCATGCTTTGCCACCGTAAAGGCAAGTGACTGCCCAGCATTCTCAAAAACTCTGCTGTAAAAATACTACAGTATATTAGAAAAAATAACATATACAACTTCAGTAAACAGGATCAGAAAACAAATTATAATGGCTCATTCTGCTCAATTTATCTAATGATCTCAAAAATTCTCCTCAAGCTGCCAAATGTCTGCACTACCATGTTAAGCAGCATGCCATAAATATCCTGTTGCCCATTTGGAATTGTTGACTAAACCCATGCCCACAGAAATGGATACAAAATGTGATCAGGTTAATAATGCTTGTTTTAAGGAAATTGCTGTAATTAAACTCCCCTAAGAAGCTCCCTTCAAAAGTCAAGCCCCTAAACAAAACAAAAAACCCAAAACAACTGGTGGTTTTACTGTCAACATTATACGTGAAAAGGATTTCTCAGGATATTCTGAAAAAAATAAAGCCTTAATTAAAACTTCTATGTTAAAAGTAAAGGTAGGTGGCAGTACTGTGACAGAAGCTGTAAATATATGTATACATAGAAATACATTTCCCTTATTTAAAAGGTTGAAATATTAATGCAAACACTGCATATAAACTACATGCAATTTAGCTGAGTCAAATCCTGTTTACTCACTTATTTCTATGATGTCAAAACTAGTCATGATAATAAGGACTTAAATGAATCACAGCCTTTTTTTCCCAGTTCCCTATTTTCTGGCATTAAAAATATGGTTCCATGAACAAACATGTTTTTGACTAGTGGAGTGTTGTAAGGATATTACCTGGGAAGTGCAGCAGAAGGGCAAAGTTTATTTAGCTAGGTCCAGAGACCTTTTCTCTGTCTCTCTCTTTTTTATTTTTTTTAATTGTTAGAAAAATAGAATAAAAAAATAGCTAAATACTTGGATAAATCCTTGCCTTTTTTAAAATTCACTCTCTGGAAATGTACGCCATTGCACATTTGCAAAGCTTAATTAGGATGCGGGTACAGTTAATTGCAATTTAGATTCCAGCTTCTAAGTAATTTTTAAACCCATATGCAATGAATAATAGCTGATTTTACTAATCAAACTTTATCCCTTAAATCAAGTTTCTAAGAATTAAGAACAAACAGCAGTTTCATTATTGAAATTGCATACTTTAAATACAGAGTTTCAGGACAGCTTTATCTGAAAGACTAAAATCATTTTAATAGTGACAACATGCCATACAAAAAATAAGGGTTTTTTTCTATTTTATGTTTACTTAACATGAAGCAGAAAAAGTGAGATATCAAAAACCTCTGTATCCTGCACTACAACCTTGTTTCTCCATTTAATGCAGTAAATACCTGAACAGCTAAATTTTCTCTTTACAGAGGAACACAGGACACGAAATTTATACCTAATAAAAATATTTTATGGTCATTACTTTATGTTTCTATTGTATTTGCAAAAGAAATACATTTGTGCCAGACTGTGTAAAGACCAATGGGCTTTTAAAACTTCTCATTCAGTTTCTTTCTATGCCACACTGAATTTGTGAGAAAGGAGACCCTGGTGAAAGTGAAAAAAGGCAAGAGAAAATCCCTACCATAATTACCTTAAAGTCAGAACTACCTGACAGCTGCTAAGTGACTGCTGGGTGAACGTGATAGTGCCAGCCTAATCCCAAAACACGTAGCAAGAAACCACTGGCAACAGCCAAGTAATTCCACACACAGCTCCAGCAGAGAAGAGGAATTGGCTCAGAGTGAATGAATCACCAGCCCAACAGTCAGTTCAGCTCAAGGGAGGCAGCAGCTTCGCTGCCATGGGCGGTGCCGCTGCCACCCCTGAATATATTCCATGGATAGGTTTCTTTTAGGCACCGAAGCTGAGGCAAAAACATGCACCCGTTAATTTAACAAAAGCTATAAAAAAATCATTTCACTGAACTTCTGTAGAGATTCAAAACTAGCATTTAACCAAGAGCAGACAAACCTGCACAGTCTTCCCTCTCTGTTACAACTACCATGGCACTTCTGTCCCAGGCCACAGTGATGCTTGTGCCAAGGGGCACCTTCTCTTGCAAGTACCCTGCTAATGTCAAGAACTACTCATAGAGTGAGGTGATACTAACTCTGATTGAAGGTGAACAACTGGGGTCATTATTCATCTCTCCTGTGGATGGCACCAAAAAAAAAAAAGAGTGTTTCAAGGTGTACAGGAGCCCAGGTTACAAGATTTAATTTTGCACAGTGGGTGGCATCAGGAGGGATTTCCGCCTTTGCAGCAGTGAGCTGGTCTACAGGGCAGTAACACAAATGGCACAAACATATTACAGCTTTCCACATGGTTTAGTCAGGGAAGAATTAAAAGTGTTTCACTGAAAAGCACTGGTTTTTTTTAGTATCAAAGGACTGAGCAAGAGTCTTCTAAATCTCTTCTGCCAAACCCAATATAAGCTATGCAGCAAAACATGCATCCGTGAATATATTACCCAACAAAACAGTGTAATTGCATTTGTGTAAATTTCACTAACTAAAAAACATGGTAACTATCAAATACTCCAAACTACAAAACCCCCACATATTAATGAAGTACTCTAAAGCTTATATGACAAACATTTGCCCTTACAATCTGTTTCTTATCCATTATGTTTGCTGGCAGCTTTCTAATTACAATTGGCAAAGATAATCCATTTTAAAAACACTTCCTGATTGTAAATAAAAAGCTGAGGAACAGTTAGCATGCCATTTAACTTCTGGTCTCTAGAAACAAAAGAACAGTCCTGCTGAAATGAATGGATTCAGTTCTACATCTCCAGGTGTTTCAAAATGCCCATGGAGTCATGAAAAAAAATCCATTTGTTCTTTTTCAGGTTTCTTCCACAAGAAAGAAAACTAGAGACAGGTTTGTGGGTCTGTTTTATTATTTCTTAGCATAGGCAAGGCCTGTGTTGATAATCACTGGCAACCACCACAAACAGCATTCTGGCAAGATGTTAAGTACCCTTCTGTTCCTATAGTCATTTGCTCAAAACATCACCTGAAATTAGAATCTTTACTGATCACTAATGAATCAACAGCACTCAGAACTGACTTTGCTACCCTTGCCAAATTTCAAATGGCATAACATCTCCACTTTATAAATATGTCATAGTGTTTTGTCTAGATATTGAATATGTTCTTTTTTCTTAAGCCCATTAAAAAACTACTGTTTCATGGTGAAAAGAGTTGGCATAATGCACCACAAGGGTATTGCACCTTAGAGGATGGTAGAAAAATTTATATGCAAATATTTTGAAATCACTAAAGAGAAATGTGCTACTGTATTTCTTTAATTGAAAACAAAGACCAGCACAGGAACTGGTAAAAAATCTCAAAACCTTACCTCCTTCTGCAAATTAGATTTTGGTTTCTCTTCTAAGGGAAATAGTAAATAGTTACAAGAATGGGGTTATGGATATAACTAGAATAAGGAAAATAAATTGGTTTCCCTATTCCATTAGCTCTGCCCCTCTTCTCCATACAGGCATGAACCAAACATTAGGAAAGACTTTCTGAAGAGCCTTGAAAAATGGAGAAGTAGAAAACATTTTATTCCTCTCCCCCATAAAGCTGAACACAATATAGGCAGTGACAACAGGGGATTTCTAAGATGTTTGTGATGCCAGCCATTTTTGCAAGATTACAAAAAAGTAACAAGGGCAACTATGGAGTTTGATATCGATCAATTTAATGGTTGCAACAAGAAGTTGCTCTCCCTATGTAATGCCCTGCATGAGATTAAACTCACTGTGACCTCTTCTGTATTACCCTTTTGTTTCTTCTGCATAGTACAAACATCTAATAATTTATAGCATTGAAAGGTACACGGCCCAAGAACACTTAAATTACAGTTAAAAGAAAAAGAGTGAGTAATGCTAGGGTAATTATGCTTTCTGCATATTCATCATGTTTTCCTCATGCATGTTTAGTGATCATAGTGTTTCATTTATTATTCTGTTTCTCTTTAGAATATTTTTATTTAAATTCTATGCAATATAGGCTTTATTTTTTTCATTTACTGTTATGTAAATGACAGTCTTATTTATATTATTCAAATAGCTATAAACAAACAACAACAGAAAATTTTCCCTATTAAATCTCAAACCTTTAAAAACCAACCTATGAAACACATACTCAATGGCAAGTTTGCCAAACCTTTTCTCCAAACTTCACGCTTACATTACCTAAAGTGCACTGATAAATACTGTGCCTTCTGTGTTGTATTCCCCTCTACACACTCATTATTTCAATTGTAAAAGTATGAAAGGCTATGCTTTTTTTTCCCAGCAGCATCATGATTTTACAGATTAAGTTTTTCACTGAATTTTACTCTGACAGATGACACAGACTACAGAAATACAAAATATTCTATCAATTGGCATTAAGAAAAAAATCAAACGGGCAGTAGAAAGGATTAGATAAAATCACATCAACATAGGCAGCAACATTTCACAAATCTGACTTAGGTAGTAAGACAATTCAAGAGAAGTAGAGTGACAGGCTAAATCATGTGTGTAAGTTTAGTTCAATCAAATATCCACTATAGCCCAGGAGACACACATCTTGATAAACCTGAACCAGATTAATTATAAATCCTTCTTCCAGCTAAGCAGGATAGTTGCTCCTTTCTAAAATGCCCCAAACCAGACAGCCTCTCTCTGAACTTACAGGGCAGAGGAGGTTGTACACTGGCTTTTTGATCTTTCATGTGCTTCATTACCTGATTAAATACAACCCCAGAAAGGACAGACATGCCAACTGTTAGTAAATGGGGTGGGGAAAAGAAGACTCCAATGTCACCACACCACACCAAAGACCTTCCACTGAGACCCTTCTGTCTACTCATGTAACTGCAAGCTACCTCTGGTGTCAGGAACCGGAGTAAGTGCTGCTTATCTGAAAATACAGACATCTTGCCTCATTTTGATAATTTCCTTACAGATTAACTGCCACCTAAAGTACTCCCTCCTGCCTTCTATGGTGCAGTTCCCTAATTTTTTTTTTTTAGCTACATTCTGTGTTCAATAAAATTGCAGAGTACGGTTTGTTCTTTTTTTCATTTTTCCCAAATATTCATCTTAACAGAGGTGCAACTACATCATCATCTGCAGCTATGCCACTTTCTGAATACTTTACATTTCTCATTCAAGGACACTCACAAAAAGCAATCAAAATGAAGTAAAGGCATGAATTATGGTTGTCTAAAAAAAGTGTTCTTATTCAGAATTTAAGTAACCTGATTTCAATTAGCATTTATTTCCCTTTCAAAATTAATTTTTAAAACTTCTCATTTTTCAGCCACCAATCATTGGATCATACTTTTATTATCCTGGTTCTGCTATACCACAAAATGAACAACTGGTATCTTAACCCTTCCCATCCAACATAGAAGTCTTCCTGTAAATACAATTACTTGCTCTCAAATGATAGTTATTGACACTTATTGCAACTGTTCCTTCTACTCCTGCTGTGCTTTACATCAAAGGCAACTCATTGAAAGGTTAGCACAATTAAAAAAAAAGAAAATGAAGTCTGTCTTTCCCTCTTTCCTAGCTTTTCTTTCTGTATAAACAACCATTAAATCCTATTGACTGTTCTCTTGAATAGTCTTACTCATGTAATCACTCCAAACACGTTTTTTGTGTCAGTATTTTTTTTCTCTTTTCTTTAAACTGTCTGAAATTAAGTAACAGACAAAGATTCAAAAGGATACTGAAAGCCAAGAGTACTCATCAGCCTGATCATAACAAAGCAAATGAAGTCCAGAATCAGCTATTTTCTGCTTTATCTTCCACAACTTTCTCATTTATCTAGATGCTGCTGAAAACAATGAAGTTTAGATCAGTAAGAAATAAAAGAAGGAAACTGCCAAGGTCAGTCTGCTTTTCAGACTGCAAAGCTACTGAAATCCTCGAGTTTTTTGAAATAAATAAATCCTACCACTTACATGTACCATCATTCTTTTTCAAGACACAAGAATCATGACATTGCTTCAGCAGCATATACCATGTTGAAAGTAGAGAAAAATTACTGGGAAGGTCTTATTTGAGATGCAGTAATTAATCCTGTTGACCTCATTAAAGCCATCCTGAAAACAAAACAGCAGTCTCTGCTACTATAAAGATCTCGATCCTCAGAGAACTTGCCCTACTTCTACACCCTTATCAAACTTCCTGTGCAAAACCATTAAAAATTTCTGAGGGATTCTGGGGTTTGTTTCTCAGCTGCAACTGGCTTCATTCTCCAGTCCAGCTCCAGGGCCACCACACTACTATCAGAATAAGCCCACCAACTGGTGTGCTTGAAGGACTGCACTTAGTGCACACAATGGTAAAACTTTCTTTCTTCTGAACTAGCAATGAAAAGAAAAAGATTTCTCAAAACCTGAACTTTGGCTGAAGTAGGGTAAGAGAGATGCTCAGAAACTCAAAATAATGTATTAGATATGAAAAGGGGATACACATATGAAATATTCAAGTTTAAAATCTTTGCCTTGCTCAGAACAGAAGCTTCATCTCAGTTTGTTCCATTTCCATCTCTGTTCCCCAACTCTGAATCTACGGGTGAGCTCTACAGAACCCTCTGAGACCAACTCATGATCGATAAAGCTTCTCAACTCCAGCTATCAACTCTGACAAGGCAGAATAGGAATGTGACTCCTTCAACATCCACTAAGGACATACACAAAAGAACAAATGACAGGTTTAGAGTAGTTTTTCCCATGCTTTCTGTAGTTTGCTACTTCAGCATTTTCCTTGAATTACTGGTGCAGGTATGATCATTTTAATAGCACTTCTTCCTGAGTCTGAGCAGTGAGTGTGCCTCCACATCCAACTTCTGCCCTCTCCTCTTCCACTCAGGAGGGACGCAGGAACCTCTTCTCCAGCATGTCACAGTTTTTGCTGTGTTCTACAAAACTTTTGAGCAGAAGCACAAATGCTTTTATAAAGAATTCAGGGATCTTCATAGTAGGTTTTGGCTTTTTCTGGTTACCAACTCAGACCCTTTAAAGAAATTAATCTTCATATGACAGTCTAAAAACTATCGTCACACCTCAAGAATGATAACAGGTTTGATAGACATAGATTTATTGTTACCTGCTTTTCAAAACTCTCAAGTACTTGTAAATTGTTTGAAGCACAAAAGGCGGCTTTCAGAGTTATGAGCAATATGCAGTAGTAAAATATCCTCACTTATGCTCATTTAGAATGAACTATCTTCATGTCCACTTCATAGTCATCCTAATTCAGACTTAAAAAAACTACTCTTTTTCCAAACTCAAACTCATAACATTTTAACACAGATTTCCTTCAGCCTAAAATTAACTAATCTAGGTCTTGCTTATTATACACTGTATTTACTTAAAACTTCGTTCACCTCTCTGGCAAAGGGCTATCCTTCTCTCAAATCTGCAATCTCAGACCTTAAAAATACTTGCAAACAGTACAAAAATAAATGCTGGTAGCAGTTCCCTAATCAAATTAAGGATTTCTCTGAGTAGAACACATCAAGATCTCCATATCTCCATAAGTTAAGTATTCCTTATTATTTTCAAAGTAAGTATTTCAACCATCCCTCTTGGTAATCAAGGTATTTGGACACTTTTTGCAAATATTTATATTAATATAAAATTTACCTTAATATCAAGCACTATAAAAACTTCCATAAAGTAAAGACGACGACAGAAGGACAGTCAAGGTATGTCTATTTCCAAATGAATTTCGCACAAAATGATGAATGGATTCAATAGATATTAGTCACCACTGTTCTGCTATAGGTTATAAACTTCACATTTTTAAATATGTTATTTATTCAGTTTTTTCCACTCTACAGTTTATACTCTCAATGGGCCACACACATAAGAACAAGTCTAGTTTGAACACCAATAATGTATTACACTGGAGTGTTTCTGCTGCTTCTTATCTGAGTGAGGTTTTTAATTAGGGTTTGTCAGTGACTTCTTTTTACATATTTCTAAATTACACAGCATGCAAAGCAATAAGCATGACTTTATAATATATGCAGCATCACACTACAAACTCTTGATAACATTTCTAGTTACTACTCAGTACCCCTGTTTTTCTGCCAGGTTATGGTGATAAGATCCTCTCTTATGCTTAAGAAAAAAAGAATCCAGCCAAACTTACTTGATGTAATAGGGCACTTTGTTATGTGAAACAGATCTCTGCCATGGAAACTGTACTGAGGCTGAGGAAATAAAGAGAAGGTAGTTATTAGAAAGCACATGTCAAATTAAAAAAATGTAACTATTTTTATTTATTTTACAATTAATATGGTTAAAATAAATTAAATGGAAACAATTAGAATTTCCCAGACTACTTTCAGTAATTAGAAAATCAGCAGAAGAAAATGATGGCAATCTATCAAAATGATTCCAGGCATCTATTTGATGCCATGCTGGAAATAAAACAAATGTAGTGATTCTACTTCAAAGAAGGATAATAAATTCTGAGCAAGCACGCCAACCATTCAGAGAAACTGCAGACACTTGTTTTCCTACCTCGACAGGATTATTATCAGTTTATGTTTTGAAAATAAATGATGCCACTACTACAATTAATATTCTGCAACAGAACAAAAAGAAGAAATAGCAACTTTATTTTTGTTAGTTCAACCCTTAGTTCCTATTTGCAACTCAAATTAATACTGATTAACACTGTAGGCCCAACAAAAAGATGCATTAAAGCCTGTCTTTGCACTTCTTGCTGAAGAGCTGTAATCTTTGCAGAATTTATGCAAATCAAATATCATCCACTGTATCAAGAAGCCTTCTGCACACTGAGTTGAAAAAGACTTGAAGTCATACTCACCACTACAACTCTTATCTAAAGATCCCAGGGGCTAAAAGATAAAAGCATTCAGGCCAAGAGGACTGTTGATGCCCAACTTGAAAGGAGCAATTTACTGGAAAACCACAAGTACACATATCTACCAGAAATTACCAGTCCAGTGCCTGAGTAATTACAGTTTTAACAAAACCTCCTTTCCCTAGATTCACTGTAGAAGCCAAGATTGAAAGAACAGGTAGGAATAAACAACCATCACAATGAGATGAATTTATATTGCACACATATGCCAACACTTCTCAGAGTGCCTACTCTTGGGTGCCAACACCCCTCTTTAGAACCTTGGTAAAATGAGACACAGCTTTGAGACTCATTGGATCTGAAGTAATTAAACTCTCAATTAATGTAATTTTCTGCAAGCATGGCCCAGTTTAGGACTCATCTCTCTTTGAAAAAAAAAATTCAATTTGAAAGTAACTTTCTCCTCTTCCCTTAAGACCTCTCAAGACTGCAATGAAGTCTTACAAGCTGTGCAAGCCCCATAGGCTGTTGCAGCTACAGACAGAGGCAGGTCTTGCACTGCTACCAGCTGGCTGTTCCCTAAGGGGTTTCACGGCTGTGACCTCTTCCTAGACTGCACAAAATTTCATGGTTTATAATTTAAGAAATATTAATGTGGTGAAAGATAGAGTAATTGGGAAGAATATTTAGGAAACTACAGGAATAAAGTAAACCACATTCTTTACTAGAAAAAAATAGAGAAAATTCCATCTCTATTCAAAGAAGAAAATATTTGCCATAAAGATGTAGGTAATTACTTGGTAAAGAACAAACATAATAAAGGCTAAATTCTCAAATAGACGTAGCTAGCTAAAAAATAATCCTTAAGCCCTCATAACTTGGAAAAAAAAGAAAAGCAAAATCAACCAGATAGGTAAAGGTGTCCATCAGTTTTAGAGTTTCATTCTCTAGTGTTCCAATTTGGCACCTATGGTAGCTCCTGTACTACTAGACCAATTATGTCAGCTAACTAAGAATGCACTTAACTAAAGTTTATGTGCTGTGATAGATAGATTCTGCACTGACATAAAAGTGGACTAAATAATGTAATAAGTTAAATTACTAATTATTATGGACCAAGTCATACTGTATTTATTTGGGAAGAACCTTCGTTAAACATTGCCAGCTTTCTGCTGTATTAAAGTCTGGAAAATGAGATTACCGTTCTTTTTTTAGAAATCACCGATGAAAACTGAACATAGTATTTATCTATTTGGCATTCACTATCAGGCCTGCAGATATTAGTATGGCTGAGAGATGCTTTGAGCAGGCCACTGGAGACGTAACTGTTTGTTAGGGAACATGTGGCATCAGTGCTCTGTGGATGTTCATGGATTCGTCTTAGGAAGCATACAAGAAACGCAACAGAGAGGAGTAGATTGTCAGCCTTGGAAAATAAATTAATTACAGAAGAAACAAGTTGCTACTTCTAAAGGCAAGACACAGCAAGGAAATCTTTTTGCAAAGAATAATGAATTATAAGGATTCGTCAACTTTATCTGTTTTGGGGATGTGTAAAATTTACTGATCAATAATTACCTTGCAAAGTGCTTACCTTCCATCTCAAAAGCACTGAAAACAAATTAACCAAATTCTGTGTCCCACTGAAGGGAGGGGAAAAATGGCTCAGCAAAAAGAGGGATCATAGATTGCAATGGCCTACTAATACATCTTTACCTCAGACTCCTAACACAAAACAATTTACAAGGGGTAAAAATATTTTGCTTGTCAATCTTCAAAAATATTTTGAAGCACTTTCATAGTGATGGTCTGCACAAATCCATACAATTGGTGTTCCAAGAATTTAAGCAGCAGTATCAAATGCTGCACTGTGTCTTCTTAGCTACTGCAGAGATGAAATCATTGGACTAACAGGGTTGGAATTAGGGTGCTGAACAATATAATTGTGCTCCCTTTCCCAGGAAAGACTGGACCAGATGACCTTTTGAAGTCAGTCCCTTTCAACCTGGGCTATTCTACCATTCTCTGAATCTGATGAACAGGCAGAAATTGGTGTTTTTCTAGCAAACATTCCCGATTAAATTATAACTGGGATCTTTCAGCTAGCCAGTTGATAATGGTGTGATGGCAAGTTATGGTTCCCTGTCAGGATTTGGAGGAAGAGTAACAGGTAGGTGAGGTAAATTGAAAATAGCTGCTGTCAGATGAGCACAGATAAAAACCTGCCCTCTAATTCAGAAGTGCAGCTTTGGAGCTGAAGATTTGCACAAGACATACATATGTATCAATCTCGGTTTCAGGAGTTTGAGAATGTGTTATTCAGTCTACTACTCTACTTGTTCCTCACAGAAGTTATTTATTGCTGCGAGAAAGATTTGAAAATTTTGCTTTAGAATATGCAATCTTCCAACCTTTAAGGATAAAGCCTTCAATTTTCTAGATTGAATTACTTTCTTAAAAATTACTTTCCTTTTGAAGCTACTGTCCCTGAATTACAGCTAAGAAACATTTATATAATAAAGTTGTAGGTATAACTACTTTAACTCTGTCTACCTGAAGCTCTAAAACCCTTTTGGTTTAATTTTATTTTTTTTTTAAGAAGCATTAGTTGTAGCTGGTGTGGGGAAACAGGTTGTTTTTAACAAATGGTTTAAATGGGTAACTGCATATTATTTGTTTTTCCAAAACTGTGTTACTTAGCTGTAACTCTTTGTGGTATCTATCAACATGTATTCTGGAAATTTTCCCCTTTTTACTTTGGTTTGTAACATAAGCTGAATGTCTCCTGAAGCCTGAAGAATATTCCCTAAACATGGCTGAGGATGCTGATAAGGCACTGCATAGTCTCTGTGGGCATAATTCTACGAATGTTTTAACCAGCAACAAAGCCAGTTCACCACTCAGTCTTGTGATTATGTTTTTTTTTTATTGTGGCATGATGTAAGGCAATTCAAGGAAATGATCCAGGTCAAGACAAAACCAGCCAACCTTTCCTGGCAAGTTTTACTTGTGGACTCTTCCATTGATTCTCCCCCGACTAGAGTAAGATAGATAGATTCTGAGAAACTGCATCTTCTCTGCTTGCTTCCTAATCTGTTTTATTTACAGAGTCTAGACTGACTAGTCTCTCAAACAGTTCACATGGCCTTCTTCAGCAGTGCCAAAGGTAGTACTCCATCTATTTTCTTTCTAATAAATTATTACATAGGTGTACTGTCAAGGTTACAAATTTGAGACTACAAGAGTTACAAAACCAGTGTGGCAACAGTATGCAACAATTCTAATAGGAATTTAAAAAACAAATAAATATAAAGTTGTTTGCTGCTTCTGTTAATTTAAAAACAGGACAAAGTGGCTCCAGGAATTGCTATTTTGCATAACAGCTGTAATATTTTATATACAGTGCATCTGGTTTACTGAAAAACTAACTGTCCGTTTAAAATAAGAACATGGTTGTCGCATAAGTCAAGAAAAAACCCCAAGATTTATTTATTGGTTTAAATATTAGTTGTTTAGCTATACAGTGACATACACTACTTTAGAATCTCTGGGAAAGAGCTGCTCATTTTTATGTTGACTTCTCAACTTTTGCAATGTTTTCTTTATTATAGAAGCTCTCAGTTAAAAACTGGAGAGGTGATTGGGTTAAAACTGTCTCATTAGCTCTGATGATGGCACATAGGCTAGAGCATCAGGAAACCAACATGGATCTTGATACCACAGCCTATCTATCTGCAACAATTATGTCAAATCTGCTTTTGCTCTCTTAGTATGTGTGAGATTGTAGGCTTACACCTCTAAAATGTTCATTAAAAAGATGCAAGGATAGCTGTTGAGGAAGCAAGGCAAGTTTGCTTTCCCCAGCTCTTTACTTAAGTTCCAGGAATGTATGACATGAAGTCTTTAAAAAAAAAATCTAGGCAGCTCTTCCTTTGTGTCATCAGAGCAAGCATGGAAGCAAAAGGAAACGAGAAGGAAAGAGCTGGCAAAGGATGAAGAGAGATGGTTGTGAACATGCAAAGACTCTGAAACAGTCACGGATCAGATACGCAGCAGAGGACAACCAGGGCACAACCATCTCAGAAAGATAATGCAGTGGGAAGTACGCTTGCCAAAATGTCAGTGAAATTATGAAGATGAAACACCCCTACAAAAACAATGAGGTAGATAATATCATGGAAGAGGAACTTCCTCAAGCCAGTGGGAAACTTGAAGTAAAGATCAGTCAGAGTTTGAGAAAGCCATCATATCTTACATGTGTCTATTAATAGAAGGAACTTACTGGAAAGAAAATGCTGTGATGCAGGTCCAAAATCTCGGTGTGCCTCCTGTAGCTGTTTAAGGCGATCCTCTACAGACACCTACACATAAACACACATACTCAAAATCTACATTGCATGTACCTTGCTACACCAAGATCATTATAAGAAAATCACTGGTTTACATTCACACAGTGAAATTAATTTGGTTGTGTGTCATAGCACTTATTTGACATCCATCTGTTTAAGGCTACATTTCTTCTTTTGTTTGCTTAATGAAAATCACATTCGTATCTTGCAGTGTTCTTGTGCAAGAACTGTAGATCAAAAATGAACAATAGTAGTTTCATGGTGACTACAGGTGACTGCTGAAGCTTCTAACCTCCTCCCAACCCTTCTATTGTCCAAATTCCCATAGTCAGCAGGTTTCTGATTGTATCGATCTCACAACTGCCTTTTCAGCACAGAACCATTTTGGAAGATACTGCTTCACTGGCAGACATGACTCCCCTCAGTTTAATACTTGAAACTGCATTAGCACACCCAGCAGTACTTTGGTTACTTGGTTAACTAAATTTGAGAGGACACACACAACCTCCTCCACTCCCCCACTGCATCCCCCAAAAAATCCCAAACCAACCAAGCCAAAAAATCCAAAAAATCCAAAACACTACCACATGATATTAGGAAAGAAAAGCTCTGATATGACACATAACTAGCTTTGCCTCTCAGGAGTGACTCATTCAAAACTACTGGCCCAGAAACTGGTGCTCAGGTTTTGAAAACTCATTCTCACTGCCCTCACTAGAGATGCGATAAGTACTTCCCACAAAAATAAACAAAAACAAGAGAAACTTTGAAAGTTTATAAATTAACTTTCAAATCATTCACTGTGAAATTATGTATGAGTTTCAACTGTAATCATGCACATTGATTTACCCTTCTCAGACCATTTAAGCAAAATAATCATAACTAAGCAATATGAATCTCAGCATATTCTCTTCTGCTTGTTATGCTAAATTGCCATTGCTCATATCTTGTTATAGCTCTACTTGAGTCACTTTAAGTGAAATTCCCTATAGAAACTTAACACTCAAAGACAAAATAAAACAGCTTTCACACAAGCTGGAAACACAACAGAAATTTTTACACCAGTTTCTGGTAACACAGAAGAGGGTGAGAAAAACCCCTCCCCACATACCCACTGTACATGCTCAGAAGAATACCTGTAAAAGTTTCCACCGCATATTAAGATCATCCAGTTGACGAGACATCTTTAAAGATGGATAAAGGTCAAGTGGAGACAGCTGACTGGACAAATCATTCACTGTTTTAACTTTTAAGTTGATGGGAGCAATTTCTTCCCTAAAAGCCTAAAAGGGTAAGAAACATATATTTATGTTCAGTCAACATCTGAGCAGCACAAAAGCCACTGTAAACTTCACATGGCACTGACCTGCCTTGCTCAACACCTGCACACAAGTCAGTTCTCAGCAAAGACAGTTCACTCACTTCAAGTTTTATTATAGCACTCATATTCATCTTCAGAGAAAAAAGTATGAAACTTACTCAAATGCCCATAACTAAATTGCACCCCTAAAACAATTTAATTTCTTTTTTTACTGGTGCCATATGGCTTTAGAGTTTTTCTTTGCAAAACAAAATACACAATGTTACATTAGGAGCTTTAGCAGCATATAGCCTGCCAAGTGTTCTTAAGAAAAAAATGCATTCAGTAGCTATAGTTTTCCAGTATTAAGCAGCTGACAAAAATTCAATTTAAAAACTATTATTGAACTAGCAAAGCATGAAGGAATGTATCTTCCAAGGAAAAAGAGTACAATGTTTTACCTGATTAGAACCAGAGAGTAAAGCTATTACAGTGACTAAAAAGAGGTAAAAGGTTTATTGAATCAAATCGAACTAAATAAGTATTAAGACAAAACTGATGCAAGTTTTAGTTACAGTTAAAAAGATGCATCAAATGTCTTTCTTCCTGTGAGTAGTTAAGTGTTCAATTCTATAAATGGCTTGATTAAACACCAGGAAACAAGCCAAAAACAACTGTAAAAGAAGTATTTTCTGTGGACAATTAAATTATTTACCTCCCTTCAAACATCAGTCTCATCAGGCCCAGGAACAGAAGGACTGTACTTTCAAGAAAGAATCACCGGGCTTCTGGGCAGCCAGTAGGCCCCTATTACTTCAGCAAATGTTTCAGTTTTTTCACAGCAATGAAAGTCTGAAAGATTTTGCTTTAGTCTACTTCACAGGAAAAGCCATTAAGATATGACAAATCACTTCCTAGCATGAGAACAAGGAGCTATTCAGCATCAGCATCTTATTTCTTTCTTTAGTATCTATACCAAAATATAAGAGAGGGAGGAAGAGATTCATTACTCTTCTCAAATCAACACCAGTCTGGATATTAACTCAGCTTTGACTGCCTGTTTTAAACATTTCAGTTCCTTAACCTTGAAAGTAACAAGATAATTTGGAAAATGAAGATTCTTACATTGCTGTATGTGAAATAATGTAGCCCTGTGAGTTCACAGACTGTGTATACATAGGGAGAATATTTATAGAAACCTGGTTGCACGCTGTGGCCTTTCATTCTTCTATCACCAGCATCCTATGCTGAAGACATGGATGGTCAGGCACACAACCCCGGGGTCTTTTAATGCTTTGCCATATTCATTCTTAAGCTTAAAATGTGAAAAGCTGTGTTTGTGAAACAGAAGCTTAGTAGTAAGTGCTGAATTTGCCCAAAACAGCAGTCTTCTCTACCTGTGTGTCCGTATGCACACATTCTCCTGGAATCCCTGATATTCAGGCACTTCCCAAGCACTGGACTGTTTCCAGTTGGTTTTTCTGGACAATGTTAGTTATCAGAATGTTAGTTATCAGAAGATATTCTTTCTTTGGGGAGCTCTGCATTCCTAGGTCCCTACCCAACGCATGAAGTTAAGCAGGGGACAACAACTGCCCATCATGAGCAGCCGTGCCTCAGGATGCTCAGCCCTGCATGGGTGGCCTGGAACCCAGGCAGCAAGAACTGGTTGGCCCACAAGAATATTATAGGGTAGTATGTGTTCTTCACTTTGAAATAATCCTGACAAGAAGTCAGGGTAAAGTAAAAACAAATGCAAGTATTCACTCATACAAACTGAAATAGACAATAGACATGTTAAGCTTGTTAAAGTCAAGGAACAGAAATTCAGTATATATTTCTGTAAAAAGCTCTAAATGTTTTCCTAACAAGAAAGCTATTCATGATGGCCAAACAGATCTAACAGCTCACCACTACAAAAAGGAGAGCCTACTGTCAACCGCTGGGATTACAACTGACTCAGCTCATTCATACTCCAGTGCCTGGGGCAAAGCTCCAAACAAACCCAAGACTTAACTATGGATTAGATAGTATTTTCAAGAGAAAAAATATTTAAATGTTATAATACATTTTTCCTCATTTAATGAATGTTATATTCTGCACACACCTGTAGCTCACTGATTACATGTGCATATGCAATCTCAGCCAACACAGCGAATGTGGCACAGGGCTGGACTTTGAGACCTTGGATATCATCTATAAAGGCTTGATATCGTACATGAGAATTTAAGCATATAGTGTATAAATATCTAGTATGACTAGAGGGAGTAGAATGGAGAGGTCTGACAAACACACACAGGCTAAATATTTTCCAGGAGTTACACACTTACTGTAGTTTTCTCAATGTGATCTGGTAATGAATCTATGAGCAAGTCTCCTACAGGTTTCCAGCCATTCCTCACATTTGCAGCCTCCTTCAAATCAGCATCAAGGTCATCCATGGCACACTGAAGGTCTTTCAGTTTTTCTAATGCTTTGTCCACTTGCTTCTGCCAGATATTGGCACTGGCATTTAAGTTCTCCCACTTCTCCTTTACTTCCGATGACTGCTTACGCATAGCTTTGGCAATCTTCATGGCTTTCTCCTCAGGGGTCAATTCTGCAGAGGGAAAGAAAAGTTACACTGTTTATTTCCTATTTGCATCTAGTTAGTATTCCTGAGGTACACACTCAAGTAAGTGTCAACTGATAACTTATTTCAGCAGGTACAAGGTAGAAGAAAGTCCACCTTGCCATAACTGAAATAAACCTCAATCACTCCTACTGAAAAAATAAAGCCTGATCAGAAGACAGGAAACTATTCCTGACTTCCAGGTATTATAATACAAAGTAAAAGCAGCTAACTGCCGATTTGTTAGTTTTGAAGGTGCAAGGAAAAGAAATGAAAGATCTTTCTTCCCTCCTAGAACCTTCAATAGGGAATCTTTGGATCATTTCAGGTAGGAAGAGCAAGAACAGTGCTTTGTTCCTGGATCACTTACCACCACCTTTCACCCTGGCACCAGGATGTATTTTCATATTCAGTAGCAAAACCCAAGGTATACTAAGTACTATGTGGGGAGTGGTTCTGCAACTCTATATTCATTTTTCTATGTTAACACCAAAATCCCAAAAGAATGGTTTAAATAGGTTTTCCAAACCTAAAAATGTTCAATGAAGCTATTGACTGAAAAAGAATCAAGCTTATGGTGCACTATTTCTCACAAATTTCAGGCTTGTGTGTCTAGATCCCACACAACTCTGCAACAAAGGAAATCCCATTCAAATTAGTAAAGACAAGCTGCTAATGGTCTTTGCAATAAGAAAAGCTAAGGTAGGCAAACACAACCTCAGAATATAATCACACAGGAGATGATACCGATTATTTCAATAAATTGCTTATACTGAAATCACCAGTCCCTGGTGAGTCTGTAAGAAATCAGGCAGAACTCAACACCAGCTCTCTTGGACATGCCTCAGCCCTCTTTGACAAGAACCGACAACCAGTCAGCTGGTGACTTCTCTCACCCCCACAATACATGATTTCTGCATACCAGTCATGTAGTCTTATCAGTAAGAGATAAGACTGTTCTGGGCCTTCAGTCTGAGACTGAGCAAGACCCAGACAGTCACAGAAAGCTAAAAACATTCCAAACAGATCCTGCTGTCTGCTGCCCAGAGGGTCCTTGCTGAAAAAAGTCACAGGGAGACTCTTCATCAGGGAAGAGTTGCTTCAGTAACAACAAACAAACACAGCCAGTCTCAGAGGATTCACCTTCTACATAAAAGCAAGCTGAGGAAACTATATAATGCAAAACCAGAGAACAAAAGAAGGAGCAGAGACGTGACATGCACTGAAATTAAGCCACTTGGCCTTCTATTCAGTCCTATATAAAACCCTTGGAAAGGGTTTATCACAGTACTCTTGTGCTTAAAATTCAAGTGTTGCCCATGAATAAATTATACACAATCATGCAAAGATGAAAGTACCATTTTTGTCAGAAGTCAGATGAGACATACAATATTCCATTTACTGATAGACTGTCTTTAAAATCATTATAATTGACTAAGCTTGGAGTTGCTATTGTGGTGGAGTAGGGTCAGGGGGCAACATACAAAAAATGGTGTGGGAGGAAAGGTTTTGCTTTTCAAAGGCTTGATGAATGCCAGGCACAGTTATGCACAGTTATGGTTGCAAAAGTTACCTTACTATGCCCCTCATGATGCAACTATTGTGCCAAAGCGCCCAATACAGAAAAGCATATTGCAAGTAATTAACACAAAATAAAACATTAGAATATGCTTGATTTGTTGTTGAGAAGACACTTTTTTCCCCAGATAAAAAAGTAACAGGGAGTTGTTTGGATCACAACCAGAGGTTTTGCCCACCAATCCCATATATTTGTTCTGGTTTCCCTTTTAAAGTTTTTTCAAATCTTGTTAGCCCGTATTAGTCTTGACATATGCTAGACTATGAATACTAGAAGAGTATTCAACAACACAATCCAGATGCCTCCTGAGAAAATAAACAAACCAACAAACAAAAAGCAACCCACAATGCACATTTTACATTATAATTGCTGATGTAGGGAGGAGAACATGTTGCTCAAAAGCACAAGGGACCTTGCTGGGATGTGGTTATGTGGGAGAAACAACAAACGAGGAACAGTAACCAGAGCACAATGCAATTGCAAAGGCAACCCACAAGAGCCAACAGCACTGAGAGAAGGGAGACACATCCTCAGGCTGTAGGTTGTGCTGCATGTTTTGACCTCAAAAGAGAGAGAGCTATTTGAAGAGAGAGTGCAGTTGAGTGGTACAAAAGACATTTTGAGCTTACCAAGGTATTTCAGTGACTTGTTGGGTGTCACAAGCTATCACCTGAGAGCACTGACTATGTGTACTCTGCCTGCAAAAGTAGTGATTATACCCAGGCTTAGGGACACCATTATGGCAAGAAAGTATTGCAGAAGAGAAACTTGGAATGAAATGGTTGTGAAAAAAACCTGCAATGCTTAACAAGATATGAACTATGTATGCAGCTCTGGAATACAGAGACATGGCAGTAACCTGCAAGCTGCAATACTGACAGATCAGAATAAAGATGAAGACCAAAGCTATGCTGTGATAAATTGCACCTCATCTCTGGATTTACAGCATTTCACAGTAGAATAAACTACATCATAGCACAACATAGTTCTGGAATGATCTTTACCCCAAGCTTTGCCACATACTTTAGAAAAACAAAAAGAAATAAAACTTGAGCATTAAGCAAAACCCTCTTTCAGAAAAAAAAAATATTTACTCAAAAATAGAATAGCTAGAAATTGCTTATGTAAAGACATTAAAGAAATTGTTACCATAAGTAATTTTGGAATTATTCACCTTTGAGAATAATAATATTAATGAATGAATGAGAATCCACTACAGTCCAGTGACGAAAGAACTATGAACAATTTAGAAGTCAAGCTGCACCTACGTAGCAAAGTTTAGTATCATAAGTTCTCTCACAGGTTGAGGTATCCTATGATACAGCTATAGCTTGTAGACAACCAAACCTCAGGAGCAAAAGGCTACAAACAAGGATTAAGGGAGCACCTAGAGTTGGAATACTTTACACAAGGTAAGGCAATACTGAACTTCATTGAAAGGAGACAGAAAATTGCAGACCCATTGGAGGAAGCCTCCTCTGTTGGTATCTTGAACATGTGAATACAGGGGACATCATACCCAGAAACTAGACTAAGTAAAAGTTACATATATGCAAAGCTGCAATCTACCATTTTTATCCAACAGCATGCAGTTGCATCATCCTTTATCCTGTTATCAGATCCAAAACCTACCCATTCTGCGTAAAAGAACAGAATGTTGCAAGGCCTGAGCAGTTCTAAGCTAGATTATTAGCCAGTCTTTTAAAAAGATCAGTCACTTGACAAAGAACATGAAAAAAGCTATGTAGTTAGAGCTGAAAATCTCGCAAAACTCTGCCTGTCCTTAAAGGTACTGACACAACAGATCCAATGAGTGCTTCTCACTGTAATAGAAGCAATAAGAAAAAAGTGGCTGTAGCAATAAATAGCTTGGATGTAACACTGTAGGATATGGTTCAGGGGTGGTTATGTTGGTGTTGGGTTAAGGGCTGGACTGGGTTGACAGTCTCTTCCAAGACTGATGATTCTGTAACGCAAAGAGGGGAAGGAGAGCCTGACTTTATTTGTCTGGCCAGCTAAAACAAGGCAGCTTTACTCATGACAGACTAGTCACTTATTTTGGGATGGGAAAAAAGATTCCAAAATGATTGTGGTACTACAAGTATCCCAAACGAACTGAAAACCAAAACATCTTTTAAGACTATTTGTCAAAGCAGTGTTATTGTGCAAGGATATCCACCACATGTTGTATTTGAAAGATAGTAATTCATTGCAGGACTGCTTTATTTTACAAAAGCCTTGGAAGTGCTTGCAAATGCGCACTAAAAAGACATTTACTAGGGAAATAGAGCAAAACGTGCTTTTATGAGCTATAAAACCATTCAGCATATATTCATTTAAGAGAAGTACTTCTTGTATAACTTCATGTTTTTCATCATGAAAGCCCAACTTATTAATGAGCAACACATCAGTTTTTTTCAAGCAGAGATCACATTCTTCAATATACTGGCTGCATTGCAAAGAATTGTAAATCTACAAAAAGTGTCTTAACAATAAGGGTTTTCTCCTGTTAGTCTGGAATGCATTTAACCAACCTGTCATTACACAAACCAGCAGACATAATTTCTTCTAGCTGTAAAAAACCTGTACACAGTAGTTGTTGCTCTTCTGTTCCTACTCAATATAAAGTCTTGTCAATGATCAGTTTGATCTGTGTCTCCTCTCCCTTTTGTTTTATAATGGTACCTATTACATTATCTTCACTTCAGCAGTTGCTCAGAGAGTAAGAAAAGCCTATATTCACTGAACCATCTGTTTACCAGAGAGGAAAGATATTAACTGACCTTACAGTCAGGCAAAAAGAGCAGGGGAAAAAAATCTGCTTCTGTAGTGAAAAAAAACCCACTTGATTTTAATATGCATTTTTGTCACAACAAAGCAATGAAAGCTCCAATAGCTTTTCTGTGTGTCTAGCAAAGACTGAGTGCCATAGAAGAGAAACTTTCAAGTCTGAATTTTACCGCATACAGTTTCTTTGCGTGCTTATGTATATGGATAACACCAGTGAAGAAAATTATTCTTAAGAATTTATTTTAGACCTCTTAAGCTATTTGGCTCTAGCAGTTTTCATTCTAAACAACTGTGATTGATCCTTATTATGTGGCCATGAACTAGTGATCTCTTTCCCTCTTGCCAAAATTACATTAATTTCCTTTCACTTTTGCTATATTATTAACCAAATATACTGAAACTGGAGATGATTTCATGTTCCCTCCCTCTCACATTGTGTCATTGTCTCTTCCTTGGTTCAATCAATCTTTGCAGCAAAAAGCTATGGATGACACAGCACAGAATCATTATGAAAACCATCAGAGCATTAGAATAGGCACAATGGCACATTATCAAACTCCTAAGCAGAAGAACCAAAAGCAGTGCTATAGTTGCACCTTTAGCTTTGCTCCAGAGAAAGCATTGTCCAGGTTTCTAACAGTCTTGACAAAAATCTTAGTTCTGAGGGGACAGGAACAGAGAGTTTAACGAATAGGCAGCAATTGGTTCAATGTCAGACTCTAAGCACCCAACCATCCAAGCATAACCTCCTCTGTCACCTTCTCCTATTCAAATGTCTATTGCTTATTTAGTTAAAACAAGCAAAGAGCACAGTCATTTTCCTTTATGCCCACTTAAGTTTTCTTCTATTCAAACTGAAAGTTCTTCAAACTAGATAAATGTAATTAAATAAAGAATTAACGAGAAAAGCTCTGCAGGATAAAAGACAACTTATCTTTGGTCTACAGAGGATGGACATGCAAAAGTAGAGCAAAAGAAACTGTTAACCTCACATATGATGAACAGTTCTGGAAAAGGCCTGGAGTATGAACTCCAGATAAAGACAACTGAGAAAAATGCCAGCAAACATACATGTTCTTTAATAATGAATGTTAATATTTCCCAGTGCTGGTGCTGGTGGGGAAGACGCAGAACGATGAAACAAAGAAAAGAGCTCCTAGTTAAAAGAGATAATTAAATCATCCCATGGCCTCTACCTCCAGAAAACTAACACAGATTACAGCAATCCTGAGAACCAGTCATTTATCTAGCATAACCAGTGTCATTTATCAACATAAGCAAACCACACACAATACTTTTCACTATAAACATGCCAACATTTTGCAATAAATGGTGTGATCCATTCACAAGTTCTCAATACTTGCGCATAGTGGAAGCCCAAGCTCCAGGAACATAAAACAGGTATGAGTTCAGCATGCTCCTGCCACAAGACCAGAAAAATGCAAATATAACAGTACTGTTACAGCATTACCAAGCTCTGTCTTCTCCCAGTTGTTGTTAAGGGAAAGTATTAATGGAGAGAAGACCATTACCACTGTATCTCAGTTACTCTAGGAAAGAAAGGAATTAATCCTGTTTCTTTCCAAAGCACTGTGACTGCAGATTGTAACAAGCCTTTTACTTAACTCCAAAGATCAATAAAGATTTTTTTTTTCTGGCACTGCACATATGGCAGGTAGCTCCTCAGCATGACTGCAGGAGACATACCTTCCCTAACAGGATTGCAAAAGAAAACAAAGGCACCTATTTTATTCCAAAACAATACAAAACCAGAAAACAGACAAGTTAGACAGAACAAAGGATACAGCTCTCTGACTTGACAGCACCCTATAATGACCACACAGGACTTTTAAATATCCAGGTTTTCTGACCTTCTAAGCAACTCTTCTCACCCCGTTTTCTCCTCTATAGACATTTTTATTACTCTGCAATTTCCAATTTGCTTTCTTGAAGCTCATTTACGACACTTTTGAGCTACATTTTTTCTAGAGAATAAGAAAGGCATTTTCTTTCACACAAGGTCCAAACAGCCATCTGCATTGCTCATGGCATAACTGAAAATTCTCTTGCAACAAAGCTTCACTGGTTTCCAGGGTCTTTTAAACAAGGCAACAGTTAAACTTTAAGAACATTCTTCCACCCAGAAAGAATCCTGTATTTCGGTAAAACTGGGACACAACAGAGCATACAGGTCAAGAATGACTATAACTATGCTTATATACCAAGATTCTCATGGATAAAAAAAACAAAACCAATCAACCAGTAATAAAATTAACTATTATGAACTCAGGTTAGCCTGTTTCCATTAAAAATTCAGGCTTTAAAATCCTCTAGGTTTGTAGTCCATACCACTCAGCAAGTGGAAATAATTTCCTTGAACTTTACTAATATGACTCCAAGTAGACGACCATGCAGACCCTACAGGAAGAATTCCAAGGCTTTACCCAAGTGGACTAAACTTGTAGGGTGGCTAAGAGATCTATTTTGAAAAGGAGAGAGATAATTACTTTGTGATTCTCTCATGGGTAACTGCACATTTCTCTAATCTTAGGAAGAAACTCTTAGAAGTCACAAGTGAATAACCACCAACTAAAACAGAGGCAGCAATGTTCAAAATAGTGTATTTTCTGGATATGATTCCACTGACTTCCAGTGGGCTATACCGTCTTTATTCTCCTAAGCACTTCTAATTTTCACACTCAAGACTTTGTACTTAGTCCAACTGCATAGCAGAGAAAAAAAAAAAAAATCCAGTGGTGTGTGAGCTAGAGAACAAACACAAGTGATTTGGAATAGAAATGCTGCCTGCTATACATACTAGAAAAGAGTACATTGCCTATTTTCAGTGAGATCTTCCTTGCAAAAGGAAAAATTATAGCAGAGAATTTATCTGAATGTGGTCAGTGGTGGGAAGCAAAAAAGTTCAGCTTTTATTTATGTCTGAAATAGTTAAATATATTGTGCATCTACAAGTTTAAATAAAGTATCTACATGCAAGTCACTGATACTTACTAATATATTTCTCTTATAACACAATTGTGATTTATGGGGCTTTCTATTCAATTAACAGGAGATAACAGATGGCAAATACTTATTTTTAAATGCTGTGTTTATCACAACAACCTTTGCTACCCAATAGCAGTTTTCAAAGCTAGGAATCGAATTGTCCTAAGAAAACGACAAGCTACTGAAGTACTTGGGCAACACTGCAGATTCCCAGAAACATTCACTATTACAATGAGAATCAGTGCAGTGGACTGTGATAATCTGCTAGGATGTTCCACTGCTTCTGTGGAATTTTAAGGACAGAATTTCAGCAAAGCTGTATCATCAGTTCACAGAACCCTGAGGACATAAAATATGATTTCTGCTTGCTTTTGTCTTTTCAATGGCCTGTAACCTTACTAACAGTACATGGATTTAGGAAGCCAGCTGTAACTATGCCATAGAAAATTATAATTAAAACTTTTGGATCTAAGTTTTCTCCTACCATGGACAAGTGACACAATTGTAAAAACATGAGCATTTTCAATTTCTTTAACCTGTCCACCCATAAAATTCAGCAGCTGGCCTGCTGCCTTATCAATCAGCTCCACTCAGATACAGCAGCTCAAATACATGAGGACTGTGAAGTTTCTTTTTTTGTGATGGGGAGTCTCTACAGAAATGTGGCAAAACAAAAACAGAATAAAAGACAGATGGGAGAGACAATTAACTAGGAAGCTAGTGTCCTGGAAGATGAAGAAGCCTGTCTGAATGTGCCAGTTACTATCTGGTACAGTAGAAGGCCAACTCAGGAAGCAAAAGGTGAAGATGGGAAAGAAGAAAGTAAGGCTTACTCATAATCTGATTTTACAATCTTGTCATATATTTGAAATTAACAAGACCATTATAGACAATAATGGGTTATCATAAAGCATCCTATAACATGTGTTGTCTTTGGATGCAAAAATGAATGTATGTATGCACAGATCCTCAAAACAGGTCTCAGTCAGACAAGTTCAAAACTGATTCTTGTAAGTTTTGTCCTAAATTTTTCTCACTCCTTGCCCTTGCAACAATGCCCTCCCTGGCATAAAAACACCTATGGTGAAAAAGAAGATGGAAAAAAAAAAAGGAAAATAAAATAAATTTTTAAAAGTCAATGGAGATGGAAAGGCCTAAGAAAATAGATTTTACAATTTTACAACTTCTATCTTCTTCAGATTAGCTAACCAGTCCCCTACAAACACTCCTTCCTTCATACGAAGAATTAGCCTCAAGAAACTGATTTTCCAATCAATGCAACTTTGAGTTAGTAAAATGGTTTTTGCTATCTGTACTATAGAACCAACCAAAACAATGTTCAAATGAAGACTGTACAGTGTTGTACACTGTTTGTCAATATTTTTAGAAGACTGTAAGCTTCCAATCCAAAACCACACTCCTTCACCTTTAACAACATGAAGTGTACTTCATTGAAGTTAACAAGTTAACTTTAACCAACTGCAGACAACACCAGCAATCAAGAGGCTGACAAAAAATAAAAAATTAATATTTTAAAGCAAACATAAGCCCACACCCTTCACTGAAAATGGTTAATCAGGAGAAAAATTGGCTGTCTTCTAGTTCAGAGATGGAGTTTTCTGGAGATTGGCGGCATTAGTTGTCAAAAAAACTTTACTAGATTCACTGCTGGGTGAAAATTAACAGCTTATTATATATATATGAGATCAGAGAAAATGATTCAAAGACTGTTTTTGGCCTGAAAGTCTATTAATCTACAGAAAGTGCAGGCCCATTCTGCACAGGGTGTGCATGCCCACTGCTGGCAGCGGGAGCTTCACAGGGGTGTCTGGGAGAAGAGGCTGGGGTTGCCCAGTGTCAGGGACAGGAGACTCCAATAAACCCACCACGGGGCACAGCTGAGGCCCTCAGCCACACCTCAGGGCAAATGTATTTAAGAAACAGCAGGAAACACCAAAGGAGGGAACCAAAAGGAGAAACAGCAGAGGCAACACCAAGGCCAGAGGAGGAGCAGCAAGCCCATGGTAGGGCAGCTAATTCCCCATGGAGACAGCATGCAGAGGAAAGATGTGAGAAGAAAGAAGCAGGAGAGAGAATCTGCTAGGCTAACCATGGAGTCACCACCTTCTCACTCTCTTGTGCCACTTGTTGCCCCTCTAAGTGAGACCTGGTCACAGCAAGGCGGGAAAGAAACAGGAATGAGAGAGTCAAGTTGAGTCTGTGAAATAGGGGAGGAAAGCCATGGTTTTAACGTTTGTGGGGTTTTTTTCTCATTACCAACCAACTTAGTGTTTAATTATTTCTTTTAAATGGCAGTAAAAAGTATGTTTTCCCCAAGTGAACCTGTTTGACTCACAACAGTAGTTTGTAAGGCATCTGCATCTGTGACCTATCTCATTGCCACTCTGACCCATTTCTCACTGGTGTTTTTCCCATCTCCTGCCTCCATTCCACTGAGGTGGAACACAAGTGGATGGGTGGGAGTTTGGCTGGTAGCCAAGACTAACCCATCATATGCTCAAAAAAGAAAGTTCATGGAACTATTGAGTGTGAAGAAGAAAGAGGAAAAGAAGTTCAGTGCACATCTATGAAGCTTCCCAGTCTGAACATATGATTGGTTTTCAAATACAATGACTAGACCAGAGACATGCATGTATCACTTGCAGACTGTGACTGTTATTGCTATGCTGTTTACTGTGGTCATCAAAATCCCTGTGATACTGCTCTCACTACCATTGGTGTAGCACAAAATAATCATCATCATCATCGACTGGATAACAAGAATTTATGAGGCAGCTTATCATCTGAAGTTTGCATCTGGTCAATCGACACTGACTACATCACTGATATGAACTCCTCCTAGAAAATGAGAATTTTACATTGGTAACATTTTATGCATTGGCATCTCTTGTGCTGAGAAGTTCTATGCTTCTGAGGAGAGAATCTGTGATTTCAAACTTCTGTGTGAAAGAATGAATATACAGAGAGCAGTCCTTACTTTTCAATGGCAAGGTTGCTTGGGATTTAGACCAACTAAAACATTAGAGATATCATACAGCAAATGGGAGAGCAAATTTGACAGCAAAGAGAAACTGAGTATTTTCAGAAGTCAGGAGCTCAGAAAAGAATACATTACAGCAGCTAAGGTACCAGAACTAATCAACGAGATAAATGGTTCATTGGCTTTAATCACCAGCTATTCAAACTTTATCACAAAGTTGAACTAGGGAATATGAAATTGCTTAAAAATTTGCACAGAAATAACACAAAGTATGGATGCAGGAAAGATTAGTTGTTTCCACTGAACAAACTTAAGAAGTTTGCCATGGAGATGTATAAGATGATGTATGGAAAAAAAACTAACTCCTGATAAAAGCAGATATACTGTAATTTTGTAAATTATACAGAACAGTAAATTATTCACATCTTACAGCAACTGATAGGTCTGCAAAGGCAGATTACTACATTTTCCAAGAACAGTTCTTATGTAACTAAAAGTAAGACTTGATAATGCTGTAGCTTATATCAGAGACATAATTGTAGGACTTACCCAGATAACTTCTTATTTAGTGGTTGTGAGGGAGTAGGAAAAAAATTATCACCTTCATGTTGGTCTCTGGTACACAGAGAAATATCTCAACAAACATTACGCAAATATAGTTTCTAGAATAGCTGTGGTTCCATTCCTTAGGAATGATTCATCTAATATTCAGATCTTCAAGGTTCTGTAATGACTGCCTCCCTAAAGCTGATCTATTTAATTTCTAATGAATAACACCACCAAATATACTTATTTCTATTTGTGGAGTAAAACTTTGCAATAAAGATATATGTATGCTTGAAGATGTACGTGCATCCTTGAAGTACTATTCTGACTTCATTTAAGGTGTATATGTTATTGTGTTAAGAAAAAAGAACAGATCACCAGTGTTTTGAATCAAAAACTGGAAAATGCAATAGAGATGTTTCTAGTTCTTCCTTTTAAATGCAAGTACTTAAAAAGCAGAGAAGCAATGTGTGGAGACTAAATCACTGAAATAAAAGCAATCAGGACATAATTCGGAAAATTCTCAAGTCTGATTACGTAATTGGGATACAAAACATGTACTAGAGACATGCAAGTCCTCTTTCTCTTTTTCTGACCATTCCCAGAAGCGAGTATTTTCTGACCTGTTTTTGAATGCAAGCTCCTTCTTGGTTCCTCAGGCCCCTCAATTGGTTGGTCAGCAAGGAAAATTCGTGCCTGGTCCACAGCATTGAGAATGGTTTGCTCTTTATCCTTCAGTTCACGCCTCAGTGCCTTTTGGGAAGGGAAAGAAGAATGCAATCGTAACTTGACCTTGTGAACTATACCTTTTTCTCTGTTTTTATCTCTCTAACCAGACCTGCCTAGTGACAGAGTAATAGCCAACGTGTTATTCAGACTGCAAGACAAAATGCAAATTTTACAAAACAGAAATGGTAAGAGATTAAGGCTGGAAGGGTAATTTTTGGGAAACTGACTTGAAGAAATGAATACAAGAAAGGTGATGACGGTAGCTTTAAAAAAGACTAAGAAACTGAAACTACTACATTAAACTTCTAATAAAAAGTAAATTTAATGGGTTTATATTGCTTTTAACAGGATCACTAATATATAACAGGTTGCTATAAAGGACTGTTTACTTTTCTCATAGCTGGAATAACAGCAAATTGCATCTACTGAAACTTCAGAAAATTATTTTACAAATGCTAAAAAGAATTGCAAAAATTGTTAACATTCCTTAGAAAATGAAACATCTTATTTCTGTCCACTACTTACTAATACTTTTTAAATTTGGAAAACATGTATCAGAAATTTTATTGTGATAAAGCATTCTGAAAAAAAAATTCCTTTAAATTACTCAAAAAATATTTTGATCTTTCCTATGCAAAAACCGATTGAAACTTATATAGAGAAAGAAAAAAATCCATTTTTAAGATTTTGTTCATGGTGGTGGAAATTAATTTTAGGATATTTTGCTCTCCAGCACTTATGACTTTAATACAAGGTTAAGTATAACCAACCTTTTTAAAAAATAGTTCATAAATAGTCAGCTGTAATTTTTCTTATGAAGCATTTTCTTCCAGCATAAAGCATAAATCTGTCCCACCTGGAAGGAAACTGCTTTTCCTATTTTATTTGTATTATTTTCTACACATAGAAACACAAACAATGATACTTTAAGCATTACCAGAATGTTGTTTATTTTTTCCAATATATTTTTAGCTATAATTACAAAATCAAGGCTTATTTTGCTGTCACAATTTACTAAGGCCCCATTCCAGCTCAAGAAAAGCAGTTCATCAGTGGTGACAACATCATATAAGAAAACTAGTGTTCTACTACAGAAAACTGTGAGAAACAGACACCATAAAAGCATCACAAATGCTACCATATCCTCTTCATTAGTATGTCTCCTGATGTCACAATCACAAAAAACACCCACATCTCAACTTTAGCTTGGCAGGAGGCAAGATGTTATTTTTTCCCCCCTTTCTCCCCCGTTTCATTCCTTGATCTTCTTCATCTTTCCAAATCCTTCCATTCTTCTGCTTCAAATAAAATAAATAAATAAATAAATATCCCCTACAAAAACTAATCACTAAAAACACATTGACCTCCACTACATTTAGGAACTTGCATTATACAGTCTGGCTTTCAGTAACCATTACCTATTGTTAATAACACAAACCCTCCAGGACAATGTTATGTCTTTATGCTTTTGTATAGCAACAATATTCTTTATAGGATTCAGTACATACTACATGTAATAAGAAACAAAAATTGCCATTTAAATAGTAAACCATTGTAAAAGAAACATTCCTGAAGAATCTCTTCAGTTCATCACAGTATGAATATACTAGTATTATTCTTATATTCAGTTCATCACAGTATGAATATAAAATCGTATTTTACTTTAACATTACACACACCAGAATAAGATGCTTCAAAGTCACCCATATTTTACAAATCATTAACGGATTCTCTGTGCAGGAATTTGCTTCATGAAAGAAGGATGGCAGTAAGCAATTATGGCTCAAAAAATTACCCATTTAAAAAATAACTTTTGGTTAGTAGAACCTTTGTGGATGCACCAGTAAAATACAATTTAATTTTAATTTCAAAGACTTTGTCAGAAACAGATGGGTGATTGCTACACTGTGAAGTAGAAAATCTTTCTTGAAGTACCTTTCTCCCCTCCATACAACTTCCCAAGTATTTCCAAAGCAAAGAAGAAAATGGAGGTCACATTCTGAGCATACTAAGAAACTTCAGCAGTTAGAAACAACCTAGAGATGGATCCCCTTTATTCTGTCTCTCCTGTTTACCTTCACATAGTGTGTTTCATCAATTTCTCCTGATGACCCTCAATAAAACTTCAATCAAGTTTGACCTAAGAGACCTTGGATTTAATTCTCCAGCATCCCTGCCACTGAAATTGTTCAAAGTGAGGTTGACAACAAAGATTTTAAGACTGTGGCCCACATAGCTCATCAACTATAAGTCATCCATGGCAATCCTCATTCATATTTTTGACAGAGAACTCTCTTAGCATGAAAGAAACCATACACTGAAATAATAGTACTAAAATAATTTAGCAGTAAAGAAGAATACACCTTGAGCACACCACAGATTTCTTAGATTACGGTTTAGGGTTTTTTTTTTCTTATGCCACAGATGGAAAAATAATTTTTGGAACACTCAGACTTGTGTAACTTTTTCTTAGCAACACTCGATATATTTCTCTCTCTGCCAGTAAACAAGAAGAGCAATGAGAGTACACAATGCAACAATAACCAAGTCTATCAACAATACTCTCTTTCCTCCCAGCAAACCTCTCTGAAACAGAACAAAAAAAAGAAAGCCACTTATAAATCTAATCTTGAGCTCAAATATCATCTGTCTTGAATGGACAAAATAAAGATTTCATTGGAAAATCACATTTACAAGAACACTACAGAATAAAAGTAAGCCATAAAAAGCCCAGCAAGGACAATAAAACCTGCAATACTGAATTTGATTATTGTGATGATTTTTATATAATAAGAAGTACAATCACGTATTTTAATGTTTTATTTAGTTTTGCAAAAGATACCTCTCCAATGCCTACTCAGAATGCATGTGCCTCCTTCAGTAGACAAGGATATTATTTCATTTCCCCTTTGTCATTAAGAACTAAAATAGTTAAAGCATTTGTAAGGTTTGAGTGGAGCACAGGTTTTAGTAGAGGGAGAATTCCTCTCCTGTAGCTAACTGCCTTTCAGGGAAAAAATTAGGACAAAACTGATACTAGAGTTTTGGTACAGAAAAAATGAACGAAGGTATGGCAAAAAAACTTGAGAAGCATCTCAAAACTTGTCACTGAAAGCTGTCCACTAATAAGATAAACAAGTATTTTTTGAGTCCTGTTGAGCATGCGGATGTGAACACAAAATGAATGCATGAGGTCTCAAGTTAGTCAACTACAGCAGAGTAACCCAGGACCCCACTAACACAATTCTCCCCTCAGGGAAGTGAATAGAAGTGTTACCTCCAGGATTTTCAACCATAAGCCAACGACTTACTCTACATTTTGATTTGCTCCTCTTTCAGTAACTGTGAAACTTACATTACTCTCTTTCGACTGTGGAAATTATAGACCATTTGCTATGTTATACCAAGATAATCAAACTCCCTTGCCCTCTCTTCATTAGAGATATATCTGATTTCTAATACAAAACCCAACTCTTCTTACAAGCTAAGATTTTTAAAGGTATTTGCCTAAACCAGGGAATTACAAAATTTCTTGGAAATGCTTTGCAGCTGAAGTCTTTTCCACTCCTGAAAAATTAGAAAGCTACAAAACTTTTGCTGTTGTGATTTTTTACACTGTTTAGTGTATGCTGTAAGCACCTATTTCCTTCAGCTGCACTTTAAAATTACTTTTTGAGCATAGTAAGTGGTCGTCCAAACTTACGCACTGTTAATTTACAGTCTCTTTTTCTCTTTTGAATTGTACAGACTTGCATAGAATAATTCAAGGAACAGATCATCTTAATAGTTCCAACAGATGAAGGCAAAGCTAATTTCAAAGAAAACACATGGTATGTTTCTTAAAAACAGAACATATTTAAATCAGGTCTCATTATCCACTCTTTCAAGGAAGTAAAGATGCATGTTATTGTAACTCCTATCTGTTTAGCTCACTGTAGCTTTATGTGCCAATCAGCAGCTCCTGTAGCATTTAATTACTTATTCATCTTTATTCTGCACCCGGTGTTTGAAAAACTTCTGTTACTTTTATACACTAAAATGAAACGGAAAAAATAAATCCATAGCATATAATAGGATGGGAAGAATTAGCAGGATGATTGAGCAAACTCAGAGTGAGATGAGGAATTGTTTATAAAGATGACACAGAGATAAAGGTTGTGACTGAGTCTCTGCCAGCTGTCTCCATCACTAAAGAATGAACTAGAAAGAAAATAAGCATAGCATATTTCAAAGCTGTTCCTTCCCATCAGATACTATTTAATATAACATGTACACATAAAATTTCAAATGTGTTTTGGTCTCTGTACATATCTCTGTGTAAAAGTCAATTTCATAATGTATCTACCCCAAAAAACAAATAAAGAACAATATTTAATTTGAGATGGTGCAGCTCACCATGCATTTACCTTTTACTACTTCATACTAAATCTATGTGACAAGAGAGATAACAAAGGAGAAAAATGGTGCCTAATATCATTAATACCTGGAGATACAAAGGCACATGTAGCACATGGGACCTTAAGGATGTGACTGAATCCTACATTTTCTGATAGATCAGTGGCAGTGACCAACACCAGAATAGGCAAAGAAAAAGAAATAGCAGAGTGAAAAAAAAAAAAAAAAAGGAAGCTGTTTGCCTCCATAATAAATAAATATTGAGTATTTTAGATTTATTATTTTTAATAGAAGAATCTAAACAGATGTATCAAAAAGGACTAAAGAGAAGTGTCGAAGACTGCATTCTAAATTTTCTCTCAGTTTACCATTTACCACTAGCTGTCTCTTTTGCTGTAGTGTCAACACAGAGTATGCAAATAGGGTGGCAACTACAAGGGTTCAATGTAAGTGTAGACCTGGAAGTCACATCTATAGCAAATTCATCTTTTTTGCCTGCATGCACAAGGAAACTAAACTGACAGGAATATAAAAGCATAGATGTGGGCAAAAGAGAATTAGACTATGTATGATGGTGATCTTTCACCAGAGGCAAATAAATGTTAGCTTACTTAAGACCTTCCCTTTGATTTATCAAAATAGATGCTTCAGGCCAGAGATAGGGGCACTTTTTCACCAAGACTTCCTTGTCCCTTGATAATTTCCCTTCCCATTCTGGTCTCTGGAGCAGTGCACATGCTCATAAAAAATGAACTCTCTGAAAATACCATCCACCTCCGAAGATGCATTAACAGACACACATTACATAAAATAAGCATCTATAATACCTCTCTACAAAGTACTTTGCAGTAGTACAGCCAAAGAGATAGAGGAAGGAAAGTATGCTGTATCACTACTGCTCAGACTCAGACACGTGAAACATGAAGCTGTTACTAACATTCTAAAAACCAATAAACTGACAATCTCAAATTGCATCTATATATTCCTGTGAGACACTTTAACACAAGGAAGGGTAACTGACTTCCTTCTGAACTTGTTATAGTTCAAACCAGCAAGGCTATATAAAACCAGTAAGGCTGTTTCCTCCATTTTCATCTAACAGCATTTTAAAATCAGAAAAAGATGTTTTGAAGCCTGCTTGGAAAAGTTGCACATACAATAACCTTGCAGGCTTTGAAAGGCCTCCTTTGTGCACTAAAAAAGAATCCAGTACTACAGCACAAAGGCCAAAGCTTAATTGTCACACAGATTTCTGCAAAAAAGACATTAAAAAGCTATTTTAAAATTAAAGAGTACGAGGCCTTGCTTTTTCTTAAAAATTAAACTAATTCCTTTTTTCACACAGTTTATTTTCCAAGAAAGGACTACTTTAGTCTTTTCTAAAGCAAGAACTGCAAGTCCTGCATTCCCCAGAGATGCTACAGGATCTAAATCCAACTAGAGATGAAGAGAGACACTGCTTAATTGAGGAAAGGTTACAAAAAATGAGGCATAATGATGTTCATTAATATGTCTTCCAGCACCAATAATCTTACGTAACTTGATTTCGTATTTCCTGGTCCACTGAAATGGGACTTTATTTGTATTTCTAGGTCAATGATAACCAAGATTTGGTTGCCCAGAGAGGTTTGGAAGCTCAACAGAGCATAGTCTTTAGGGACTGGAAAACGTGGAATGCCTGAAGGCTTTGCTTTTTTTCTTCTTAATATTTATTTATTTATATTGGAGGGGGAGGGTGTGTTAAATATGATTTGGAACTATACACACCACGCATCCTTGAGGTAATGCCAAAGACATAATCTTCAAAAAGCTTTTTAAAAAATATATTATTTTCTTAACAAAAAAAAGTGAAAAGACAGATGTCAGTGTGTTAATGTGATTTCTCTATTGAATTAACTACTGAAATCCCCACAAATACAACCATTCTCATCAATGGAACCTTTTGTGATGGGTTTGCTACACAGTGCACATCCACTGAACTTGCTTTGTTGGGTCTTTTTCCCTTCTTCAGGAAAGTAACTTCTTTATATTCAACCCTCACATTGCATTTCACTGTACCATAAGTACTACCAAAGTATCAGAAACAAAATAGAACAAAATCTGTTAGAATATGCTTACTTTGCTCATCCAGCAAGTTTCTAATTTAAGTGAGCATATTTTGGTTTAAATCAATTGTAATATGACAGCTAAAAAAGGGCACAAGAATCATCAAATTTGATGGCTTGAATAAAACTACACAAAAGCAGTAGATTAAAACAGGCTTGGTTTACATTGCTATGCACAGGAAAAAGATATTTTTAATGGAGCTTTCAGGAAAAAATAGCTGTTTAATACACCTAATAAGGATTTAATACAAGAATTCATACAGATTGTACCCCAGAGACAGCAAAAATGCCTGAATCAGTGTGGAACCTGACAGAGGAACAGACAGGGAAGCTGTTGCAGCTTTCCACTCTTTGGGTGATGGAAAAAAAGTATTTACTTTTACACAACTGCAGTAATCACCCTGCTTGCAGTGGAACCAATTTTCAAATGCCAAACTGCCAGTAAAAACACATTCAGTTTTACATCAAAAGGACTACAGTGTGCTTTGCATGAAGGAAAACTAATCCCACCAAACTTTACTATGGAAACATGACAGCTATCCGATATCAACAACCTTGAAAGACTTGACCTTTTTTTTTATTTTATTGTATTTCCTCATGACTGAGGGAAGCCATGACTAGCTTTCCAGGGCTGAAAGCAAAATGAACATGAAACTTGTCGATTGCATTTTTCCTGGAGAGGACTATTCCTATGAACACAGGCTGAGAAATTTGGGGTTGTTCAGCCTGGAGAAGAGAAGGCTCCAGGGAGACCATATAGCAGCCTCCCAGTACCTACAAAGGGCCTGAAAGAAATCTGGAGAGGGGAAGCTTCACCTCCTTTGACCCACTGGTCACATTTCTATACACATCCAACAAAATGAGTCATCAGTGATTGTTAAGGCAATTCTCCATTCCCTAAAGTACATGCAATGAGAATAAACTCCGCTATCTACGCAACACTGGGAAAAACACATCACAGCTTTTCATGAAGAATTCATTCAAATTATTAAAGACAGTCTCTGAGGATTCTGTAAACCAATAGTATCATCAAAGATATTTTCATACATCTCTGATCAACAGAAGGCAGGAAGAGAACTAACTCTACTTGCTCCATTTTTCCTTTTCCTGTCTCCCCAAACTCTGCTACTGCCTCCTGTCAGAAACAGGACAACTACTTATGTGAAACTTAGAGACAAATCAGAACCTTTATTCTAAAGTATATGAGAACTGGTGTCTAGACACAGGGGGCTGACGGTAAGAAATCAGCAAAGATAAAACTGCATTTTAAATGGTCTGCCAAAAAAAACCTGAAAAACCCTATAGGAAAAATATCACTGTACAATTGTTACCCATTTTTACTGTTAAAAATAGCCAGCTCTGTGCTAGACAGCTTTCAAGGACGAGAATTCTGTAAACATAGCTATGTTGTTGTAAAATTATCTTGTTTTACATTCCTTTCCCATGGACACAGATCCTTTGATGGACATTTCTTTTAACCACTGTAGTTAAAGACGGAAGTGTTAATTTTCTCCAATGAACAGTGATTTCTAAAAGTGTATATAAGAATTAGAAGGTGGGTTTGCCCCCCTTCCTCCCTTTGCTCTGAACACGACAACTGGCTCAGCTCTCCTTTATTCTGCGTCTCCTTACATCCGCGGCTGATAAGCCGTAATAAGCGGCTAATAAGCGGTAATATACAATGCCAAATAAAGCATTGCACTGCATTTAAAAAGATTATAACCTCTAAAAAGCAACCTTCAAGATAAGGCAATATACCATCAAAGTAAGGATCCTTCCATTTCAGATGAAACTGTTTTGTAGAGCTGTCTGCAGAAGTTACATTCCTTCCACAAGTTGTACCTCCTTTGAGGAAGCAAAGGAAATTTGTGTCCTCAGTGCTAACTCTAATTAGCTACAAACTGTGTAACTGTGCATTGCACAGTATATAACAGGGTAGCTTTGGATAAGAATTACTACTTGGTTACACAAAACCCAAAAAACGAGATTAGATGGAAACACTGTCAGAGCATCTAATTCACATCTTTTCTTTATGGGTAGCAACTGGTATAACTTCTGCTTTTTATGTCAGGAAATACTCACAGAAAAAGGGGGAGGGATAAAGAACACAAAAAAGCATTATTCTGTTTATGCATCCTAAACATCCAACACCTCCAGCCTGACACAAGACACACAAAACATCTGCTGCATATTAAATGGCTTATTACTTAATTGAGCAAGAGCCCTGAAATATCCTATTAGCACTACCTATTTCCCTGCATCCTCAACAATAACCATCTCTCTCGTCAACATAAGAGACACACATGCCTCTTTCTCTGCTTGCTGGCAACAGACTAGCTTGTCTTTGCTTAGGCTGTATGATTGCTGAGCACTGATGAACTGCCATTAGTTTCTTGCTTCAAACTGAGGTGATATCACCAATAACAAGTTGGGTGCTGCATTGTTGTTGAGTAGTTAAACTCAGGTCACCTTTTACTCTTTTTGGTTGATTAAAATTTCCTCTGCATTTCTTCAAAAAAGCATTAATGGGACAAGTCAGATATGTGTGGCATCATAAGCTTCTTCACTGTTAAATGGTACCTGCTGTATTAATGCAGAGGTCTTGGGAAAGCCTTTTAGTAATTACAGTTCAAACTCAACACACGCAAGTGCAACTTTGCGTTATGCAGCACTATGAATATTCATTAAATACATAAAGATGAGGTGCACTTGTGAGCATGCCCACAGCTCACGAGAGGTGTCCTGTATGTCTGTCTGTATGTCAGCCTCCTCAGTGCAAGAGTACATCAGCGTCTTTGCTGACAATTTAGGACCCCCTCGAAAAATAGTGGATGTACTATATGACATCACCTATAAATTATAAATAATCAGATCACTGCAAAAAGTCTAAGGGGAGCATCTCCTGTATGACATTTGCATAAGGGGAGGAATATTCCCCTCTGCAGGAGGAAGCACAGGCATCAGAACACAGCTGAATATTGAACCAGCAAAATGCTAGAGACTGGTTGCAATTTGAGGCTACCTCTAGTGTGCCTGTTCTGTATTCATGCATGCATACGTGAGAGGACTGCTACTGGAAATCCCTTCAGAAGCAGAAACCCTGTCAAAGTTAATTACTGTTCTTTCTTAGAAACAGTCACTTTGGTTTCTCTTTGGAAGCAAATGGTCTAGAAAGACAACAGAATAGTCACTAAACAGTCAACTAACTGTCCTTGCCAGTCTATTTCTATCTCCACTGTAGCTTTCTGCAATCAACTCTTCCACTACAGCTTCCCATTTTCAAAACTATCTAAAATGACAGTATCTTCATAAAGCTGATACCACACAGTTTGTTACTGTGACATGACAGATTATACTGGATCTCACCTTTGGGTCACTTCTCCAAAATTTCCTGTCTCTGGATCATTTGCTAGTATATCCAACATCTGCTCAGTAGAGAAAGATTACTATAAATCCATCACTGAAAATAAGTAGTGTTTGAAAGAGGAAATACTCTACTCCAGACAATTTTCCAGGTGTTTATGAGAGACACATGAGGAAGGAATATCCTAAGGGCAAAATTACTCTTTCCCTTCTGGTTAAGTAACCTCCTGCAAGTCATTCTAGTTGCCAACAGAAGTTAGAGGAACATGAAAAAACAGAACTCTACACCTATGCCATATCTGTATAAGGCAATGGCATCCAAGAAAAAAAAAGGCAAAAAGGGCAAGCCTCAAGTGTAATATTTCACATATTCTATGGCACAGCAGCAATGCAGCAGGTATCACAACATAGTTGTGGTGGGGTTGGATTTTTTCTTTTTTTGGTGGGTTGTGTGTGTGTGTTTGTTTTAAGCAGCAGAGAATTTTCCCTCATCATGAGCCACACAGAACATGAACAACAAACAGACTTCTGCTGGTAGTTTTAGCCCCTTGTCAAACAGGGGACACCCAAACTTGTGACAACATGCAATAGTCTGTGTTACTTTATAAGCTCCATTTTTATGTCTCTGCAAATTAAACTTGCCCAGCACAACATGTAGCCTTGCTACATCTTTACAGTTTCAAATAGATGATCTAACATTTCATAAAAACAACAGAAAATCCAGCTAGATCTGTAAATTCAACTAAGGAAATAAGACAAAAAAACCAACATTGCTGCTGTCAGACAATCCTACCAATAAGAAACTAGGACTAAAATACTGCTGGGCACTCAGTACACATATATTAGTAAAAAACACTGAGTAAAGCTGCTTGAAAATTGTCAGTGTTTTCCAAATAGTGTTGCATCACCCAGTTACAGAGTTGTGCCCTTCTCCTATCCAACTGAGCTTGTTATTTGATTTTAACAATCTGTTTGGGATTTTATTCAGCAGAAAAAGACTGAAATTCAAATAATCCAGGGAAAGTTCTGCAAGACATCCATGGACAATAAAGACAAAACTTGGCTTATTTTTACCCATTGTAAGTTCTTGTAGTAGCTGTTCACATAAACCATATTCCTTGATTTAAAATAATCCTATAAGTATGATTGCTAACTTGGGAAAAAAAAAAGGTACAACTGAACCTTATTGCAAATGTTGTCATAAACCATTTTTTTTGGATGACTACAAAGTGGCTTTCTGCCTATGAGAAGAAAGTAATTTAATATAACTGACACTGATTAGGAGCCAATTAGAGAAAGATACTAACACTTAAAAGAATATTTCTATGAAGCAGGGTTATTTCACTCAGCTCCACAAACACTTTCCAATATAAGGCGGACGCATCAGAGAGATTACAAGACAGACTTATTACTCATGTTCACTCACTGCATTTCCTGTCTCTGCTCTGTTTCTCCAGTATGACAAGCTTTTTTCTTTGTAGCTCTTCAGGCAAAAAACTGTAATATTTTACATGTAGCAGAATCAGCATGTATTAAATAGGATTTCTCTTTCTTTCAAAACAGAATTTGAAACCACAAAGAGTTTCTCATTAAGCAAAAATGAAACAAAACAAAAAGCATAGAATCAAATTGTTATTTTTAGTCCTCAATACTTAGAAAATGTTCTATGCCATGGCAAAGTTACCTGGTAAAGGTATGGAGAAAAGTAAAAGCAATTGTTGCCCTGAGTTTTGCAGTTCTTCAATGTTTTCATTCTTATGTAACAGTTTCTCACACATTCTCTGTAAACACAGCCAAGTTTTTCTAACTGTATTCTATTGTTTCCATTCCTTTTTCCTGGGCAGAGAAATTTGATGGATATTTTCTTTGACCAGTGTGATGGAAAGGTGGCTATTTCTCCCTCCAATCCACTGTGGTTTCTGGAGGATATAAAATAAAGTGTGGGATCTGGGAGGCAGAGTCCTGCCCAGCTTTTTGGCCCACAGTTTTGGCTCTCTTCTTCAACGCGTCTGCGTCTTTCTTTCGTGTCCTAAGTGCGACAAGCAGTAAGTAAAATGCTGAAGGTATAAAAAATAACACTGAGAACACAGAGAATGTCTTAAAACCAAAAACTAGAATTGGTTTTAGTGACTGGATGCCAAAGAGTATTTCAACATATCTGCATCAATTTCCCAAAAACGTAAGTTGTCAACTTAGAGCCATTTAAAAGCAAAAACATGCAAACACATGCAAGTGCAGCAAGACACCTATCTACTGCTCCTTTTCTCCAGAAACCTTAATGAAAAGCATAAATACAGACTTCTTTTTTCCAAGTAAAGGAATTTCACTAAATCATTATATTTAGTTCATTTATACTGTATTTAGCAACAGGGTGCACCAGCCTCACTGATTCTAACTCTGAAGTTAGTGCTTTCTTAGAAATCTCTTCACATTTCTCTGCAAGTATAACCAAAATGCAGTAATGAGCCTGTTTACTTGCAATATTTAGAGACTTTTTAGACCACACACATCTTAGTACCCAAGATTTTTTTCCAGAACAGCATTAAACAATGTGATTCACATCTGACCTGTGTTTGTTCTTCAGTTTTCTCTCCAGCAAGAAAAGCACCTTTGTTTTTACACACCATGGGGGGTTGTTTGTTTGTTTTATATACTGTGCTGTGTTTACCACTAGCCACTCTTTCATGGATCTAGCATTAAGATACTAACTTCTTCCTCTCTTCCAGTGTTGCTGCAATCATGAAAAGCATAAGTAGCAAGACAAAGGTGGAAAAAAGGGATTGAGTAACTGAAGCCAAGCAACCATGCTCACTGGACTAAGAATCTTGTAGCAGCCAGAAATGTCAGCAGGCATTATCTGCATGATCATACAGAAGAATACAAGATCATCAGAAAATCATCTCAAATGAGGCTGACCTATTGAAAATGAGTAATTTGAACCAAGCATGACTGCTTTGTAGCAGTCTACTTTTTAGTCAAAGCCCAGGGACAAACAAGTCTACATCAGGGACTGAGGCTCCTGAAAGCGCCCCTACCCAGCGCGATGGCAGACGCTGACCACTGCACTGATGTCAGCATCAAGTACTGCTCAGCATCACTCTACTTCAGAACTTGAGATAAAGAAATCACATGCACAGGATAAAATTATCAGATACCAAAAATATTTTCACAATTAGTCTTCTCTCTCCTTTCAGGTCATCCAAATGTTATTATTTTAGCATTTTGTTTCAGTTGGAGGGTTTCTTCCCTGGCTTGAACCTTACCCCTTCAAGGCAGTGAATGCTTACAAAGACTTCTGGCCTATCTTCTCTGAGGCAGGTCCATCACTCAAAAAGAGGACAGAACCACAAAAGAGAAAATGTACAAAATGCTGTTAGTTAAAAAAGAAAGAAAAAAAACGAAGAATTCATATCAGGTTGATTCCAATGTGAATATAGACTGTATAAAATCTAAAGCAAGGGGGAAAAGAAATTTAGATGACCTGCAGTAATATGTAACTGAAAAATGATGTATTTGTTCCAGTAATTTCTTTAAAATTATCTCATTTACTATTCTCTCTTCTATTACTGCTAATATTACATTCTTGCTGACCTGTCACACTGACTTAATGAAAAATATACTAATAAAAGTAATGATTGGATTCAATCACTGAAGTCTTTATTGATACTAAAAATTTTAACATACACCCAAGTAAATCACACTGTTATTAACAGTATGCATTTTTTTGACTGTTTACAAAATGATAAGCATTGTCCTATCATTAATCATGATATTTTACTTTATATTTTAAAAATTCTTCAAGCATGTCAGTTGCAAACCAGCTTCTTCAAGATAGAGGAAGTCTTCCTTGTTTCTTTTTAAAAATCTATTCTATTACCTATATTAGGACTTTTAGACTAAAAATTACTTAGTAACATAGAGAAAATGCATAAAATTCAGTCCAACTTCAAACAAAAGAAAAAATAAGTGTATCAGAACATTCTAATGATTTATGGTTTTGGTTTACTCTCTCTTAAGCTTACAAATATTGTTTGCAAACACAAAATTGCTGAAAATAATATAAAGCTGACTAGGAGATATCATTGACATATTGTGTTATACCATCAAACATTGGCATAGAGACTTTCTCTCCACTTACATATTCATTTAACAAGAAAGGTCTAAAAGATTAAAATTGCATCACATAAAATACATTAATTACCATTAGTAGCAGCTATTAAGTTCTTTGAGAATACCTTTGAAAGGTTCTCTCTCACCACAGGCTATGCCTGTTCATTTAAGGAAGTCCACATTGCCTAGAGTATCAGAGCAACTCTGCAGCTTCCCATATCCCCTCAAAATCTGTCCTGCAGAGAAACAGGATATAGGGATAATCAACAGCAGCCATCTAAAATTAGCACAGCCACACGTCAGTAACAGCCTGGCATCTCTGACTATCAAAAAATAGATTTAAGGCTGATCTTCATTCACCGCAGAACCTGAAGAGGCTGCTCATGTCACAGAAGTTACCACATTTGTATTGTGTACTTGGCAGAGTGGGCTACAAAATTTCACATGCAGTTAATATTCAGTGCTTGAAACCACTTTAGAAAACAGTAGCTTCACTACTAGGCCTAACATAATGTTACATTATCATTAAGCAACAAGGTAGAAAGGACCCTCGAGAAAACTTAAGTTTTGTACAGGATGCTTTTAAAGTGTCCTCACACATTACAGGGGAATAAATCATAGGATGAACAACCACGCATGTAAAACAACTTGTTAGTAGCAAATGTGTGACTGTGAAGACAACATTGCACTCCTTCTAGACAGGGAGGCACCACCCCAAAACCAAGACACAAACCAAGAAAAACCCAACCCCCACAACCAACAGCCACCTCATCAAGAAAATATTTTCTGTCTTAATTACAGCATGCTTAATAGAATTCAGTAAACTACTGATTGAAACAAAGTAATCTCAGTAACTCTGAGGATTGACTGCAGATATTGCAGACCTATGAGGCACAAGACTATACAGAGGAATTGTACTCATACCTTACTACTGAAGCCCAGGGTACCCCAAGTCTTCTGATGTGGACAACTACCGATGATACTTTAAATGACACAAGTAAAGGAATCATTTAGCTGGCCTTAACAAGATGAGCATTCAGGTTTCAAATCTGATTAAAAGAAAAAAAAAATCCCCACAACAACTGGGGATCCCCACAACAATCTGGATAAATCTGTAGGTGGTAAGGACCTCTACCCAAAGTGTAGGAGTGGGAACCCTAGACCCAATACAACACCTTTCTGAAGGACAACACCGAATTCACTTTGCACGAAACACGTTAGCAAAAATACAACCTCCAGGAGCTTCAAAAAGAAGCTCTGTCAAAAAGACAGATTCAAATTTTTAAGCTATGTTAGTTTAGCACCCTTTGGCATGTAAAGCTGAAAGATCAAACCTTCAGAAAACTGCTTCTAGTAACACTCCTAGCAATTTCCCAGCCCCACAGACTAACCACCCTAGAGGAGAGAAATTCAGTGAAACCCAGGCCAGAAGATACAGATGTATAGTAACTGCCTAGGAACAACTCCTAGCTAAGGTTAAGAGTTATTGGAAAGAAAGCAAAAGAGAACAAAATACCTCCTGAAAGATTACCTTGTCCATTAAACCAGTACCTATCCTTGCATTCTAAAAATGCAATGAAACAAAAATGGGAAAACTAACAAAAAAGTGTAAGAAAAAGCAGGATCCCATCCCTTCCCCTATTTTGCACATACATTTTGAAACCTAGCCTTTAATCTCTAGAATCTGCATGAAAACAGGAGTGGGTGGCTGTCACGGAAACACATTTTTTTCCAATTTATTGCTGATGTTGCTAGGTGGATTACTGACTGTAATAACAAGGGATTGAGGATCCAATAGTTCAGGAATTAACTGGAATAAATATTCTTCTTCTTAAAGAGTCTGCCTGCAGCAGCAAGAAGCAGGATCTAGATTAAGATGTTCTTAACAGAAAATAAAACAGATTCTTCACCAGTATCTGCCTGCAATTGCAGCCAGTTTCAGAAGGATTTTAAAGTGGTGACAGGCTCTCTCTTACTGCATATTTAAGAAGTGCATCATAAACTAATGCTTCCATTCAGTTTCTCCAAAACAGTGATGCATAGAGGACTCTGCCCACTGAGAACATAAGACGAAAGAAAATAAAACTCTCTGGCATTCGTACAAAATTCTTATGGAAAAGTGTCAGTTACATATAAAAGGTTCTTAAGATTTGTATGAATCCCTGCAAGCTCTATTCCACAACTTGAATGACAAGTGAACAGCTTTGTTAAATAGAACATGTTTCTTCTTAGAGGTCCAATTTATCAAAACAGATCACAGAAAAATCAAAGAGACCTGAGCTGGTTTCCTGACTATACAGGAAGATTCTCCAACTGGAGTCTAAATGAGAAAGGATGAGCAGGATAAACAGTTTTCAGATCCAATACAGCCTATGAAAGCTCCTGAAAAAAATATGGCAGTGGACACTGTATTATTGTGGCTCTCTAGCAGCACTCTCCAGTTGAAAAAACAGATTCACTGTGGCTGTGCCAGTGTTTTTTTCCTGGCTCTCTGCCTTTGGAAAAATAGACCTC
>VZRZ01003911.1:751-17989 GCA_013398175.1 Climacteris rufus | reverse complement strand
ACTACCAAAAAAAAAAAAAAAAAAAAAAAAAATTTGCAGTCAGAGAAACGTCCTGTCTCATTTCCTTGTACCAGTCCATTTCTGTGATCCAGGGAGGGAGCTCATCTGCTGACATATTGTCCTTAAGTTTGAGGTGGTAGCCAGCATTTTTTAATATAATTGACACATTAACTGACCTTAGAAAAAAAAGGCATACACAAATTGAAACCCCTGAGCATTTTTGTAGGCAGTTACAGCTTAGGAAAAAAAAAAAAAAAAAAATAAAGATCTTGGAAGTTTCATTGACAGGTCCGTGAAATAATTTGCTTAATATGCTGCTGCAACCAAAATATAGCCAATGAAATATTGAGCATCATCAGAAAGGACAAAACTAAAGCCACAGTTTTACTACAGTATCAAACATCGATGCAACTTCATTGTGCAACTAAGTTTCACATGCAATAGTAGTCACTTCGGCTCTGTAAGGATACCGCGGAGTCAGAAGAACACAGCAAGATGAACACCACAGGTAGCTAAAGGAATAGAGCAGCTGTCTTATGGGCAGAGATTAAAAATCAGTCACTAATACGCTTGTGCTCCATCACCTTCACTGGCTGTGCTCATGGCTCACCCTTGAAGGTCAGCCCACAGCCAGTCATGGTATTGCAGCTCAAGTCACAGGAGTGAAACAGATGTCTGGTACATTCCAGTGAATCAAGACATTACAAGATTTCATTAGTTGTAGATGGGGTACTACTAATATTGATGGAACCAGAGTAGTCTTTTGTGAGGTGAAACAAAAAGATACCACAGAAAGAGGCACTCGACTCATCACAGCCTTATAAGGACATGGAAGAAGACTGATGGCTGTGCTGTTTCTGCAGTGTAAAGCTGATTTCTGACACCTTCCCATCCACAGCAGTGTCAGAACTCCCTCTTAGATATTTGAGGATAGATACAAATCTTCAGTAAGAATAGACTTCATTCAGTGGTTTGAAAAAGACCCAGTGAGGTCCTGAAAATTTATGTAGGAGTCTTTGATTAAAACAAATGAGACAACAGTTACTCAGGAAAGAGCAACATGAACTGTATACATCAAGATGATAGTATTAAAAAGGCAACCCCACAGAAATATTTTATTTATTGTGTTGGAAAAGTGTTTATGAATTGTTTTTTTCCACAGTAAGACAACTTGCTTTACTCTGCATTAGTGACAGAATAATTTGTTCTTTCATTATCCAGGTTATTTATTATTTTAAGTACTGATCTGTTGCAACTTTCCCGACTTATCGCAAGACAACCACACTTCTGGGAACAACATGAAATACAGCCAGAAGAAACAATTTTTTTGTCAAAGTTGAAAAGACACTGCACTGGCATTGTAATTTAACACTTCATTCTTTGTGCTACGCTTTTGTTTACACATCATTCTTCTGGAGAAAAAGCCTAGGAGAGCAGTGACACACACCTGAATCATTCACATAACACACCAATCAGTTTCAGTAAATGCTTAGTGAGCAATGGATTTAAGTCAGTCCACTTGAGAACTCTCATTTAACTACATTCTTCCTCTCCTGTAACAAAATATTCCCACCCACAATTTCCACCTCTTCCTCCTGAACATACCTCAAAGAAAAGTGTCAGTTAAAGATTAATGAGTTGTACTGTCCTTGTACAGCACAAAGTTTTGGTATAGCACAATAGTGGATTTTCTCACCAATAATCAACCTTCAGGACTCTCAAATATGCAATGCACTTAAAACTTCAAGAGTCCTTAGAAAACTCTTATCCATTACAAGTTTACTTAAGGAGCTCTCACACCGTTCAGTAATGCTGATTGACTATTGGTAAGGCTATTCCCCCCTCTTGATAGAGCATGTAGTTTTTGAAACCACATTCTTACTTCAATGAGCCACTTCACAGCAGTGTGGTACCTATTGCTCAAGCTCCTGCTTCCATCACATCCCTGTCCATCAGACCAAGTTGCAGCTCTTCCTCCAAGCAAGAGGCTGTGTTGATCTTCAGCTTCCAATCACAGACCACTTAATTCTCCTTTCTGACCCCCACAGAGCTCACATTTCAGTCAGAATTCATATTTCAGCAAGCAGCAATTAACTGACCAACCAATTTAGCTGACCACTCCAAGTAGCACAGATTTTATGTGTGTTTCATGTTTTATGTGATGAGCAACAAATTAATAAAGCCCTTTCTAGACTATAATTAAGAGCATAGCCTAAAGCAGCACCAATACCATAATGCTTATATTTTCATTCTTAGATTTAGTAATTACTAACATGGAAGTAGATTTTAATACAGAAAACATCCAAGAAAAACAAATCTAGAATAATTAAGTAGGAATTAATTTAAGAATAAGTCCATTATCCAAAGTCAGACAGGCAAACCGAAAGAGTGAAGAAAAGTTTAAGGCTAGAAAAATTTTTTTCCTCACAGACTTCTCCTGCTGTTAGAGAAAATAACAGAATTGCAGGCACCCTGAAGGGAGGACAACACACAGAAAGTAGTTTCCAGTTGACTATGGTAACACTTTTGAATAAGTGAAAATAGCTAAGTAAAACAGAAAGAAATACTATGACTTCCATTATTTGATTACCTTAACAAAACAAGTCTGAAACATGAAATACATAGACAGCAACCCCAAAAAGTTTGAAGAGCATGTAAAATATTAATGACCTATCCATAGACATAAAATTACCAATCAAACATTCACAGGTCCTTTGCCAATTCATTCTGAGCTCAAATGAAGCTAAGTTAAGCATCTCTTTGATCCAAGATGCATGCATTATTCAGCATTCGCTAGACATTTGTTCATTTATGCAGACACATGCCAACAGGATTTATATGAGAGGGTATCCATTTCTGTTTAATTTGAAACGTCCTGGTTCTCTCTCTGAAATCTAAACCATGGTGATTTATAGCTTTTAGATAGTCTCTGTATTTTAGCAAAAGCACACTTTGAAAAAGCTACACTCAAACTTTTCCAGTGGAAAAGTGAGATACAAAGCTCTCAGTACATCTCCAAAGAACAAGGTGTTGGCATCTGTGTGGCCTTCTCTTGTACACTCGTGTGACTCTAGACATTTCCGTATGCACAAAACCAGCCCACTGATTCTTCATGGTATTTTTGTATTTTTTTTTTCTGGCACATTAAAATATGCACATAAGGGTTGATTTTGAAGGACAGAGGCTGAGGCGAACAGGCACGGAATAGTGTTTTTGCATTTTTGATTTTGGTGAGTTGGTATGAGGGTTTTTTCCTGGTCTATGCAGCTGATCAAAATTTGCACCACACACTTTAAAATCCTAAATAAATATTTATAAGGAAGACTGGCAAAGAACAGAATGAAAGGGAAACATGGGCTGCTAAGAACTAGCAACAGTGAGAAACTGAAATTCTGGGGAAAAAACTGACAATAAACTCTGAAAAGGTAGATACCTTCAGTTTCTTTTTCCTATAAATCATTCCCTGCATGTCACACTTCTGGAGTGTGAATGTAGACCCAACTATAGGTACACCTCATATAAACAACTTTTCAAGTCAGGTACTTTTAAACTTCTTCTCGGTGTCCCAAATTTTCCAGTATTCTTGAGCTTCCTTGCTCCACAACCCACTCTCAAAGACAAAGAAATTTTGAGAATAATCAAAATAGGAAATTCATGCATCCTTATTTAAGCTTCTTCTTGTCCTGTCCCCTGCAACACACAGAGCAACACTCAACACCCAGACTGGATGTGCTTAATGCTTGACTGCACTTAGCATTTAGTATGTGATAAGACTATGAACTAGTACAGATGATGGAAGTTTGGCTGAGCAACACAAAAAAGAGTCCAAAATTTATAAATATTTGCTACATTCTGATTCTGTTAATCTGGGAAATATAGACTAAACCTGCAGCCCTAATTCAGTTTATTAACATTGACGTGTGTACCGTTTACTTTCAAAGTACAGGAGAACGAGTGGTATTTAAAACAAAAACAAGTTTAAAAATCAAATGGCAAACCATTTATTTCCTCCTGTCCAAACAGACCTCACTAGCACAAACAATGTGAGCCAACCCAAACTGTCACATAATACTGTAGTTATCTAGCACTGCTGAAGCCAAGCAGTGAGTGGGGGAGATAGTAACAGAGGGAAAGGCCAAGAGAATTAGTACTACTAAGCTGAAGCAAACAAGTTGTCTCCTGTACCTGAGGGGAAAAAAAAGTAGGTTAATAACAACGATTATTGAGTAACTAGAGGCAAAAAGTAATGCTAATACAAGAGAACCCAGAAAAATGAAGGGAAGGAGATGAGAGCATCATGAAGGTATATCTTGCAGAGCTGAGCCATTATTTTACCACTTATATTTTGAAGTGTCAGTAAGGACAAGCTCAGGTAAGCAAGCTGAAAATAAGACAAAACAGGTCACAGAGTAGTGGAGATAAAAGTGAGGTACTGAACTGCTCCACTTGCATAAAAACAACTTCAAAGCTACACTCAGGTATGAAACAAAAGGAAAGAGAGAAGAGGTGCACAAACAGACAGACCGACCTGGGAGAACCTTTTCAAGATCAGCAGATCTGGTGCTGCAGAAACTCAACAAGAGATCATATAAAAATCCTTTGATCAAAAGCAAAGCTTACAAATGAATTGTTCAGGAGGTTTAGTGCTTGAAGAAGCATGGGCAAAGAAACATTTAAAGAAGTACCAGGACAGCCAGCGATGAGAGACGGAATAAAGGGAGTATCCTTTCGACTGAGAGAAACAAAGTGATACTGCTGTAATATTCATCTGATACAGTTACACCTCCAATTTCCACTGAAAATTCCCAGCTTTACACAGGATGCATATTCTAAATGGAGCACCTTAAAGGCAAAGCAAGTCACACCATCCAGTGATACCCACCACAAGGCACAAGGTAACTGACTACATGGAATCACAAAGTTTACAAAGAATCCGCTGAAAGGGCAGTATTGGCATAATGTTTTGAAAAGGAAAACAAAAATAAAAATCACAGGAATAAAACTTACGTGTTCCCCAACAAAAGACATCTTTATCCAACATCATAACCACATCAACCAATCACTTAACCATGCTGAGGAAGCAGGAGGACTTCTAACAGGTTTGGGGTTTTGTTTTGTTGGCGTGATTTTCCCCTCCAGTTTTCACTTTCTATCTCAAAAAACCACAACTTTTCAGCTGGATCGAGTTTATTAGCAAACTGCAGCTTCAGCAAGGAATGAACAGATCCTGCTAAGAAACAGCAGTGAAGTATTGCTATGAGAATCAAATCAATAGACAGCTGTGGTTCAGCTTCTCTCCTCTGGCAATAGCTAATAAGCAACACCTCAACAGAATGTGAAATGCCACCTGCTAATTATTCATATTTGGTATAGCACAGCATCATTACATGATATATGGGAATCTCTTGGTTCCTCCTAATAAAGTAACTGTTAGGAAACAGTCATCCAGACATCATCTAAGAAATATCTCCAATTGTATACTGTGCTCTTGCTTGCATAGGTATATAAAAAATAAAGTGATACTTAAGGTGGCTTTAACTGTGTGCTGTTGCAGACCATTAATTGCAGCTCGTGAAATACTTGAGTCAGGCAGCCATATCCAATACTCACTGTGACATTGCAAGAATATTGCTTTTTGGAAAAGTGGAAGAATAATCTCTGAAAGCTCCCGAATGCACTCACTGGAGTCTTAACCTTGACACATAACAAAATATCACTTATTCTTTAAGCATAAGGGCAAGGATTAAACAACCCAGAGGTGCTCTCTCCTTCATACTGCTGCAGTTCACTAGTGGTCCAAATGAGCCATACAGCACATTACTACTGAATTTTTCTACTCTGGAATAAAACCCCAGTTTTATTAATCAATTTGAGTTCTTCAGATGAGAAGTGCTACTAGTATCATTTTGCTATTATCATGTACATACTGTAATCTACACAAGGCACAAGAAAGCCTTTAGAAAATTACCTGTAGAGGTCTACCACCTTCCAGTGACCGCCTTCAAAACTATATTTGGCTCTGTTTCAGCCTTTTATTGCTCTTTGGCACTAGTAATCTACAATTTGATCATTATAAAAAAATTCACAGCAGATGTGCCTACAAACAGAGCATGATGCTTTAAGTGGATTAGGAAGAGATGAACTCTCAAGAAACAAAGTTCCTGAGTTTATGCTAATAAATTTACTTTAAAAGACTAAATTAAGGATAAACATATGCAGATTTCCTTAAGCACTTCTATTTTGGATTTAAGTTGAAAAAGTGCTGCTCATGTCAGACTACATTTTCTGTACTATCCCACAGTATTCCAAGTATTTCTGTACTACTAAAATTTTCCAAATTCAAATTTTGTCCTCACTAAACACCACAGCAGAAAAGACACCAGTCTAGTTGGCAGAGGGGAACATAGTCATCATGCAATTAGCTATATAAAGATGCATTTGATCTCTTTCCCCATTTACACCATACAGATCAACAAACAGGAATGGAACCAGCTTTAATAGAACGAATTTTTCCAACGGCAAAAACATCTTCCCTTGATTAGTGATCAGAGTTGGTGAGATAGACTCTATATTCTCCATGAATGAAGAAATGTAGATGAAGCAAAGGTTTTTACTGTCAGAAAGCACTTTGGAATTAATAGCCTACCATGTACTAACCCAGAACAGGACTAGCAAAACCAGAAAACTAGAACAGCATGCTATTGTTACAATAGCACAAGGCACAGGTAAATTTTAGTTCTCTAAAATAGTTTTGAGTCATCTTTGCAGTATGAATCTGCATGGGTACTAGTAATACCGGTCAGTTTGGTAATGTGTAGAAAGCCACGTTACTGTTTTTAGAATTTTACTGAATTTACATTCAACTTTGCTTTCATGATTCTTGTTCAGTTCTTATGTTTCTATGCCTTCCTTAATTTTATTTAGAGTAAAATAGTAGTTCCACCTGGGATGATTAGAAAAATATCAAGAAATAGAAAAAAAAAAAAGTGTTTACACTGAACATGTCTCTCAGAAATCCTTTAGATGAAATTTTATAGAGTATCTCAGTTGTGCTTTACTGGGCAAGGTGGGCAAGCAAAATGGGTGGCAACTTACAGCTTTTTTTCTAGAGATTAGTCACTAGGAAGCATTCATCATTTCTCCTGTATGCAAATTTGCTTCATTTTATTATTCACAGCAGCATATCTATAAAACTTAAGCAACTTACTTTGCAGTGGTCATACTGCTGCTGTAAGGTTGGAACATCCCCTCCAACAGGCATCTGTTTTTTCAGTTCTTCATCTTTTGCATTCAGCCATTTGATTAACTCTTCCAGGGATGTCAGCAGTCTGTTCCATTTCTCTGCACTGGCCTCCAAGTGAGCCCTGTGAAACAATGTAAGACCATCTGTAAAGCCCTGAATGGCAAAACTAGCATGGGAATACAATAAACACAATTACTCCATCAGTAAGATAAGAACGTTTCAAGCGCTTAACTGCAAAGCAACTTTGTGTTAAAAAATCCCTCTATTTCAAAACACTTTGCACAGCACATCAAAATAAGCAGAGGAGAAATGGGAACACAGGCAAATATGTACCTGATGCTTTAATTCACCTAAAACATTGAACACTGCAACATAATGAAATCCTGTTTTGTTGTGACTCCACCACTGTTGTGCAACAAGCACAAGAATAATTTTGTGAACTAAAGCACTACAAAACTGAACTCTTTCCAACCAGGACCTTGACTCTCCCGAAGCAAAAACCAGCAAGTTCTCCCAGCAGTGATCAACAGCAAATTGCATGTGCTGCTAAACATATCAATCAATGACACAGGTTATTTAATACATCACCTTTAGTCAATATTGAGTTACTAGAGAACTAATACAGTGAATCTGTTATTCAGTTTAATTGACAAAAAAAATTGAATTCCATAATACTTTTTCCTATAATTTTAGAAATACCTTGACTTGATGTCTTTTTTCTGCAGTGCCTAAAAAATGCATAGATATCTTCAACAGGGACCAGCTACCTCTTTTACTGCAGTCATTCTATGTTATGGAATCATTTGAGACCAGCATGTACCTTACATGTATCAGCAAACAACAGTTTGTTTCTCCACACAGGTGGTGGAGTAGAGCTGAATGATTTTAAGCATAGTCTGACACCAGTTCTACAAATTCCTTCCCTGCTTCTGATGGATGAATGAACTAGACTCTACTCCTTTTGCCATTTTGCACATTGTTGTTTTTTGGGTTTTTTCTGATTCACTGTGACTCACACCTTGAAACTTTCACCTGGCTTCACTTGCATTATCATATCAAATAGCATTAGAGTGAATGTTTGGGACTGATATGCAACATTTGGATTGAAGGGATGATGTGCTTCAAGATTAACTTCAACACAAGCTTAGGTTTGTCCTCACTGAGGTCTCCCAGCAATACTATGATAGTTGAATCAATAAAGCAGTCAAGTAAGAGTGTGAGAGGGGGAAAATACAAAGCAAAAAAAAAAAATTCCACAGTTTTGAGAAGGATAAACTAACTACCTTTAGGAAGAGAAATCTACTCTCCTCCTCTCTCGTGAAGGAAAGCACTTGGGTAACTACTTGGGAAAAAACCCAAAATTTAAGTATTGTTAGAAGCAACATTTTATTGCCTACACTTTTGTGCGTTATATGGTTTCCATCGTCCCTGACTTCTCTCACTGATACCTTTATCTCAACACTGAATTGCAACCAGCTGCTTGTATCTCAGGCCTAAACAGCAGGGTCAGCATCCCACCTTGCACTGAATTACAAGCAAGCTGTTGCTGTAGGCCTTGGTTTGCAGGCCAGCAGCTTCTGAGTGGAATGTTCTGTCTCCACTCTCCTGATCTTTTCTCAGGTACTCAGAACTGGCCCTTCTTTCTTGAACTGAAAACAGAATTAGACTTCTTACTAGTCAGGCAGAGGAGGGACATTGCCCTCTCATCTAAGCCTAGGCAGCCCACATTTGAATTTAGAGTTTTGCCATTAGAGTCTGATTGTTTAAAAAAACACCTTTCAAATTTTTAGAAGGAACTAAAATGTTCATATGTATAGCTTTCTGTACATTTCACAGTGGAATCTCTATTCATCATGAGTTATTACTGTTTTTAGCACATATAAGCAGCTCTTACCTCTAAAAACTGGCACTCTCAGGCTTCAAGATTCTGCTCTGATTATTTTGTGGAATTCTTGTATACAAAAAAAAATTGGAGTTTTGTAAGGAGGGAAAATCTCATGCAATTTGTTAAAGGACAATTTAAGGGTGACCAACCACTGTTTGCCATAAACTGCAGTATTATTAATAACGAAAAAACTAATTTGATATTAATGTGAAAGATATAGCATATGATACTAGACTAAATACATTGTAATTTACTACTGAGTACTTGTGTGCATGCCAAATTAATGTCAATACCAAAATAACACCAGCACATGGTTTCAAAGTCCAGTGCAAGTTAATCCTGCAGGGGTAGAGCAGTAAGGGGTGGGGAGAAAATGGACTACACTAGCAGAGACTTGAAAATTTTTCACTGACCACAAGGTGAGCTAACCTCTCAAAGAAAGACATTAAAGGGATAAAAAACACAGGGAAAAACTCATCACCTCATTCTGGGTTTTTCCAGAATATTACCCTTTTAGTCTTATCAAAAGCAATACTGAAAATGAAAGCAAGACTAAGAAGCTGAAGAGTAGACACAAACATTCAATTCTCCTGGGGAGCAAAGAAACACACATGCAGTATACCCCATTCAGAGCAAATGCTGCACAGGAACAAGGGAGTCAAGATATGCTTCAAATTGCATTTCAGTGTAAAGTTTTAGCATCACATTTACATTTGTCATACAGACATTATCAGAGACAGAAGATAAACCATGCAGAAGTTCTGAAATGTTTCTGGCTTCTCTGATCTGAGTTAGGATTTCTAGCCTTTCTTTTGGAATTGGTACTTCTATTGATAAACAACCTGAAAGCAAAATTTCAGGTGTTTGTGCTCACATGACGAAGGAACTGGCAATCTCAGGGATTTACCAGGTCAAGTGGAGACTTAAGAATCTGCTCTAATCAAAATAGAGGTCAGTTATGGATGATTGTTTTTGAGCATGGACTGGAGCACAAATATTCATCAGCATCAAGCATCTGGTATGCAAAAGCACACTTAAGGGAATCCTGGATGAACCTGAAAAACACAGATGCTCCCATCCAACTGACTAGACTGAGAGGAACCCTCCCTCCCCCTCGCCATGCTGAACAAAATCATCCAGAAAACAGCAACCCTGACACAACTCCCCTTCTGTTGACCCTGAGAGGCTCTCTTCACAGCTGGAGACCTCCTTAGCTTTTGATTCTGCTATGGAGATAGCACTTTTCCTGCTGAGTGACAAGGGAACACATGGAAGAAAAAAAAAGATTGGTGGGTGGTCTAAATATAGAGACTTCTTCTGTTTCTCCCATACTTTTACCTCTACCCTCCCCCAAAAACAAACATCCTCACACCTCCTGCCCCAGGAGAAAAGAATCTTCCCTAAACATTTGCCTTTAAAAAGCCGACCCCTACAAATCTGCAGGTTTGTTTTCTTCCTGGGAATAAGACAATAAAGAGAGAAAAAGAAAGAAGCCTGAGTAAGCCTACAAGTAGTTTCAAGGAGAGACACAGTCCTCTCAGGTGGCATCACAGACACTACAAGAACAGGTTTAAGCAGGTTCTGTGCATTTAAAAATATGTCATAAGAGTACTGCTTTTCCAGTTTGGAACTTCCTTTAGTTACAGTAACAAGGAAGTAATGTCAACACAGTGACAAGCAACATCAGCTCTGAGGACTGAAGTGATGAGAAAAACTCACACTATCTCTATTTGGGAAAGCAGTACTTTCAGCAATTAAAAATCAGCCCAACAAGAACGTACACATACCTGAAAATATTCTAAAAGGCTTATGGAAACTTTAATTTAGAAGCACTATTCCAAGCTAAAACCCACAACAAAACAATCAGTTTTTCAATCTTCAGTCCTAGTATCTAAGAGTTATATGCTGCTCTCACTAGACTCATCCATACAGTTTTGCTTTCCAATTCATCCTTGCAAAAAGATACACCAAGAAAGCAAAAACTGAAGGCAAACAGACTTCATATCAATTCTGTGCTTTGTTATTTCCCTATGAAGGCTTTCAGGACTCTTGCACAAGTTTGAAAAGTGAACTGCAGTCAAAGAACAGAGCAAAATATATGGACTCAAATACTATGCTTTTTCACAGTGACTGAAATTTGAAAGGTTAATTTACTTGTCTTACATTTGCATCAGTATTCTCTTCCTTGCTTATCGTCCATTTTGATCTTAAGTGACATGTGGCTCTGCAGCACTGCAGGTGCCAGCAACCTAAACATGAATGCTGTCTGCCCAGTGGGATACACGTCATATCTATACAGAAGTGAAAAGATGGGTCTGTATTCAGAAAATGTATTCCCACTTTCCTGAGCATTGACTGCACTATCAGTCTTGCTGTGATACAGCCTTGGAACTCATAGCTGTCCAGGGTAAATGGCTTGAAGGCCCTTTTCCATGGCCATCGATTTGTCCCAAATTATGACCAAGCAACTCAGTGATTCTTGCTAGAACTCCAACTTGATAAGGTATTATCTTAAGAGCATGCATTTGTCTTTCTCTCACATTGACTTATTTGTGAGTAGAGCTCCTACTAAGTTTAAAACCTTTTGCATTGAACTGCATATGTGATGGAGCCAGTCTCTGCAAGCCCCCACACTGCTTGGTTTTTTGGGTTCAAGTTCTGCCTGTGGGCTTTCATGGAGCTGATCTACCTGTTTCATTAAATTGTTTAGCAGATTAGTGATGGGGTAAGTGGAAATGAAAAGCAAATGTCACATTTTCCCCTCCATCGCACTCTTTCAAACTCTTGTGCCCAAATTTCAAGCTCAGCTCATTTTTCTGGTCTTTGAAAAATTCATATGAATGCTTAACATTGTTCTGTTCTATTAAAATAACAGTTTTCTGAAACTAACAAGCAAGCCATTGCAATTAAAAACCCTAGAAATTATTTACTATGTAATTCATTCAGATGTAGAATTTGATTCATATTAATGAATATAGCAGTATCTATTTCAAAAATGACATCACAAAGATTTAACAATTGCTACACTTGATCTTGGCACTGATAGGGTCAAAAAACTGTAAAATCCACTCCTTATTTGACAGGTATTTAAAAACATTTCTCACTTGAATAGACGCAATTAAAAAATTCAATACCAATTAAATGGATCAAGACACTTAAGATGCAAGTTCTACTAAGTTACTAATTTCAAAAACAAAGTTTTATAAAAACAAAACCAACAACAGAACCCCTGATTTCTCCTCAAAGTAACTGCAGATTCACAGAATTATTTCATTGACACTGGTATTGATTTACAATAAGGAAAGACTCAATGTACTTTCTGGAAATTTTGGTACAAGATTGGCAAGTTACAACTGTGCAGCTCTGCCCACCTGGTGAACAAGTTCACTGAGCTTTTACAGGTGCACTCAGGGGTTCTTCATGAAAGAGAATAGATATTTCACTTCAATGCTATGGTCATATTTGTCAAGCCTCTTAGAAGACAGGAACTGTGGCCCATTCGCACCTTGATGTTTTCATTGCTCACCTGATGTTAGCCGACTTGGCTTTCAGATCATTCCAGCGCTGGTTCATGTCATCAAGCCGGTGCTGGAGCAGAGCAGCATCCTCAGAGTTTCCCAAGGCTTTCACCTTCTGTCTGTTTCCATCAATGCTTTTAAAGATGTCATTGTGAGCATCAATCTCAGCTTGGATGTCCTGAAATATCAGCAAGAAAAGTTCAAACATCTTAGTTCTGTAAGTAAAGGAGGGGAGAGCCTATTCTACTTCGTACTCCTGAACACTGAGACAGCCACTTTCTTGGGTGGCTCTGATAAAAGATGCAGAGGAGAAAACCTGCAACCTTATTAACGTCACTATAAAACCTCTAGCTTTCTTAAGTGTGAGAAAAGGAGTCTGAAAGTCATCCAAGGCTGTGAAACAGGAAATAAAACCATAAACACCAAGTTCTGTGATGATGTGCTTTGAAGCACTGAAGGTAACTAACTGTCTACTGTTCACCCACGCATTTCACACAGTGTGGTGTTCGCAAATGCACTAGAAGTCACTTCCTTTCCAGAAATTACACAGATTCAGCATTAGCTATGACATCTCTTTCTTCTTTGAAACAAAACATTGCAGAAGCTTTACACAGTCCATCGAAATTCAGCCTCTTTCTAGTACTTTAAGTCATATGTAATGAAACATTTAATTAAAATCTGTGTCTTTAAACTGCAGCTAAATGGCTACAGCAACCAGAAGTCCATTTTTAGAATCAAGATACTACACACCATGGCCTGAAAGATACGGAAAGGTATAGACATAAAATGGCAGGATGTATTATAATCTGAATTTCATAGTAAATACTGAAAAGAAAACCAAAAGCTTGTGATTTCCATTCAGTTGATTCATTTCTCCTCCCCTTAGAAATTAAACACATTTTATTCTCTCATCTACCATCTGCCTCAAGAAACACATTACAGATGTTGTCTTCACCTAATTGTGCACAGTATTACTTTTAAAATGCATTATAAGAGCACACAAAACTTCCTGCACCACCATCAATGCTTTCTAGCATCCGTACATCTATGTATACTCTATTAAAGCAATGTGAATGTGTGGAAAGCCAGGAGGTGTACTGGCTGTCTCAATAGGATTAATCAACAAAGATTATGATGGGAACTTGATGCAGATGTAAATACACTTCCTCTGCAAAAGAGGAAATTAAATAACTGAAATTCCTTAAAGGTTTTTATTCTTCCAATCAACTCCTCAGTAATCACCATCTGTTCCCAGAAGCAGAAAAGGAGGGGGCTCTTGTACCTCCCCATCCTAAAGATGTAGTCCGTAGAATGCACCTTAGAATGGCTGCTTGCACATCTACAAATTAAAGTGGAAAAGTAGCCATGAATTTGAGATAGTATGGAAATTTTCTTGAGTTAGGGAAGAAAGAAAAAAAAGTCAGGATACAGGAGAAGAAGTGGGAGGAGGAGAGACAGGGCAGTGGGGAAGGAGGTGAGAGAGGGAAGGAAGCATTGGTGCAGCTGTGTCTCGCCAGATGAGATACTATGTGGCTTTGGACAACTATCTATTCTTTGCCCTGAGGTTCACTCCTTTAAAGCAGATAAGACACTTTTGATGTCTTTAAAACAACCTGGTAAAAATCACCATGCTAAACACAGATACAAATAACGACATTTAAAAGGAAAAAAAAAATGGAAGTGTCTGATGATCAACCAACTCAAATAAGATAGCATAGTTGTCAGTTGAATTAGATGCTTATCTGGAAACACTTGCAGCTCCTGTCCTTACAACTCACACATGTCTGCAGACGCAGTGAAAACCAGCTCAATCCCACACAGCAGGAGATACAACCACGTACAGCAGTTTCGATTCTGATTGCAACTAATCTATGCTACAAAAGCCTGGTCATGTCAAATACATTTCTCTGCCTCTTCAAATTCACAGAAAACAATTTCATTGAAAATAGACCAATCTCTAATATTCCATTTTACAATATTAATTGTAAACCCATTCATTTTAGAACCTTCATAAAACATTTTTTGATTTTACTTGAGAGGACACTTCAACATGCATGCTCAAAAATACTTCATTCAAAATGGATTTTGATTCTTGCATTTTCCAGTCATCATGTTACATTGATTAAGGTACAATAAATCTGCTGTTCACATTCTGGAGTCCCATCTGTGATGGTTACATTGAGACAACTCAGTCCAAAAAATCAAGTTTTCTAATTAACTTCTCTTTCTCTTTTCTGATTTCCATTTTCCAGGGGAAGAAAAACAAAACAACCAAATCACTGCCAGCTGACAGATAACGCAACAGGATTTATAAAAAAGATAGAGAGAAATTCAAGTAACATAGTCCACAACAAAGTGTACACAGAAGAAACATAGCAGGAAGGTGGGATGTGAAAAATGACTAATGGCAAGTGATGGGCACAATAAGTTAGTTATTCTCCAATAATTATGTAAAATATATGGATTTTTATTCCGGTATTGTCCTCTTCCTTTGGAAGACTAACAGGATGATGGGCTCCCATCTTGTCCTAAGATTACCGTTATTGGTAGCAATCGGTAATATTCACTCTCTTATCAAAATTCACTGCGCTATCAAAATCTTTCATTTCTTATGAGATTTGTAAACGTGTGATTGCCCTCCCTTCAAATTTCTTTCTTCAAAGTGAAAAGAACTCTATCATTCCATAAACATCCCAATTCATATTCCTCCTAATCTATTATTCCTCTTTCTCCTGCTTTTTTCTTGGTCTTTGATTCTCCATTGTCTTCTGACAGTTTAGAAATGGGATGAAAATTATGAAAAAAGTTGATTATGGCTGCTCAGCCCCCAGTGAGGATTAATTCTAGTAAGAGTTAATCCAATTTCAATTTTGCAATACTTTAGAAGAAATTATGAACGCTTCCCCTATTATCACATGGAAGTTCCCATATTCAGAGTCACAAGGGCAAGATGCTGAAAGATGCAGGACAAGAGGGAAGAAATTCTGTTGCTTTTGCCACATAAAGAGGGGGATACAACTATGAAATAACATCATTGTTCTTGGATTTGATTTTAAACCTTGTCTCCATAATAAGAAACCTACTTCTTGCTTTCATTTGTATCAAATAAAATACTAAATTATCATCTGATGACAACTGAAGAGCATGTATCTTTAAAGAATGCATAAATATGTGCCACTCAGTAAGGCTACAGACAGTAATACTGAAAAGGACCCAAAGACGTAGTCGACTCCCTTTGAAGTTGCTACTAGAACAGCCCAAAGGCAGACTTGACTGACATGCTCATGTAAAAGAAAATACATGACAAAGATTGCAACAGAACCAAACTTAGATCCCAACTCCAAGATCAACCAGCTATTACATTTTTGTTTTTTCTTTCCCCCTTACAGACTGCAAGGATGTGTTACAAACAATTATAACATTAGGCATAATTGTCCTTTGGAAACCAACAATACTTTATAAAGGCAAAATGCCACGATTCTGGCCAAAGCTTTTGGCCCCTGCCAAAAAGATTTCCCCAAGGGAAATCTTCTCTTTGTGAGTTCTTTTAACAGACATTTGAGATAAGGCACTGTAAAAAATACTTCAGAGTTTCTTCTTTCTCAAGATGTTTATTAAGTGTTATCTACAACTCAGCTGCACAGAGAAGGTGCATTGTTGTTAATGACAGGGTGGAATATGGCCTCTAACTCAGTCTCTCAAGGTTATTTGTACTCCAAGTCATCCAATTAGATAATGCTAGGTAAATTATTTTTAATTATAATCCAATAACCACTTGTTCATAACCTGCATTACGGACTTTTTAAGCCAATAGTAGGAAATACAGGGTTTGGACAAGAAGGAGGAAGAAAATAAGTACACTTAAAACTTTCCATCTTGGACACTAGTATTATAATATTCCATAAACCAAAATTTCTACACTTCTACCTATTTCACCTAGTGACATAACCTTAACTATACAGCATTAATTTCAAAGTTACCACAATACAGGGGAAGTCTTTTCCAGGGTTTAAGATCAAATGAGGTGTATTTCTGGGGATCATAACTTGTTAAACCAGAAAGAGTGAAATTCTCAGAATTCAGGGTTCCAACATCTCCCCCTCCTGTTTGAACCATGAACACTGCTTTAACTGCTTTGTTAAACCATTGTCAGATACACTGAAGTATACAGGGTATGAACACCGTGAAGACTATGATGATGATCAAAACATACAGGCCCCATTTCAAAAGTTGTTTCCATAATGGAGCGAGGCTCAGCCAGTCAAACAGATCATCCAACCATGACCCTCTCTCAACCTTCAGCTTGGTGATATTTTCTTCTATTTGTTGAATGCTCCTGTGTATTGATATCGAATGGTCAGAAAGATTCATGCAATACATTCCTTCAAAGTCTTTGCACCCATGTCCGTGCACTAACAAAAAATAATCCATTGCTGTTCTGTTCTGCAGCATTGCATGTCTTTCGCTTTGAACATCTGCTAACATATTGTTCAATGCAAGAGAAATGGCACAAGCATTCTTACTTAGCCAACAGCCTAGTTGGTCCAATTGTTTTAAGGCTACTCCTGAGGCAACCCGAGGTGTAAATAAAG
>VZRZ01003910.1:29106-39256 GCA_013398175.1 Climacteris rufus | reverse complement strand
GTTGCTAAGCAACAAGGCCAGGGGAATNAACAAGGCCAGGGGAATGGAGAAAGAGGGACCTTCTCTTTGCCCGCAATCCCAACTTTTATTCCAGCCCTGAGGGGCAGAGTTCCAGTTGAAAGGAAAGGCAGAGGAGAAAGGCACTTGGCAGCAGTTAACAGCCACTTTTTAAATGGGGGTGGAGAAGGGGAGGAACAAAGGGACAAACCAATAGGGAAATGACGAGGGGTGACAGGGAGCGAATCACAAAGGGTTAGGGGAGGAACATATTCAAAATAATCAATGGGGAACCGAACCGAACAGAACTTCCTGGAACTCAATACATAGGCAATGAATCACATGAATAAACATAAGAATCTAAACCAATAGCTTTACAGGAACGGAGAGTTTTCTAGAAGAAGAGGAGGAGATGCTCCCAGAGGGACACCCAGTGGGGAGTAGCCTTAAACCTTGGTCTCACCCTCGGATCCACCCTCAGGGTTGGAGTCCTGGGCAGGGAAATCCACTCACTGGATGTCACTCAGCCCAAGGTGGGCTGGGTCACCGCAGCAGATGAGGCCTCACGCAGATATGTGTTCACAGGCCCCGAGAGACTTAAACTATCCTAACGTGTACTAGAAAGAGAGCACAAGCAGTACATAGGCAATGAAGGTGGTTCATGAAGAACATGAGTGTCAATTTCCTGACCCATCTGTAGAGAAAGCAACTGGGACAGGTGCAGTGCTGGATCTCATATCCAAAACCAGGCAGGGTCTCATTGGGAGTGTGAAGGTTGAAGGCAGCTTTGGCTGCAGGGATCATTGGACGGTGGAGTTCAGAACCAGGAGAGCAGAGAATGAACAGTGCAAAAGATAAGATCACAACCCTGAGCTGCAGCAGAGCAGTCGTTGGACTCCTCCAAGATGTGCTTGAAAGAGTGCTTTGGGGTGATCCCTTGGAGCAACTAGAAGCCCAGGGAATCTGATCAATAGTCAAGGATCACATCCTCCAAGCTCAAGAGTAATCCCTCCCAAGGAGCAGGTATCCAGGCAGAAATGTCAGGAACTCAGTGTGAATGTACAATATGCTGATGGCAAAAATAAGTCCCAAAAAAAAAGGAAGCATTGAGGAAGTGAAATCAGGGACAGGTAAGCTGGGAGAAATACGGTGACAGTGCCTAAACATGCAGGAATGAGGTCTGGAAAGCCAAAGCTCAACTGGAATTGAATCTGATGACAGACAGACAAGGCAACAAGAAGGACTGCGGTACTGAATACAAGACTGGCCTTCTTGAATCCCAGGTCTCAGAGAGTAGACGGAAACCCTGGACCAAAAGAGACTTATATTTGCTGGAGGAGGACCAGATCAGGGAAGGCTTGAGCAAAGCAAGGCCTCTCCTGATGATCTTTGAACAAACACAGTGATAGAAGTGCCTGAAGACTAGAGGAAAGCAAATGCCACTCCTCCCTTCCAGAATGGCACGTGTTCAGTCAGCCTCACTTGGATCGTTGCAGAAGAAATGCCGCAGCTAATTCTGGGAACCATTTCCACGTATGTGAAGGAAGAGCAGGTGATAAGGAGTAGTCAGCATGAATTCACCAAGGGGGAACCTTGCTTGACCAAACCAACAACTTCCTATGATGCTCTGTATTGTGAGGGAAGCCTGGAGTAGACAGGGCTTGGGGGAAATCTTATCAATGTGTTTATATAGCCAAAGAGGATAAAAGAGCGTGGAGCCAGGCTCTACTCCATGACAGGACAAGAGGCAATGGGCACAAACTGAAAGACAATAAGTTCTGTAGTACAACTGAGAAACCCATTTTTATGGGAGGGTGACTGAGCACTGATACAGGTTGCCCAGAGACAAGATGGAGTCTTCCTTCTTGGAGATCTTCAAAAACCATCCTGACATGATCCTGGGTGACCAATTCCAGATCCATCTGGTCCAAACCCCCTGCTCATCTCAGGGAAGTTGGACCAGATGAGCTCCAAAATTCTCCTTAAATGTTAGCCATTCTGAGTTTCTACACATATGTGAGTCTAAGAAATGGGGTTCACAGAATCATTTAGGTTGGAAAAGACCTCCAAGACGATTGAGTGAAATCTTTGACTGATAAGATGCAGCAAAGATGTTCTGTAGGTACTAAGACGAAGATGGTAGGTAGGAAGATATTCTGGAATGGATTCTGATGATGCTACATGATTTTGTTGTAGGTCAGGGACTCCATAGGGGAGTGGGCAGGTGTCCATTGGTAATTTTCATAAGTAATGTTCGGGGATGTTACCTTCTCCAGGGCTATTGTGTCCCTATATAATAGCCCTCTGCACAGGTATTGCTGGCTATCCCCATGCTCAAGTGTGGATACATGGCAATATGGGCTGACATGTAAAATGGGTATTAAGGATGCATCTCCAAATGTTTTTGTGAGGCTGAGTTCTTAGTTTCCTACATATGACTACTAATATTTCTTATCTTACTGTTTAGAAAATTAACATCTTATGATATTTTTGCTTTGTAAAATATTTGATAATAATTATTCAGACACATAAACACAGAGACATACATGTAGTACAACATTTTCTGTTGAGGACCACTCAACCAATGAGTGTTAGAGATGCTTTGAGGAACAAAGGCATATGTTGGCTTTCTGTTATCAGGGTTTGCAGCTCTGATGCACAGCTGGAGCTCCACTACCACAGGAATGAGTCACACTGTGCATCAAGATCAGATCTAGTTAGAAAGGTTATTAGACCTTCTGCTTTCCAGACTGTACATACAGGCATGTTTCATTGATAAGAATTTATTGCACTGCTGATTCCAAGGAATTGTTTCAGTGGTTAATCAATCAAATTGTGATAACTTAATCCCATGCATAATGATTGTACGTGATAGTATCTCAAAGATTTTAGCTGTTTATAATAAGGTTTTCCTCTCCTTCCATTCTAGAATTGGGCTGTTTACTTATTGTCTTTTTGTAAAGAGGATCAGAAAAATAGAAATTACAGAGAATCCAATCTTTTCTAAAAGAAGTGAACTCAGTCTTGTAGATCATACATGTCACCTTGATTTTTTAATATGTACATTTATCTGATGACACAGAGTTGCTATGAAACAAAAACAAGAGCCTTCTTCACTCTTTGTCACCCTTTCTGATGATTACTTAAGTTCATAGTTTACAGATTACATAAGTCTTAGTTTAGGAATAACCATTTATTTGTAGTTTCCTTCACATTTTATCAGCACAGAAACCCACCTTCTTTGCCATTACAAACCTCTTTTCTGGTGATATATTTCTCCATTTTTAGACATATCTAATATTTAATTTTATATAGACTATAATTTTCAAAGAAGATTAATTATTTTAAAGGCTCTATTTCTTACACATGAATTGGGTTTGACACCCATATTTAAAGCAATAACATGTTTTAGAATGTCTGATTTTTGGTGCCCAAAATTTTGAGGCATTCTGGAGCAGAGCTCACTTCTGAAAATAGTCTGTGACAATTGAAATTTAAGGGGTTTATTGGTTATTTTTCAAATTAATTTAGTAGTACTTTGCTTATTTAAAGTAATTTTTGTATTTATCATCAAGAGCAATTTTTAAATTCCCTTAGAAGATTATATAAAATTTCTACAAATACTAACAACAGTTTAAAGTCCTTTGTTACCCTCTAGTGATCTTATTACAGATTATGAAAGCAATTAACTACTCTTCTTTCTGCTGTGGTTCTTGTAATTTCTTCAATGGACAATAAGGTAAGCAATTAGTTTATTATCTTCTTTAGGCCACTGCTTGTTTTTGAGATGAATGGAATCCCTTTTGAGTCAGGTACAAAATCATTGCATTTGCTTTGGCTCTCTTCATAGACTTTTTATAGTCATATGGCAGGGCAATGCACTTAAAAGGAATGAATGCCTCTTTTCCTCTTGTAATAAAGAAATGTTAAGGAAACATAAACAGATACTACAAAAGGCAAAACCAGCAAACAGGATCTCTAACAAATAACTGAATGAATGAATGAATGAATGGAATGAATGTAAAGATAAATCCAGTTGAAGCAATTCAGCCAATGTTCTATAGGAAAACTACTGGCCAGTTTCTACCTATTTTCTGGAAGGCTCCAAGGATCATCTTATGAATATAGCATTTAGTGTCATTGTAGGGGGAAAAAAGCTGGATAGCAGAGTGTGGTCTTTTAAATTTGGTCTGTTGAATCTTGCTAGTTTGCTTAATTTTCTTAAAAATTGGTAACTGGCTCATCCCTTGCTGTCCTGAAAAGTGGAAGAAATACAGTGTAAGTATCTCTGCATTCCATTCCTAGGCCTGATAATTCCAAAATCTGTGAAGCACAGACCATGTCCAAATGGAGAAACTAAGTTTTCTAGGAAGTTCCTGGAGTTTAAAGTAATGTAATTCTTATATAATAATAATAAAAAAATTAATACAATAGCAAGTACAAAAATGTTTTTTTCTTATTCAGATTTCCAAGGAGCTGTGCTTTGCCTACCTATGGCTCATACTCTACAAAATTGTTAAGTACTTGGTATGGAATAAGTGGTATGTTTCTAGGATATAAGTGTTTACTATTCAGTGTATTTTCCTCACTTTTTCCATTGTCCTCTGTACATCCTTTATCACCACTCTTTGTTTTCTTACATACCCTGGTTTTAATCCTTGCTTCCATATCTGCTCAATGTCCAGTCTCTCAGTCTCCTCTTGCCAAACCCACACCACTTTTTACTTTCCTGGGTCTATATCTATATTTCCACCCCTTTTCCATGCTCTTTCTTCTCTGTTGTTTCTCTGCTCTCTTTCCAATTGCTTTTCTATTTCTCATTCTATCAGTAGCACTTCACTCTTTTCATAGTTCTAAAGGCCTTTTTCTGTGGTCGTTCTTTTGTCAGGACAGTTTGGAGCCATGGACAGATATGAATCTGTTTAGAAGCAATGTAAGTCTTTCCTCAGGAGGCAAGACATAAATTCCTATAAGCTCAATTTCTTCATTACCTAGCTAACCTTCTGTCATTATCATTATGATAAAATCCAGCAACAATCTTTGTTCAGAAATTCAGATGAATCCCCTGCAGTTTTTGAGTCACATACAGAAAACAAATTTTAGATTACATATGATTTCTACTGCAGTGCCCTTCAAAAACCCTCCAAAAAAGGAAGGCACATTGAAATGGATGAGCTTCAAAGTGCCAGTAACTGGTAAAATAAAACAGCATAATTATAAACTGAAATTTCTGGTTTAGCATACAGGAGTAGTCCTCCTAACTTTTGGGTTATATTTGTTCACCTTCATTTATTTCTATCACTCTATGAATCACGACATCAGTGTTGCTTATGAAAATCAAACTGTCACTTCCCTGAGATCTTTGCAGCCAAAAATGATGCAACAGGTTTAATTAATGAAGTGACTTTTTAAGGCAATCACTATTAGTAGAATATTAAGTAAACCTGCTGCTAGAGTTCAGAAGAAATTTATAAATGTTAATGCAAATTCCAAGTTAGAGAAGTTTGTACTGCAAAACTGAGTAAATGAAATCAGCAAGGAAGTTAACATTGGAATGCTGGATTTAAAAAAAGTCCAAAATTAAAATTAATTATTCCTGATACTATAGAAATGGTTCAAGCATCTATATATTCCTTCAACGCATTAATATAACAAATGTGCTGTAGCAGAGGAATTGCTTTACTCTTGCATATATTGTAGAGTCCTATACAATAGTGATTGTACTTTGAAACATCCAAAGTGTGCACTATTGTTCCTTCTGAACTTGACAAAAAATTCTTTTTATGATTTAAAGGTGTCCTTGTTTGAGACAAATTTAGGAGAAAACACCTTCCAAACAGAAGGCAGCCTTCATGAACCACTCCCCTACCAGGTTCAGGAAGAAATCTTTCAGGAGAAAGTGAGAAAAAAAACATATTTATTCACACAATATGCATGTATACATAACACAGATAGAAAACAAAAATAGAAACGAGGAAAACCCCAAGAATGAATAATGTCAGATTATAAACCCCTGAAAAGGGAGCAAACCTCAGCAGAGAGTCCTAGAGTCCCCTCCCTTGGATGGTCCCTGAGGCTGAGGTCTTGCCACAGGCTCCACCACCAGGTATCCACAGGCTGGGGGGACGGGGGGGATGCGAGGGGTGTGGGGTGTGTGCATCTGTCCTCTCCAGAAAACTCAGCCCCCAGTCCCAGGAGATGGCACAGATTCAAGGAAACGAAGAAAAAGGAAAAAAAACAAAACAAAACAAAAAGAAAAACTGAAAAAAGCTGGCCAAAAGGCAAGGAGGAAAAAAACAGAAGGAAAAAAACCCTTTCTTTCTCTCTACTGGGCTGACCTTGTCCACTGCAGCTGGGAAGAAGGGAAGGTCCAGGGGAGTCACCTTATTTATAAACAGTCTATTGGGAGGAAATCTGCTTCTTCTGTGTAGAAACATAGCCCTGTACTGAAAGCTCCGCTGACAATGACAGCTGACGATGGGAATACAATATTGTGGGGAAATGATACAGTCACCCCAAGACAAAAGGCATATAGGTTTTAGTGAGAGAATTGTAACTAAGTAACAAAGTCTTCAGTTTCATTTACACTATATTTGCTTTCTCATCTAGTCAAAAGTTTTTCAGTTTAGTTTTCACAGTTTCCTAGGAACTGTCTTTTAAGTACTGCAAAAACTGAATCATAGCATTCCAACTTTATTTTAAGAAACACCCAATAGTCACAGTGTAAACCTGACTGACAGGGAAGTTAAGGTAAAAAAAAAGCTACAATAAATCCCCATATAATATTGGCCTATCAGAGTGACAAATTTCATATGTCAGATAAACAAGAGATTTATCTCTTTATGCCTGTTTAATATCAGTGCTTAGATGTTACAATGATTAGTGCTCTAGGAATTAGAGCAAGAGCGTTGTTCTAGCTGGCTCCCAGTCATGTTTTCACTGAATCACAGAACAAGTCAGGTTGGAAGGGACCACAGCAGATCATCTGGTCCATCTTCCCTGCTCAAGCAGGGCCATCCTAGAGCACATGGCACAGGACTCTGTCCAGATGGTTCTTGAATATCTCCACTGAGGGAGACTCTACAACCTCCCTGGGCAAACTGTTCCAATGCTTGGTCATTCACACTGTAAAGAAGTTGTTCCTCATGTTCAGGTGGAACTTCCTGTGCATCAGTTTCTGCTCACTGTCTCTTGCCCTGTTGCTTGGCACCATTGAGAAGAGCCTGCAAACATCCTGACACCCTCCCTTTAGATACTTGTAGACATTGATATAGTCCCCTCTCAGTTGTCTCTTCTCAAGGCTGAACAGGTCCAGTTCCCTCAGCTTTTTCTCATAAGAGAGGTGCTCCAGTCCCCTCATCACTTTTGTTGCCCTTAACTGGACCTTCTCCAGGAACTCCATGTCTCTCTTGTACTGAGGAGCCCAGAACTGGACACAACACTCCAGATGTGCCTCACCAGGGCTGAGTAGTGGGGCAGGATCACCTCCCTCAACCTGCTGGTGATGCTCTTCCCAATGCACTCCAGAATATCTCTGGCCTTCTTGGCCACATGGGCACTGCTGTCACTTTTTGAGGAGTTTTCCTTTCATACAAGTCAAACAATACTGGGCCCAATGTGGAACCCTGTGGGACACCATAAGTGATGGGCCTCCCCTGTGCCACTGACTGTGACGCTCTGGGGTCTGCTCTTCAGCCAGGTCTCCATGCCACTCACTGTCTGCTCATCCAATCCAAACGCCCTGAGTTTGCCTGCGAGGATCTTTGGTGAAACAGTGTTGAAAGCCCTGCTGAAGTCAAGGCAGATTATATCCACTGCTCTCCCCTTGTCCGTTCAGGTAGTTCTTTCATCTAGAAGGCAATCAGATTGGTGAAGCATGATTTTTGGTGTATCCATGCTGACTGCTCCTGATCACCTTCTTGTCAATCATGTAGGTATTAGTGATCTCCATCAATAGAGAGAGGTGCTCCATCCTTTCTAGGGATTGAGGTAAGGGTGACCAGCTGGTAGTTCCCTGGGTCATTTTTCTCATCCTTGCTGAAGACTGGAGTGACATCTGCTTTCTTCCAATCCTCAGGAATCTCTCCTGATTGACATGACTTTTCAGAGATGATCACAAGCAGCCTTGCTACCATCTTCACTAGCTGTCTCGACACTTGAGAACGCATCCAATTGAGGCCTGTGGACTTGTGGGTGAACTTGTGGGTGCCTTGGTGTTCCCTAATCCAACCCTCCTTGACCAAGGGAAAGTGGTCCTTTCAACATTTTATTAACCTGTCTCCTATGTCAGAGATTCCTGAGGGTTAGTCTCGTAAGTTAATTCCATGCAAAGAAAGCATTCAGAAACTCTGCCTTCTCTGCATCCTCTATTACCAGGGTTCCCTTCCATTTAGTAATTGTTCCATATTATCCTTTGTTTTCCTTTTGTTATTGATATATTTGCAGTAGATTTTCTTCTTGTCCTTAACATCCTTGGACAATTTTAATTCCAGAAGGGCCTTGGTGTTCCTTGCCTCATTTCTACTTACCCTGAAAACCTCTCTATATCCATTCCAAGTGGCCTGACCCTGCTTTCATCTCCTGTGTACTTCCTGCTTGTTCCTATGTTCCAGCATAATGACAGGACTTTTTATTCATCTACACAGTTCTCTTGCTCTGTTTTCCTGATTTCTTGCTTAATGGGATGCATTGTTCTTGAACCTGGTTTCTTTTCATGTTAAGGACCTTGTGTCATCCAGGTTCCTATGGTGTGCTAGTAAGCTTGTACTTAGGAATTTGATGGGCCTGAGAGTACCAGCAGTTGTGCCTAACAAGATCCATTTTTAAAAGAATATTCATGCCTCTAACTCCGCAGTATCACATTACGTGGGGTTTGCTATAATAAATCTCCATGCTTATATAGCAGTTGTCATAACTGACTAGTTTCTGCTTTTCTTTGTGAAAGAGTAGTATAGTACTGTGGATGATTGAGATTTGTGGTTTTTCCATTATCCTGACCTGGCAATATTCAGGAGAGAAGACCACAGAAGAACAGAACCCACACATTCAGAAGAAAAGTAGGCAGTGGCACATGGTCACAAATTAGGTCAGAAAAAAGGCCATCTGTTTTGTGTCTATGAGTGAGGTGTATGAAATCTGTACAGGGATGTTTGAGGTAGCTTTCCTCTTTTTCTGCATTTTTCTGAACCATACCACCAGATATGGCAGGAAGGAGAAAAAAAGTCCATGTTTTTCAAGCAAAATTCTTCTTGGTTTTCATTACAATATGATCACTGAGTCCCTTGTAATAAGATGAGAGATGTTTCTAGACTGTCAAGGACACAGCTATTGGCCTCTTTTGCGGTCTCTTTCCTCCAGGAGTTGGTTTGCCTTTGTATGGACAGGCCTGGTGGCAACCCTTAGTCCCCAGCATACTGTGTGCGGTAGGATGGCCATGCAATCTGTGTCTCCAATCTGTGCTCTCTTCCATGTCTAGATGAAACAATTTAGCTTCCCTCCCTGATATGTCATAGAGGGAATGATCTATCCCGGGGGCTGGAAAGGACATTTTCTTTTCACAGACAGCAATGCTGTATGGGAAGAATTTTCTAGCCACATCCACAAACAGGCAAGAAGGATAGGATGTTCTGGTTTTGAAGACACTGCCATAAGTAGTGGCGAACCAGTCTTTTAAAAAACTTTAAAAAACAATGCAAAAGTAAGCATATTTCAAGAGCTAGTGGAAGAAGGCAAGGATTCCTTGTGTCTGTGTCTCGGTTTTGAAAGACAGGTGTCTGCTAAGAGAGGTTGAACCCTCCTTTAGGACAGAGAACGTGATTTTTCACTCCCTCCGAATTATTTAATTTTGAAATCAAGGGCTCTCAGGCAAAGATACGGGAAAAGGAATTACAGTTATTTACTAGTATTTATAAACAAGTAATAACAATCATAAATAGAACCAGGAACTAATAGTAAATAACTTTCCCGTGCGGTGTAATCACAGTAGAAAAACAAACAGCAGGGGGCGCTGTTGAGCTCCCAGTCAGGCAGGACGGTTGCGATGACTCCCGAGCGGCTGCAGGTGGCGCTGTGGCGCAGGGTCAGGTCAGCTTCAGGCAGCTGGTAATGGCGGACAGGCTGGAGAGCAGCCAGGCAGCTCAGAGCGGCAAAAAAA
>VZRZ01003910.1:0-23862 GCA_013398175.1 Climacteris rufus | reverse complement strand
GAGAAAAAACCTCTCTAATTAAAGCAGCAGGCTAAAACAGGCTCAAAACTTAAAAGGTGATTAAGTGAATTTATTACAGAGTTAAAGGAGCAAGCAAAACATCTCAAAACACTCCTTCTCTTCTCTCTCCCCTACAGCCCTCCCCACTTCCCCCTCAGAAAGCAAGGAGAACCAGGGGGGGTTTTCCCAGTCAGTTCATTCCTCCAAGAAGAGATGCTTTCTCTTCTTGGTAAAATATCTGAAGGGGAGGCAGTTTTGTCTTTTTCCCTTTTCGCAAGCACTGTGGCAATTTTTGCAGAAGTTATATGTTCCCTCTTGGCAGACAGCTTGCCCGGACACTGCTGCCATTCTTTTGTCCGCTCAAGGCCGAGCTGGTCCATCTTAGAGTGGAAATAAAACAAGATTTTTTTAACTCGATTGACTCCCTTCATTTCCTAGGAGCAAAGGCCTCATTATTCATGTAAATTCCCACCAGACCACAGTCCCTCCTGTAGGAGTTCACCCTCTCCTGCTCCATGGTGGTGTAGATGTCGGCTCCTTCATGGACCCTCAGGGTGCAGGGAAATGCTGCACTGATACAGTCCTTACCACAGGCTGTGGAGATGTCTCAGCTCTGATGATTAAAGGACCTCCTCCTCCCTCCTTCATCTTCTTGGCTGACTTAGCTGTTGTTCATATCTGTTGTTTCTTTTACATGCTGTACTCCTTCTCCTCTGCCTACCTACAACTACATGACGTGCGCGTGCATACTCCCGTGTTTGCTTCTTAAATATGTTGTCACAGAGGCGTTACCTTCCTTTCTAATTGGCCCAGCTGTGGCTTGCAGCACATCCATCTTCAGGAGACATCAGAGACAGGCTCTGCCTGGACAGTTGTGGAAGCTTCTGGCATCTTTTCATAGGAGCCATCTTTCTGGCCCCTACCACACCCAAAAAGCCAGACCCCCTCAAACTACCACAGAGATCCACACAAAGTCAATAAGAGAAAGTTGTACATGAAGGTGCCACTCCAGTTTTACTTAAGAGCATTTCACTTCATGTCCCTTTCTTCTAGACATTGCATCACCTAATTAAATCCAGAGGAAAAAACTTTATTCCACAGTGCTTACAGCAAATGAGTTGCATAGTTTACAAACTGGATCTCAGCTCATCTACAACGGCATAATTCTGTTGATACAAAATTCAGAAACGGAGGTGCAGATGTAAATGACCTGTCTATGTGCCATTGAGGAGTCAGTGAGACACATTAGGCTTAGCTCTAAGTTAAGCTCTAAGTAAACCTAAGCAAGTCTTGTTTTTACAGATTATGCTACCAATATTATCCCCCTATGTTTATGTCTTTGATATATAAACATCAGAGCAGCACCATACAGGTGTCTGGCCTGGTGCTGAGGTGATGGTTTTGGTTTAGGATCTTCTGTTAGTTACAGGACAGCTGTGTTCTGTAGGAGCTGCTAGTTTAAGCATAGCTTGAACACAAGCCTTGTAGTACATCTAAGCCATCTGTTTGCAATTGATAGCAAAATTTATGATGGAGTTAGGGTTCAGATCAGCAGAAGATACTGGCTTTAGATTAAACAGGTTGTAGAAAGGCCTCTGGACAGAAACTGTATCCTCTCTGTGTACCCTCTATAGACAGAGATAATGATTGCAGCATCTTGTGGTAGGAGAGCAAGTCAATAAATGTGGGTAAACTTATATAAGATGTGGTTTGGAAAGGATGACAAAACTAAGTCTGAAATGTGCAAAGATTGCTACAAGTACATTTAAGTCAAAGACAAGAGGGGCTGCTGGTAAATCCTGAGATTATATTTGTGTTGTGCTTCATAGAGGCAAATGATCTAGAATCCAGAATTTGTTTTAGTTCTGTGAAGATGGCTTTTGGGTTAATACTGGCTATTTAGCTGTGTGTGAAGCTAACTATCAGACATTTCTCATTTTGAAAGAACTAGACTGTTGATCAACTGAATAGTAGGCTTAATCCATGAGAGGTTCCCTGTGTGGGATAGAAATATTACAAAGCAGCCTATACTGCTTATGTCTGAATGGGTAATACAGCTCACACCAGTGATCTGGCAAGGCTGGAAACTTACAAGTAGGTCTGCAGCATGACAGCCAAGCAAGTTCCTCATTTAGGCTTGAGATTTCATTGTCCATATGAAAAACCAGAAGCATGCTACCAGAATTTTCATCTCAGAGTTTTCCTTGTGTTGCATTGTGTTTCCTTGCATTGATGATTGTCTCTCCAAGGTGGTTTAAGTTGTTCTTTCAGTATGTTTTACCAAACATATCCTAGGAATTAGGTTATTCCATGTTAAAGAGAATTTCTTTCTCTCCACTCCAGCAGGTAACTACTACAATACTAAAATTGTTATCTTCACTGCAAAACAAAGACCAAATAAAGCAAAGGCATAGTTGTGCCTCACCCTTTATCTGAAGGCACTGAGCCTGTATGAAGAACATCACCTTAGCTTTTCCCTTTCACAAGACTTAAAAACAAATATAGTATTGTTTCAGTTTCTGGATTCGTTTTGTTTCTAGTTACTTGAGTCTGCCAATCTGCTGTTTCTGTGTAATGTTTTGTGCTAGGGTGAAAAGTGTATTAGACTATACAATGCCTCCCTGTGGAATTTTTATGCTTCTTTAACATAACAGTGCAATATGTTTTCTAAATTACCTTGAGGCATTTGGACTCAAAATAGTGGCATGTCTCTCTAAATTTTCATCCTGCAGTACTGTCCTTTATGGAATAGCTACACAAGTGAAAATAGTGTCTCAGTTCTTGTGGCTTACTAGCCTAATGAAATAATAAATTCGGATTTTTAAGTCAGCTGGAATGTCACACCAGTTACAGAAATATATATGGCTTAGAACACAGATGAGTGTATCATGAATAGAAGCATACGACCTCATATTAGTATAGTGGATTTTGTACATTTCTTTTCTAGCCAGGTGTATGATTTCTGCAGGCTGATGGCATTAACTCTCTGAGTGTGTTCATGAGGATACTCAGGTGTGTAATTCATCCTAGTGAATACAAAACAAGTAGAGCTAACAGCCTCTGTATGAGAGAGCAGTCACCTGTTATACGCTTCTTGCTGGCAACTAGTAGAAATGAAAGAACTTGCTCTCCCTGGAGAAAGGAGTGTTAGAAACGTATTGTTCCATTGCCAGGTACAAAATCAAAGTCTGCTTTACTTTCTTTGCTTTTTTTTTAGCAGTAGAAAAAAGGAGAAATGTCTACTTGCCTTCATCACTTGTAAGCAGTGGTAGGGTAAGATACTTAATGAACACTACGAGATGATGTATCAACAATCAAAGCATTCCTTTGTGCTGAATGAGCAATCTGGTCTTTTGTTTTCCAGTGTTCTTAATGGACTTCACCCTCTGATAAACAGGGAGCAAACCCATTAACTTATGAAATGTAATTTTAGAAGTCTAAAGGGAACTGTTAAAATGCTTGTTGGGTCTTTGCTTAGACTCTTTTCAGGATAAAAGGAATGTTTAAACAGGTAGCAAATCTGATAATACATGACTCTGGACATTTTTAAGCTGTGAAATTCTCAGTTATTTTTAAGAATGGAATGGGCTATCTACACTTTCTTGCCACTATAAAATTTCCATCATTTGGAAAGAGAGGCTTTCTTATTCTGTCAGTGGTTCACAGAACATAAGTAAGGTGCTATATATGACTACTATGAATTTGGTACTTTAGAATTACTTTTCCAGTTGTCACCATCGATGTTGCAGCACCTCTGACACGGCACGGTCCTGCAGGGGCCGTCCCTGCTCACTGGGGCAGGGCGGCCCAGTGTCTAGACTGTACTGCCCGAGCTGAGCTGCTCGGACAGGCAGGACGGCCCCACACTGGGGCCACTCCTGCTGGGATGGAGACCTGGTCTCTGCCGGGACAGCTGGGGCAGCTACCGCCTCGGAGCTGCCCGGGCTGTCCCTGCCTGGTGGATGCCGCGGAGAGTCCCAGCATCCCCACACGCACCTAGGAGCCACTGGCTCTGGTGATCACGTGCTGGTGGACCGTGGTCTTGCTGGCCTGGCAACCTGTCAGTCAAGCCACATCCCGCCCGTTCTCTCGGTGATTGGCTCGGGTCAATGTTCTGCCTCCGTGCCCTAGATCTTAAAAGTGCTTTTCTTCTTCAGGTGCACGCTTTTTTTTCCTTCTGTACATGTTCTCATTAAACCTGGACTGCTGTGCGGAGGAGGCCCCTCCTAAACATCTCTTTGTCTCTGCTGTGCTTATTCCACGTGGTGTGGAGTTGCTATTCCAGTGCATCAGCTCTTAGACTCGCCGTACTCCTGTGAAGAGGAGATGAAAGCAGTGCCTGTGGGCTCAGCTTTCCAGTCCACGCGGCAGGCTCTCTGCAGCATTTGAACCCACCCAGCCGTGGCACATCTTTACTGAGCAATATGTTTACAGAGTAAATTCTGCTCATATGCAACTTTGCAATAAATACACACAGTGACAATGAACTAGGTAGTGACTCCATTGGTTGTCTTTTTTCTATTTTACTTTACCTGTGATTTGTGGTTCAGATGGATGGAAAGTAATAGCCTTGAATTCACCATGACAATGGCAATAAAGCTCTTTTCTATCTTACTGTCTTTTTATCGGGCTTGCTGAGTAATGTAGGTGGAATGGAAGCTCCAGAAAGAAAACAATTATTCCAGTATGCCAGGTGATATGTTACTTGATAATATCTTATAGCAAAATGGATGTTTGAGAGTTGAAATCTATCACAAGGAAGTTCCTTGGTCTATTTCAGAGGCAATGTGTGTCTGTCCTTGAAACAGGGAGTGGGAAGGAGAGCAGAAAAAGGAACATTAACTTTTTGTGTTCTGAAAGGTTTTGGTGAACAATAATTGACTTTTCTTACAGAAACTAGTTGCTCTTATAGGTTCTTCTGTTCCTTCAGAGAGCAAGCACATTTGTTTATGGAGAACAAAAAGTTTATATAAAGAGTGATAAAGTTTTATAGCTTATTTAGCACTTCAGAATCCAAATATTGTCTCTTCTTTGTTCCTGAAAGTGCCTTTTATATGCAGCAGTAATTTTGCTCCAGCTATATTTTCTGGCAAGGCTATTTGGGTGATTAAAAGGGGACATTTTACTACATTTTCTACTGTAACATTTTGCCACTTCAGTGTTTCTAAAATAGCTCGCATAATTTATTTTACAGTTGACTTAACATAGACTAGAAATATAAAGCAATGACATCATGGCTTCCTGCCAAAAAAAAAACCAAAAAAAAACGGAGAGAGAGAGAAAATTAGTCAATGCTGGAACGTAGTAAGTTTAAAAAAGGGTTGTTGGGTTGCTGAAATAAATTTGACTACTGCCTGTGGTAGGGAACAAAAGTGCAGTGGAGTTTGGGGTTTTTTTGTTCTGTGCTTTTGTGGGGCCTTGAGGGGATTTCCTGGTTGGTTATTTGTTTTTAAATGTATGTTGAATATTTGCAGCCTTTATAAGACTTGGTAAACCTCAAGTCCATTGTTGGAAGTGACAGCAGCTGAATGTCAGGGTAAAACAAGCTATTCCAGTAAGTCTGGTATAATTCACCTCTGAGGATTTAAAGCACAAAGAATGAGATATGTTATCAAGGTTAAAACTCCACTTAAGGAATTGTATGAAATTTGCCTTTTTGTGTGTCAGTGGTTTAACTATTCTTAACTAAGGAATAAAATGTTAAGATAAGCCTCCTATTGTAAAAGGGCTAAAAAATATTAAGTACACATTTACCCTCTACAATGTAGCAATAACCACTTCATTTATATAAACTGAAGGCATCTTTTACTTGCAAACTATGAGATTGTGGACTGTCTTAGGGAAGGGAAAAGTGCCTAATTAAATGCTGCTTCTCAAAATAGTTGAGAGATTTAGTGTGAATGCTATGTGATTACAGAAGGACCATAATAAGATTGTTGTCATTATCAAATAGAGCTGGACCGATACAAATAATAAGGCAACAGCTGAAATGAAGGCACAACACCATGTTATACTAGCAAATCTCTTAACCACTGTAGAAACTTTTAATAGTTAGTTACTCTTACAAAGCCTTTTGTAGTGAACACCACCAATAGCCACTTAAGGGGAAAAAAAAGAAATGAAAAGAGAAAAAAAAAAGTTGCAGAGTTCAGTGTTGACTTCAGATTTTATTAACTCAGACTAAATATTGTGCGTGTTTTAAAATGTTGATACCGCTTCTTTCTTGAATATTCAGCCTTGAGTTAGAAGGGGGTTTAAAGATCACCTGGTTCCAGCCCTTCTTCATGAGCAGGGACACCTCCCTCTAAACCAGGCTGCTCAGAGCCACATCCAACGTGGCCTTGAACACTTCCAGAAACAGGGCATCCACAGCTTCTCTGGCAACCTGTTCCCATATCTCACTACCCTCTGAGCAAAGAATTTCTTCCTAACATCCAATCTAAATCTCTCCTCTCTAGTTTGAAATCATTCCCCTTAGGTTTACCGCTTTCACAAAAAAAAATTGTGCTTGCTTTTTTTTTGTAAGCCCCCTTAGATAATGGAAGACTGTGTTAAGGCCTCTGTTGAGCCTTCACTACCCCAGGCTGAACAACCCCAACTCTCTCAGCCTGCCTTCATAGCAGAGGAGCTCCAGTCCTTGGATCATCTTTGTAGCCTCCTTTGGACTCACTCTAGTAGGTCCAAGGTTTTTTGTACCAAGGACCCCAGAGCTGGATGGAATACTGCAGGTAGAATCAATGAGGGCAGACTAGAGGGAGAGAATCACCTCCCTCCGCCTGCTGGGTCCACACCTTTTTTGATGCAGCCCAAGATGCAAGTTTAATGGACAACATTGTCTTTGGATTGCTTTTTATTAATTCATCTTTAGAAAGTAGTTTTCTTAGTAGTAGACTCTCCAGTCTTATCTGATAATGACACATTTTTAACTTGTGGTTCGAGTGATTAATTGTCTTGTCTGAAAGAATTTATTTACCTTTTTCCAGGGCTCAAAACCAAAAAAATTGATTGCGCTTTTTTCATATCAAGAACAAAGTACAAGTGAGCCTTGAATCAGGCTGTCCAACTTTTGGAATTAAAAATATTTTTCTCGAGAATTAGTGCTTTACAACTTTAAGGAAAATGCTGTGTATCTTTGCAAGCTAATTCAGTTAATTGTTCACCTAGTTCTCTCATTATTTTATTTCCATCACAAACATGTGTGTGACAAAATATCATTGCCAGCATAGCACTTCAGAAAATAAGGTGATCATCTCCTTAAACTTACCCATCTAAACTCCAGGGAATATAAAAGGAAAATCATGTTTGTTAAAGGCAAATTGTTCTAAGAGGGACTTAGCGATTATGAATTTTCCTTAATACTGTTTTGCTGTATTGGCTTTCCACTCCTGACATGCCAATTCTGTAATCAGTCATATGGATAGTGTCATTTAATTAAATAAGGTTAATGTTTTGAAGTTACAGCACCATCTCAATAGACATAACTATTTGCAAGATCAGAGCTGAAGTATCAGTAATTACTAGATGTTGATGATACATGGACATACTGTATCAAATTACAGAATTTTATTACAAGCTGGTATTACTGTTTATTGCAATCAAATATGCTTGGGTATGGAAAAGACTTGTGAGGGCTATTTCTGTCCACTTTCATGTGATGACTCAAAATTCTAGAAGTTACTCAAATTCAACAGAGAAATTAGATTAGAGCTTAATTAGAAGATAATATACTTTAAGTGACCTTGCAATTCCTTTGAGTCACTCAATTGAGCACTCTAAGAATAAGTTTACTCTATCTTCACAGAGACATCATAGCTCCTGGAGAAATGATGAAATTAAATAATACCTGTGATCTCTTGAGTCTTTGTGGAAAACCTGTGTACGCTTCAGATCACTCCCTTTTTATGTGATGCATGGGCCTGCAATGTATTTATCAATGTCTAAACAGAACCAGTAATCTTACTCCAGAGGTGTAGAACCTGAGTGTGATTTTGTTACAAAATTTTGGCACTTAAATAAATTCCATAATTTGTTTTCTCACAGTTTTTCATATAGGAAATTTATTATGTGTCTGTTACAGAACTAAAAAAGAATTCAGAGATAGTGCAAGCATTTTTCTTTTTAAAGTACATGGTTGGTGTGCCTTGTTCAGGTAAAGGTGGTGGATGCATTCTAGTTGCGGAATGACTTTCCGTGTAGAGTGACAGAGATCTTAAGGAGTTTTGTTGCCCTTACAGTTCTGAATGACGCTCAGCTGATGGTCTCGTGGGGGCAGACATTGGTTTCTTCACAGCTGTGCTTTGGTGACACTTGATAACTCTTATCATTTTGTTCCAACTCTAATTTTTAAATCACCGAATCACATGAGATATGTATATCTATCTATCTATCTATCTATCTATCTATCTATCTATCTATCTCTCACTTGCACTATAGCACAGTGTTGTAGCATAACTGAAGTGCTCTGTCTGGATAAGTTTATTGGCCTGATATATCCGGGAGCCTGAGCCTTATCAGACTTTTTGTCTGCCATGTCCACAGATCTAGTATTCACTTTTCATGTGATACTTGTAAAGGGGGGAGGAGATAGTGGGTTTTATAAATGCCCAATGTTAAAAATTCATCTATTTCATCTATTTCACTCTATAGTAAGAAGAGTAAGAGTGAAAACAAGATTTTCAGAGGCAGGTAATGATCTTGTTCAAGAGTTTTTTTTAATTAATACCAGTATTCTTAATGTGTGCAAGGTCAACATGTAAATTATGGGTACAAAACTTAAATGGCTTGATGCCCTAGGATTCTGGCTTTTGTATTTTTCATACATTTGTCATCCTGCAACTCTTTAGGGTGTAAATCTAAACGCCATATGCAGTGTTAGCTACTGTTTTCCCATTTTGGTTAGACAAACGATTCCTCTCCAGGTCTGAGACCCAAGGACACCTTACTGTCAGGCCCCAGAAATATAAACAGAAGTGGGATGCAGGGGAGGAAACTGGGGGTAAGGCGTATGTGGCAAAAGTCACAGCTGCCCACGCTCAGAACTGGTGGACTCAGCCCGAGGTTGCCACTGTCTGAGCCACACACCCTTGTCAGGGTGAGCTTTCTGGCTCACCCCCAGCATCCCTTGCAACGTTGTTTACATGTTTCAGTTTATTGGTTAATTAAGGTATTACTTCATGTTCTGTGTAAGGTTATGTTCTGGAAGCTTCATTGCTGTTCAGTTCTCCATTGGTTCCATGTAAATCCTTGTACCCCAATTGGTTACTCTCCCCTGCTTGTATCCCGATAAATCCCCTGCCTTCCCCCTGCCTGTTGCCTGGTTCCTGAAGCCTTCAGCTCTTCCTCATCCTTGCGCCACCTCTCCCGGACCCTGGACCCTCTCCTGCCTTCCCTGCTGCCTCTCCCCAGGAAATAAAAGAGCTGGAAATCACACCAGAGCCCTTCTCTCTGGCCTTTATACTCGCTTGCACCTGCAACATCAGCCCGGGGCTTGCTCTCACCCAGAGGAGCCAGCACTAGACAGAGCTGCTGGATGACGCCCTGCGTCTGGGGAAGCTGCGAGCTGCAGCCCCCAGGAAACCAGGGTCACTCCCAGACTATCGCTGAGTGGCCTCTAGCAGCCACCTGGACCCAGCAACAAATAACTTCATTACTTGAAGCTGTAATTGGAAGATTAAGCCCCAGTATGCAAATGTACCAAACTTATAAAAGTATGAAAACCTTTGACCTGTTGTCCATTTTGGGTAAAGACCCGGGGTTGAGTGGGGGGGGGTGGTCTCTGTCTGCCCTAAATGTACCTGGAGGCCCTTCATAAATGTAACCACTGTTTACTCTCCTAATTTCATGTGGCTTTTGTTTTTAGGTAGTAACTGCTAAGGCATCAGGCTAGTTGCTGTTGTACAGCCATCTAACAGACTATTCTGCTCTCTAGCCACAAAGAGGACTGTAGAGATAATAGTGCTAAGACTCGACCTATTATATAACTGTATTGCATTAATTATAGGTATAACTGTATTGCATTAAAAAGACATGTATTAAGGAGCTCAGTGATTTTGTCCTACATTTAACCCTTGTCATATAAGCTTACCTACTTGTTTGTGTGTCAGGGCCTTGTAAGGATGTATAGAGCACAGTTGCCTGTCTCAAATACTGTTAAGGCCACAGTAGGACTTTGCCATAAGATAAGTACAGAAAGGAGCAATGAGATAGTGCTATCTCCAGGCCTGGTGGAGGTAAGATCTGGTTAGCACATCATGGATAATGTATCCAGACAAAAATACCCATTTTGTCAAACTGTAAAGAAGCAACTGCTCACACACAGACATACCACTCTGTCACGATCCGCTAATACAAGTGGGGGTTGTGATGGTTAGTTTAACGATCTCAAAATGCAAAAGGCACAAAGCGAATTTCAGCTTTAATCAAACAGTTCACCTTTATTGAGTGCCAACAACACAATTATGTGATAGAGGAGAGAGAGAAAGATAGATAAAGAAACAAAGTAGAGGAAAAGGGGGGGGGAGAGGGGAATAGCTAACAATGGATGAGACGAAAGTACTTGTGGTCCTCTTGCCAATAGATTCACCGCTGTCCGAGGGGAGATCTCATTTGGGTTAATTCAGAGAGGCTTCTTACAGTCTTTTCAAAAGCAGGGTGCAACTGGCCAAGAGATGAGGAAATCTGCCACTATGGTTGGCGAGGCCCGTTGATTTGGATCAGGAGGGAGTGATCAGGATTGATCATTCCTTTTGGCTTCAGTACAGTCCTCTCCACCTAGGCAGAACCTGTTCCAGCGGGCGCATCTTGCAGGCAACACTTGACAAACATCCCACCTTAGCCAGGCCAGGATTTTTTAGTGCAAAAGTCCTGTTAGGGTTTCAGTCTCTATCGATGATTGTGAGGCAGATAAGGAATTTTCGGACTGTCTCTTACATACTGGTCAAATAAAGATCACCCCAGCTAATGGACAGATGCCATGTTCGACCACCAATGACCACCAAAGCCCCCCCAACCCTGGATATGCTTCCATGGATACCTGGAACTTGGACTGTGAGATAAAACCCCACAGCTGGAACTTGAGATAAGATAAAGGTGGTGGTGCGGTGGCCTGGACTCCGCGGACCGTTCCGGGCACTCTCCCCCCCACACTTTTCTCCCTGATATGGTTTGGCTCAGGACAGTTCCCGAGTGGATCATCCCCCCGTTGGCTCCCAGCATTCCTTCTCCGCATACCCTTTTCCCTGTTGGGTCATACCCTGCCACTCCACCCTAGTTCCTCCCTGTTGCCCCCGGTAATTGGACCCTGCTGCCCTCTCCGCCCCTTACTCCCCTTACTTAAAAGTACATGTTCCCTCTGATCCCATGTACTTCCGTTGCCCCGCTTTGGGAATAAATCCCGGCATACCAAACGGAAAAGCCCCTCCTGCCTCTTTGTTCTTGCCGCTGCATTTACATACCCCACGCTGTGTGGAGCTGCACCAGAATGCCGGCGCCGGCACTCCAACCTGTCTGCAATTTGCCTAGGAGGCGGAACTCTGAAGAGTGATCCCTGGAACGCTGTTCTGAGGTCACACAGCGGGCTGCTGCACCCCTTTCCACACTACCCAGCTGTGGCACATGGCGCGCTGACACTGGGCAATCCCTTCCTGATGCAAGCCCCCGAAGAAATGTCCCTGCCAGATTCTGCCTTTTGGAGTGATCGCGTCCTTTACGGAGTGAGCCGATTTCTGTCCAGCGCGACTCTGGGAAGGCGACCGATAATCCTCCGCCACTCAAGAGGACCAGTTGGAATAGTGGGCAGGAACATTGCCAAGGATTTTTATTTTGAGGGCAGCATGGCGGAGTCAGGTGATGCTTTTTGAGGTCATGCAATAGTGTGGTGCCGCGCCCGGATGTACTGGTGTATGGTGCTCCAACCAGACAGCGATTTGCCTTCAAGGCAAAACTCTAAAGCGATCTGAAGACCCCAGGTACTGCTAAATTGTGAGTAGAGCCCCAGGTACCAGAGAAACTGGTGAAAGGATGTTTATATCCCTCAAAACTTTTTATTTTACTTTTCTCTTTTTTCCTTGGTGAGTGGTGAGGTTTTCTGGGGAATATGGGTAGCAGCTTGCCCTGTCCCTGGAGGGAGGCTTTTCTCCAAGTTGCATGCACCCTGGGGGATGGAAATTTTAACTTGTTGAAAAGTCACCTCCAAAAGTTTATTTTTTGGTTTTTCCTGGACGTGACTGGGCAATCATTTAAAACCCTCACTTTTTGGGATGTTGTGGGAGAAAAATTAACTGCCATGAGCCAGGCAAAAGTGCCTCTGCCCAGAAATTCTTAACACCACAGGCTTTGATTTATAAGGCACTCAAAAACTCAGGGAATATTTCTGTTAATACTAACCCCTTCTGCCTGAATCCCCCTGCATGTGTACCTTCCCCCTGCATTCCCAGTCCCTGCAATCCTTTTCTGGAAAGCTTCAGAGACGTAAACTGTCAGTGGACACAAAGTTGCTACCGTCTCTCTCTCAGACTCTCTACTAGTTCTTCCATCCCCTTGCCATGGGAGCACTGGCCATGCTGGCCTGGATCCTTCCCCAAATCCTTGCACCTCACTTTTGTTCCCGGTTTATTCCACCCCAGTTGGTATTAATAAAGATGGTGCTTGCCACACCATGGACCTTTGCCATCTTGTCCCCTCCTTGTCCCAGTTTTCCCGCCATTAACCCTGCGGCACAAGATGGTGGAGACCACACGGCGCAGCCTGTCATTTTACCTTCCCTCCCCCCATATTGATGCTGGCGGCGCGCAGAAAGAAGAGCCAGAGACAGCTGTGTTCAGGTTCAAAGGAAAGGAAGGAAGGGGCACAAGACCCACCTTCTTTATTTTTTATATCCATCTGGAAATCATTACTCATTGGAGGAAATCAGTTCTTCCTCCTTCAACTACAATGGTCAAAGGAAATGTCCATCAAAGTTCTGTGTCCATGAGAAAGGAATGTAAGTGATAAGATAGTTACAATAACATGGCTATGTTTACAGAAAATAACCTTGAAAAACTAGCTACCAGGGAATAACAATTTTCAGCTGCAAAGAGCAAGGCAACACCATACCTCCTCAATCTATTTCTGCGCTGGTGCCCGGCTCCTCCGCCATTACCATGTTTGGGTTTTGCGTCAGGTTTCCCCCCTTGCGTCGGCAATTCCCTGAATCTGCCAACCAAAATAAAAACCAACAACAGCCCCACTTATATTTCCCAGACCTTGAAAAAATTTTTTGAAATATGGGAATCCGGCACACCACTGGTATCCCACACTCTCCCACAGAACAATCAGTTGTGGAAAGGGCCCTCCAGATGCAGGGTCCCTTCCCATTGATCATGGGGGGAAGGGAATATGCCTGCATGTCCACTGCCTCAGGACTCGATTGGGTGCTTGGAAAATTTGAAAAAGTGTATGTTAAGTTTTCCCCAGAAACAACAAGAGCAGAACAAAGATCAGAACCTAGAGATAAGAGAAGTTCTGCCTGGAGGAGAAAAAGACATAAAAGAACACTCAGACCGCATCACCTCCAGCTGCTTCTTAAAGCTCAGACTCGGAGCCCTAAAGACTGAACCATGACCATCGTCCTTCAGCTTCTCCCAGGAGTTAAAGACAGCAGCTGAAGGACGAATAAAAAGACTGGTTAAATTTTGGGGACTCTTGGGATTAGCAACTTCCATTGTTAAGGCTGTTTTATGGATTGTTATTGTCATTTTGTTTTTAAAGCCCTTTATATTGTTTCAGTTAAGAAACTACTTTCTTTTAGTAAGTAAGGGTGAGATGCTGTGGTGGCCCAGATTCCATGGACTGTCCCAGCTGCTCTTCCCCCACCACTTTTCTCCCTGTTACGGTTCGGCTCAGGACAGTTCCTGAGTAGATGGTCCCCCCATTGGCTCCCAGCATTCCTTCTCTGCTTACCCTTTTCCCTGTTGGGTCATGCCCTGCCACTCCACCCTAGTTCCGCTCTGTTGCCCCCGGTAATTGGACCCTGCTGCCCTCTCCGCCCTTACTCCCCTTACTTAAAAGTATATGTTCCCTCTGATCCCATGTTCTTCCATTGCCCTGCTTTGGGAATAAATCCTGGCATACCAAACAGAAAAGCCCCTCCTGCCTCTTTGTTCTCGCCGCTGCATTTACATACCCCGCACTGTGTGGAGCTGCATCAGAACACCGGTGCTGGTGCTCCAACCTGTCTGCAATTTGCCTAGGAGTCAGGACTCCAAAGAGCGATCCCTGGAACGCTGTTCTGAGGTCACACGGTGGGCTTCTGCACCCCTTTCTGCACTTCCCAGCTGTGGCAAGGTGGTACTTTTGTCCAGGTATTATGTCAGTCCTAGGGGAAGGTTAAGAGTTTGGGGAGAAGAATAAAACACTGATAACAGAGGACACAAAAGAATGCAGAATTTACAGGCCACAAGGAAAGCCAGCTCAGCAACCATGCTGAAATCAGACCCAACAGGTTAAAAGGTAATTCTGTCCAGGGGAGATCATGACCTCTGACTCAAAACCCTCTGACTCAAAACCCACCGACTCAAAAGAGAAACACTGAGCATGTGGACTAATCATCATAAGAAGGGAGGGAATCATTTAACTATTAGAATAAGAGAAATATTGTGCAGACAATGAGCATCAATTCCTTTGTTTGCTAAGATGTATAAATAGTAACTGCTTTGAAATACACATTATACTTGCATCTTTGGCAGAGGAGAGCTGGACACCAGTTAATTTTGAATTATGTGACTTGTAAAAAACACTGCATGTCTTGAAAAGACATGGAAAATTCCTGTTTGATATATATTGTAAATTTGATTTTGGTCAAAAAAGTTTTCCTTCTGGATTTGTGTATATGGGAGGAAACTTAGCTATAACATACCAAATACTATGAGCTTGTATAGCAGATTTGGAGCAAGGGGGTGTTGCAGGTACTGGCTGTGTAGGTAACACAAGCAGATTTCTCCTGCACCTAACTGCTTTGGTTCAATGCTGCACAAAGCCAAGTTACTTGATAATAACACCTTAACCTGTTTCTTTAGTGGTTTGTTTTTCAATAGTTCTTCAAAAATCCAGATAGAATAGAAAAGGGGAAATAAATGGAGAGCCACAAACAGAGTGTGAAAAATACTTTGATATATAAACTAGTATCAGTGAAAGACAATTGGTAGATCCTTTGCAATTGGAAAATATTAAAAAGACTGAAGGGAAGACAGATCAGACAGAACAAAGGCAGGGGAAGACAGGAGAAATTACAAAAACTTTAAACCTGATAGGAGTAATCTTGCTCTGAACTGAATTTCTTTCTTTGCAGTTCAAACAGATGCAATTTCTCTTTCTGGAACTTTTCTCCCCCCACATTTGTACTGCTAATTCTGCTGTTTTGTTGCAGTTCTTATGTTCATGTTTAACTTGCTGGGACAGTCGGCTGCATATATCTGGAGCCAACAGGTCACCCTGTGTCTCATGCAGTGGATTTTCACATACCAGTCTGGTACAGCCACATTGTCAGAGTTTGTCACAGAGGAGGGTGGCTTTTAAATAGTGGCTTTCTGGAGACCTTTGGGTTGTGTAAGTTTGGTGGGTTGACCCTGGCTGGAAACCAGGTGTCTGCCAAACTGGTCCTCTCTTCACCTGGACAGGTGAGAGAAAATATAACGAAAGGCTCATGAGTTGAGACAAGGACCGGAAAGGAAATGGGGACTGCAGTCAGTTTATCCTACTGTCTCTGCTGGTTCTTCCATGTCAGAGGCAGTGCTCCTCATCCCTTTCCATATTCCAGCACGGTGTCCCTCCCATAGGGTGCCATTCTACATGACCTTCTCCCACATGTGTCCTTCCTATGGACAGCAATGCGTCATGAACTGGTCCACTGTGGATCCTTTCCGTGAGGTGTAGTCCTTCAGGTACAGATTCTTCCCTGTGGGTCCCCTGTGGGGTTACAAGTCCTGCCGACAAACCTACTCCAGTGCAGGCTGCTCCCCACAGGTTCACAGGTCCTGACAGGAGCCTGCTCCACCATGAGCTTCATGCAGGCTCAAAGCCTCCTTCAGGCATCCACCTTCTCCAGCTTGGGAACCTCTGTGGGCTGCAGCTGGGTCTCAGCTCCACTGCACACCACAGTAGGCTGCAGGGACACAGCTGCTTCACCAAGGTCTTCAGCACAGGCTGGAGGGGAACCTCTGTTCCAGCACCTGAAGCACCTCCTCCCCTTCTTCACTGCCCCATTTCCAGGGCCCTTGCTCTCATGTTTTCACTTCTCTGTTCCACTACTGCAAATACTCCTGTGCAATAGCAGTTTTCCTTCTTGAATATGTTACTCCAGAGGTGCTCTCACATTAGTGGCCAATGGGCTTGGCCTTGGCTGATATTGGGTCTGTCTTGGAGCTGTCAGGGATTGGGTCCATCAGACACATGGGTAATTTCTAGCAGCTTGTCACAGAAACCACCTCTGCAGCTCCCCCACTACCAAAACCTTGCCAAGCAAACCCAATATGGTAAGGTATTTTTATACAGTGGGTTTTTGAAGACAATGACCATCGGGGAGTTGACAGTTGGCTACAATTTCTACATCTGTATGGCTGGTGTGACATCAACTGTGAAAAGTCCATCCATGAATATCACCGCCACCTCCTACTCTAGCTCCACCTCTGACGCGGGAGGCTCTTCCCTGGGGGAAGATTCTATAGGTAGGACAGGGGTTTGAAATCTGCCCTTTCTTCTAGAAAGGAGGCGTGCCTGGAGCCTTGGACCTACCCACCCTTCTAGAAGTCTCGGTTGAGTTCGATGTTTTACTGGTTATTGCTCATTGTACCCTCCCCTCCGTTGTTTTAATTGGACCCTGAATCCCTGTACCCTCCCCTTGCTCTGTGCCCCATTGGTTATCCCCTCCAGCTCCTCCCAGTTTTCCCGTCTCTTTTAACCTGCTGCACCCTCTCAGCTCTTTGGAGTTCTCCCTCTGCTGCTCTCCCTCCCGGTTCCCTTCACCTACCCCGATAATAAAGGAGACCTTGGGGGAGACCCCCTTCTGCAGCCCATTGCCTCCTCGCCTTCTTCCAACTGCGCTTCGTCTGCTTCTCTCCTCAGGCAACCTCCTCTGCATGAGCCACCCATGCACAGCCCCGAAGCAGTGGCACCAGGAGTGAGCTCTCTGGCATTCGGGGGTCGGCGCCTCAGCTGAGAGCGACCAGGATAGCCAGGCGAACTGCTACAATCAACCCCACTCATGATAAATTACCAGCAGCAGAGAGCTGAGCAGAAGTGACTGAGTTACTTGGGCAGGATGGTGGCAGAGCAATCAGACAGTGTGTGAGTGCACGTGAGGGCCAAACACCGTGGGACCAAGCTGTCTGACAGCAGCTCATAGTCAGGTCAGGTTCTTACTGCAATGAAATGTGCACTGCAGATTTGTGCAGGCAGATTTGTTATTTGGAAATGCAATGACATCAACATCGGTACTAGCTCTCAATGATTGTGGCTGGCAACTGAGTCTTCTTGTAGTTTCACAGGATAGAATGAGGCACTTTCAAAGCTTTCAGAAACACTCGTCAATATATGTGATACCTTGAAAGAGAAAATAGAAAACTGATTATCTTACTAACTATGAAACACCTTACAGTCTTGTTGGAGATTTTGGTTTGGTTGGGATTTTTGTTTTGATTTTGGTTTTCTGAAATTAAGTTTTAAGGGCAGAAGACCATTGTTTCAAAACTAAAAAAATGGATATATATATATGTGAAATTAGTACATGGGTTGCCAAACTCTTTAAAAGTCTTTTGTTTAGAGACCAAATGGAGAGGACTCATAATAAAATCCCTTCGAGGGCATTGTACATGTGCAGCGGATAGGGAATTGGGAAAGGCATTATGTCATAGTTTTGTAGAAACAGCGTCACATTGATAATGTCTAACATTATGATTGAGATTGTATAAAGGCACGCTTTCCATATTATAGATCTTGATGATAAAATTAATTACAATTGTTAGCAACAACACTATACAACCCAGTTCTGCATCTACTTTTTTCAATTCCTTGGGAGCTTATCTCATGTTAACATGTGAAAAAGTACAGATATTTATGGATGTTTCACAGAGAAATGAAAGGTACATTCTTAATGTGTTGTGCTGCTACACTAATATAATATTTTCATTTTTGCAAAATTTTCACAGCTCTTATTTCTTGTGGTTTTTAACTGTTTATACCATGAGATGACTCTTCTTGCCTCTCAGATGCTCATTTCTAAAGATTAGATCTCACAAATGCTCATTGTATGTGAGTTCTCAAGTAGACACTGCACTTACTCCTAGGAATACTCCAGTTAAGTCAAAGTGCATCTTGGATCAAATCCAAGGCCCGTGAAATCAATTGAAGTGTTTCCATTTACTTCAAAGGAAGCTGGATCCAAGCCATCACATCTGCAGCTCTCAAAAATTCTGTTGCTTATCTCAAATATATCCACTTATATACAATTAAGAGTAGAATAAAATTTCCCAGAGAAAATGTGATTACACTCTGTACCACAGAAAATAAATGAATGTTATATTATAAAGCATTAAAAAAATTCAAATAACCAAATGCTGTAACAAATATGATGACAAAGGCAGAGAGATTTCTTGATTTCAATCAGTTGATTTCAATCAGTTGCCAGAAATGCTGTCACTCACATCTTACCAATTTGATTTATTGATTCATAAGACTTTCATTTACATATATACTGAAAGGTGGATGAATGATCTTAAAACTTTCAAAGGAAGTCACCTGAACTGATTGTAAGAGAGGCTGATTACTCTGCATTCTTAAATTCAACATAATAGGTATAACCTGACTTAAATTATTCATAAAATCTTGTTATTGTACCTGCCCAGGAAAGAATTTCATAAATTTTCCTGATACCTCTTGGAACTTTTGGAAATTAACTCTCAGGGAAGTGTTAGTCCATTATAGAGGGATGTCTGAAGGAACCACCTCAATCAGGTACAACATATAATTAGCTGCAATAAAATTAATGGGACCATGGAACTACATTTTTCAGTCTTTTTCTAGAATGTATAGTCACACATTTCAGGACAAATGAATAGTTTCTCTGACATACACTTGAATCTAACAACTTTATTTAATCTATTTATTTCAGAGATTAGGGGGATCCCTTTGACAAAGTGCAGGTGTGGTGCTGTCAGCAGTATCACAAAATCAAACTAATTATAAGGATTCACACTGCAAGCTCCACAAATTCGTCAACCAAATATTTACCAGTGAAGTCCTATAGTTCAAAAGGAATGGAAAGAAAGTGACTTTGCTGATTGTTTTCAAACCAACACTGTGCAGTTCTTGATTAGGAGCATGTCTGCACATGCAGTATTGGTGAGAGCTGATGAACATGTATTTGATTTTAATATTATTCCTGCACTGCACTCATTGAGTATCACATATTTCCAGTAAATAACTTATACAATGACATATAGCCTCTCTTTCTGTTTTCCCAGGGATTGTTTATAGCTTTTATAATATTTTTCATTATTAGAACTATTGCCTGAAAAAAAGCTCAACAGATGGATCTTGATTTGTGAACCTCTCATTAATGTTTCTTCTATGAAGTTGATACTCCAAATTCAAGTCATTGTTTCAACTGGGCCAGATGTATAGCTTACAACAAAATAGTGAAGTAATTATGAAAACCAGGTTATTTTAAAGTAGGATTTTGATTTCTTAGGTAGCCCAATATACTTCGAACAGCATAACATAATTGAGGATAACTGAGGATGCACACCTGAAAAACTGAACTGAAAGTCACTTTTCTGGACAGACTATTTTAGAAAAAGATAAATTATTTAATAGCACGTACTATGACTTTATTTTGAAAGTTATAAAAAGGAGTTTAAAAAGCTACTTAGAAATATGAGAATGAAAAAGGAAAGAGGCCCATTTCTGGACTATGTCCAGTTCTGATATACCTGCTGACTGCAAAGTCTAGAACTTCTCTTTAACATGACATTCCAATTTTATGAGGTTTTGTCTGACTTAACATAGCTCTTTAATTTAGTTATATATAATTATGTATAATCAATATATAAACGAGTTATTTATTTAACAAAAATACATACCAGCAATGTGAGGAAAATATTCTTTCATATATAAATGTCTCTACTCTTAAACTTGAAAAAACCCCAAATTGTGCCACAGTAGTAAAAGCGTCATTTTCTCTTTATAATGTTTAACAATAACATGATGCTCAGAATGTTAGTCTTGTGGAATATATCACCCAGAATACTTGCAGGTGGACAATGTACAAACAGGTGAAACAGCCTTCTACTACAGATTCTCTGTCTGACAATCTGTATTATGCTCTTATTCCTATTAGAGGTAATGAAGGGAAAGTATTAAGATAAAAAAAATGAAGTGGTTTATAATAAGAGTATCTTTATTATTGCACACCTTGCAGTCTCCTCATAAAATTCCCAAGCAACAAATCATAGTATTTTATTTAATTGTGTTAGTTGTCCTTTTCTAGAGATGACAATGTGGTTGTAAAAAGGATAAGCTCAGATTTTAAAAGGTGAACTGTGGAAATGGTTAGTGCACTAAACAATATGAATACATGCAGACCAAAAAGTATTTCCTGAAAAAGAATGAAAGCCAACTGATTTGACACCAAAGGTTTATTTGATAATAGAAAATAGAGAATATACGTATAATAAATTTAATTCAACTAGTCCAAATAAAACACCATATTCACATTCTATGTCAAAATCACAGTTTCCATCCAATTTTCTGTACTTTATAGCAAACTCCATAGTAAGCTTATTTCAGATGTTGGATTTAAAATTACTTTTTGAGAAACTTAAGAATGAGAGTAAAAAGGTCATGCCTATGGCTTTTCTTCTCTCTCCTTACCCTTCATCAAACAGAGGCCCAGTTAAACATTACCTGTTGCACATGGAGCACTAGAATTGCAAAGAAATAGTTAACTAAGCTGAAAGGACCTGCTCCACCTGTGTGTCTTCATTCATATTCCTTCCATTTCTGCTTAGTGGTATCTATAATTATAGCATTAGCTCTTTTAAGTATTCCAGGTGTTTTCTGCAGAAGTACAGATCTGACAATGCTAAAAACCTGTGTATGGCACTTCAAAGGAAAAAAAAAAGCCTCTACTAAATTAATGGCAGAAGGATTTTGCATTAACATACCCTTGTCACTTCATATTAGTGCACAGGCAAATGACAGAAGTGGTAATTAAAAGACAAACGAGAATATTGTGTATACAGTGAAAAAATATAGTTGTTGGAGAATGTGACTGGAACACTAAGCACAGTCTTCCTTCTAACAGGTGTAGTTATTTTCTTGGTATTAAGTATTTTTCTTAGGAATCTTGTATTCATCCTGGAAAGTGCAACAATTATATGCATAAAAACAAACCCCTTGATACGTTAATGAGTCATTTTAATTCTTCTTCTCAAAAACCACCATTTGGGCTCTACATTATAATACAGAAAATGGAGTATAAAATGCTGTATTTTCTCTTCTTGCAGAAAATTTAGATTTTTTTTATCCTGCTCACTTAACAAGATAAGATAAAAGACAATGGTGTGTGTATTTGGTTTTTCTACTGTAGTCCAAGTTCATAAAACACAACATTACTCATAACTATAGTGTTTTTCCCCAGGTTAGACTTTTGAAAAGCACATTGTAAAATGAGCAGGCTAGATCAATCTGAACAAGGAAAAGTCTTTATTACTCCAAGTGACTTTTTCAGCCTGCTTTCTCTAGGTGAATTTACTATTTCCATGTGTCAGTTTGATGATACAGAGAGTTGAAATACTGTATTTGTTCAGAGCACACATAAAGATGGTGGCAGGTCTGGTTTTGGAGTCATGTATCATATCTTTAATATTAAAAAGACCCGTAAAACATAGTTCATAATGTTATCTAGTTTATGAAAGTAGAATTGTGGACAAAACTGAATTGCTAAAGCAAAAATTGCTAAGCAAAGAGGCTTATCTTGTATTGTAAAACATTGTTGCTGCCAGCCTTGAGGAGCACTGGGTGCCATTCTCCACTAATGTTTTCAGTATTCATTGGAAGTAATGTCATATAAGAGAACCCATTCCATCAGAATGACAGAAGGTTCCTTTCTCCTCTTCTACTACTTTTCTGTGTTGGAGTGGCCTAATTTCCAGCCTTTGGTAAAGGTATTTGTCACTAGCACAGCAAAAAGTCACCAAAAGAATGCACTAATGCCTCCATGATGGTCAATTTTCTACATCATCAAAGACAGTCTAAGAAAGATTCTTTTGCTTGCTTATACATAGATATGATGATGAAAACAGAAGAGACTTGTGTATTCTCCATTCCAACTGTGGGCCATCAGCTGAAAGGTCTTAGATTTTATTTCCAGTCACATGAATCTTTAAAAGCTTGTTTTTGCATTCTGTTCTCTCTTGTTTGCTTCTTTGCTTCGTCAGTGTTTCTGATTTATCCGCTGCTAAAGAGAGTTCAATTGAAAAAACCACTACCTTGTTGGGATACACTTTCAAATATTGTTTATGGAAGTGCCAGTGCTTTTTCATGCTCATAGTAGAAGCGTTCCCTGATATTCACATGTTCTACACACCTATTTTGTGTTCTGCCCATATTGCTATATATTTGCCCTTGAGCATGGAGATAGCCAGCAAAACCCATCTAGAGGACTACTATGCAGGAACACAATAGCCTGGAAATAGTAATATACTTAGAAAAAATATCAATGGATACTTTCACACCCTCCTATGGAACACCTGACCGGCAACAAAATAATGTAATTTCATCATAATCAAATATATTCCTGCCTATTTTCTTTATCATAGCATTTGCACAAGCCCATTTCTTAAACTGACATGTCTGCATAAACTCACAAGGGTTAAGAGTAAAGGAGAATTTTGAAGCTCTCAGCTTGCTTGAGGGGGATTGGATGCAGCAGATGGACCTAGAACTGGTCACCCAGGATCGTGTCAGGATGGCTTTTGACAATCTCCAAGAAGGAAGACTCCATCTTGTCTCTGGGCAACCATTAAATTGGGTTTCTCAACTGTACTACAGAACTTCTTGTCTTTCAGTTTGTGCCTATTGCCTCTTGTCCTGTTGTGGAGTAGAGCCTGGCTCCATGCTCTTTTATCCTCTTTGGCTATATAAACACATTGATAAGATTTTCCCCAAGCCCTGTCTGCTCCAGGCTTCCCTCCTAATAGAGAGGATCATAGGAGGTTGTTGGTTTGGTCAAGCAAGACTCCCCCAATCGCATTTCTTGTCGAGGCTTTTTGGCCTCTTTGTGATATTCTTGCTCTTTTTGTGAGTTCTTGTGACAGACGCTTGAGATAAAAATGCAGAAGGACTCAAAATCTCTTCGGTCTCAGTTGTTTATTAAAACTTATCTATAGCTCAGCTGCACAGAGGCTGTTCTCTTGTTTAACAAGGTGGAAATGGCGCCTAACACCGTTCGTCAAGGTTACTTATACTCCAGGTTAGCCAATTAAGACATGCCAGGTAAATCACTTTTAATTATAATACAATAACCAGTTGTTCATAACCTGCATTGCGGACTTTTGGAGCCAATAGTAGAAAACACAAGTTTTGGACAAGAAGGAGGAAGATGGAGGAAGAAAAGAAATACATTTAAAACCCTCTGTCTTGGACACTGGTATTATAATATTTCAAAAACCAAAATTTCTACATTTCTATCTATTTCACCCAGTGACATAACCTTAATTATACAGCAATAATTTCAGAGTTATCACAANTGACATAACCTTAATTATACAGCAATAATTTCAGAGTTATCACAAAATCTCGGTAGCCCATCAAACAAAGTGTATTTCTGGG
>VZRZ01003909.1:682191-705291 GCA_013398175.1 Climacteris rufus | reverse complement strand
AATAATAATAATAATAGTTTGGTCCATTCCTTCATTCTTCTTCATGAACGTTACAGCATCTTTTGATCATCACATTTTTTCTCATTTAAAAAAAACATAGATTGTTAAAGAGTTTCTATTAGCTCTGTGCCAGTAATCACTGTGGAGTTTTATCTTTATTAGTAAAATAGGGTGATGCCACTTAGTCATGCTCTCACACTGTTTTAGAGTCTGGAAATATGAAACTTTAAATATGTATGGGGCAGTATGAACCTTGTAAACTCATCTGGGCAAGTGCTGCACCCAGCTCTGTTTATTCTGAAAATACAATTTTCTTAGAAGGGATTAAAGTTCCTCGAGTGCCATCCTCCCCTGTGCCAAAGCAAAGCCAGGAAAACAAAGGGATGCCAAGAAATAGGACTTTTCTTACTGATACCTTCTCCCAGCACATTTTCTTTGGCAATGACAGATGACATCTTTTCAAGGGATTTTTGTCTTCCTCAGATGAAGAAGCAGAGCACCTTTTAAAGCAGAACACACCACCCTTTAAACATCATTTTTTGAGTGAAAAACGAGGTAGAAGATGGAATTTGACTGTTTTGGTTTTTTTTCATTAATAATTGTGTCCTGTTTGCCATTCATGTGTATAGCTTTTTTTCTCTATGTGGTTGTTCTGTTCTGAGCTCAGGGATTTTTTTTAAATGCAAAATGAAGGCCCCAGACAGTGTTTAGGTCTCCAGGGTACGTGACAGCCTGTCAGAAATTTGTGCAACCACTAAAACATTAAGTCTTGCTGCTGTTTATGTCTAATAAATGCCTCTATTCCTGCTCTGCTGAAAGATGGGACACTGACCTTCATTGAAAATATTTTTTCTTCACTTGTGCACTATGAACTGTCACATCAAGGCATAAACAGAGCATCAAACAAGACTGCCAAAAAAAAAAAAAAAAAAAAGGTGCTTTTTATCAACCACTCACAGGATGCTTGCCAAACAACAGAAGCCATAATCATATGAGACAACTTCAGGCCTAATTTTGTAAATTGATAGTGATTTTCTTTTTCTTTTTAGGCGCTTTTCTTTTCCCCCTATGGGTTTGTAGCACAAATTTCCACATTTCTGTGGGGTGGTATGCCATACAATAGAACTTATTGAAGGAGAAATGAGGAAAAAAACTCCACTTTTTCTGAGAAAGGACTTGGAGTGCTCTGGCCTGTCCAGATCCTTGGCCTTGCAAATGATTGATGTCACTGTGGTTTCATGCAGTGACATCGCCACTTGTGGAGGAAAATGGTTTTTTTTGTCTAAAGAAACACTGCCCAAAACGATCAGGGTGTAAATAATGCTGTGTTTGTCATCAAGTTTACTGGGAAAAGGTCATGTTATGCAAAAGATTTACTGTAAATTGGTAGGGAACAGGATGGGTTTGGATTTCCAGTTGGAAAGCTCAAGGGTGGGAAGCACAGGTGGGGTGGCACAGAATAGTGATAGAGTTTCTCCTGAGCAGAGAATTTTATGTAACAGCAAGATTTTGTTCTCTTGAGAAAAGAAGTGTATTTTCTCATTTTCTTCAAGAGGGAAGTCACTGTTATGAGGATTGACTAAAAAAGACTGGTGAGTTTTGGGGTTTTTTTTGCACCAGTGACAGGATAATTGCCAGGTAACAGACTTGAGATGCCTGTTAGTTTTATCTTGCAAAAACAACAATTCAGGTGACCTGTGACTGTGCAAAACTGTAGAGAAGACACTAAACCTACACTCAGAATAGATGGAAAGACTTGCCTGTATAAAATATTAATTTAGTCACTCTTCAAACTGTCCTATGCTTTTAACACCTCTGAATTAGTGAAATATTGTGTGACTGTGGTGAGTAGAACACAAGGTGAAAATTGCCTGATTTAGAAATTTACCCCTTAATAGATTCTTGTGGTAAATTGAGGATTTGGCTCATTGGAAATGAACACTAAAACCAGGGAATATCCAGCTCTACAGAGATACTCAGCTCTTACAAGACCAGAGTGCTCTAACACGTAGTTCAGAAGGTACTGCCAAATTCAGTTTAAAACATAAAGAATATATTAGTTCTCAAAACATTAGTGCTCCCAATGGTGTTAGAAATACCTGTGAAATATAGTCTTTAGTCTGTTTACCCTGTATGGAGGGGGGTTAAGGCTAGAAAAAGTGAGTCTGGGAAGCACATTTTATCCAAAATCCACTTGAATTAATTAAGATTTACGTAATCTTCAGTAGCTGTGGTATCAGCCATTAGGACAGAGTGATATTCAACTGCTTAATTAACATAGCACGAGAAAAAAATTAATTGTTGCACAAGTTTAACCCAAAATTATAAATTACACAAGTCCACAGTCACTATTCATTGACCACCACTATTTCACTTTTGTTGGTGTTTGCTGCCAGAGGTTCTCATGATTCTTTTAGATGTCAGCCTGACACTTTTACTCACCCTTTTTAGGAACTGTTTTCAAAGGATTCAGCTGGAATACAAACATCTTCTGCTGGGGAATACCCATCCCAAGGCCAACAGGGCACAAGGAACCCAGTCTAGAGTCTCTGTAAGACACTTTTAATATATTTCCTATGTAACAAACCTTTGCTCTTGATCTGATGTGTTCAGGTTTTACTGTGAAAATTCACTTTTCCTTAAAAAAGTCAGGCTCTTTTCCTCAATAAATTTTTCACAGAATATTCTGAGTTGGAAGGGACCCACAAGGATCATTAAGTGCAACTCTTAAGTGAATGTCCCATAAGGGGATGGAACCCATGACCTGGGTGTTATTAACACCATGCTCTGACCAATTCTGTTAATCCCAGGTTTTCCTCAAGAACATTTTGGTCAGTCAAGACTTTCTTTGGTGGAAAAGACTTTCTGGTGGAAAAGACTGTCTATTAAAAATATTCAGGCTTTTTTTCAGCAAAGCAATGCCCACTAAAATATTTTGTTTTAATAATGACATGAATTTTCTATATTTTACAGTCATCTGTAACACTTAGAAAAAGCTGTATATATTTCCATGCTTTCAGCTTTCATGAAATCACTTATTTGGCCTAGCATAGCTTTAGAGCATAACTTCACAGGTTTCCAGCTTCCGTGGGCAGAGAGATCATTACAATTTTTTTTTCCATTGATTTAGAAAACGTTTTATTAATCTTAAAAAAAGAAAAATAAGAAGGCAAAAAAAAAAAGGAAAAATCTTCATCTGACAAGAGCGACAGTGGTAAAGATTTGGGGGTTTATAGCTAAGAAATCTCTCTCACTCTACTCTTATTCTCACCTTTGTAAAAATTTAATGGAATCGTGGAATGGTTTGGGTTGGAAGGGAAGTTAAAGCCCATCCTGTTCCACCTCTGCCATGGGCAGGGACACCTTCCACTATCCCAGGCTGCTCCAAGCCCCCTCCAGCCTGGCCTTGGGCACTTCCAGGGATGGGGCAGCCACAGCTTCTCTGGGCAACCAGGGCCTCCCCACCCTCACAGGGAAGAATTTCATCCTAATATCCCATCTAAACCTCCTCTCTGTCAGTTTGAAGCCATTTCCCCTTGTCCTGGCACTCCAGACCCTGCCCTGTCAACAATCCCTCTCCATCTTTCTTGCAGCTCCCTTCAGGTCCTGGAAGGCCACGATGAGGCACCTCCAGCCAAGGGACGTGGGCAGACTTGAAGCCTACGACTTCCTTCTCAACAAGTGTAGAGTTTTTTTCCCACCTATTATGGAATATCCTAGCCTAGAGTCTAATCAAAATGAGCTTTTTAGATTGAATGGGATTTCTTTTTTCCATGGACTTTTCTAGGTTTTGGATGAGTATTCTCAGAACACCATCTTGTAAATAATGGAATAATTGATAGTTGATGACAAGAGTCTCAAATGCAGGCTTGCCACTGCCTTGGGGTGATAGAAGTTATATAAATCTAGGAATAATGAAATCATCCATTTTTTCCACAGACAAATGGGATCCAGAACTGAAGCTGTGAAACCACATCTGATGCTTCACCAAGGGATTATTAACATATGCATGTTTCCAGCTAGAGGGACATTTCTTCAGATGTGTGCTCTTATTCTTGCCTTTCTGGCTGCTTTTTCCAAATCCAGGTTTTCCAGGTAAAATGGTACACAGGTGAGGAAAAGCAGGTGTAAATATCAAGTCTTTGTTGATGTCATGTGTCTCTTGACGATCCAATTATGTCAGTATGAGCTGTAAATTTGATTTTTATGTCAAATACAGTCTAAATGCCTTGAAGCCCTTCAGAAGGAGATTAAGTCCATACTTGACTGTAAATCCTTTTGTGGGTTTTACTCAGATCCTATAACATGTGATTGTGAGTTGTTTTATACTCTATATGATCATTATAGATTGCTAGAAGAGACCCATCTTTAAGAAAATTCAAAATAAATGGAAAGGTTATTTTCGAAGTTGGTGGCAGGCATTCAAAATCTGCTTGCAAATGAGGGTATTTTTAAAATCAAATACAAAGAATCCCTTTAGGTATATGTTTTCTTACCTTGAGGCTTAGACTGAAGGTTTTGTGTATGATTTGTTGATACAAAGGTCAGATCTGGCTTCAAAAATGGCAAAGGATCTTTACGTAAAGTCCAAATACGTCAGTGTTCACACAGTACAGCTTTCTAAGACCCTGCAGAACCCAAACCAAAATGTTTATTTAAACCTGCTCCCTCCCTCCAGAAAGCCAAAAAAAGAAATACAACAAAATTCAAACTGCAACATCTCAGTTGGATCTTTTTCCATGACGGCCAGTCAAAAAAAAAAAAAAAAAAGCTTTTTCCAACAATTTTTTATAGGAAAACAAAAACCCCAGCTTATCTTGGTACATGGTGTATTTCCATGGAAAACTGCAGCCTCTGTAAATGTGGGTTTATATGTGTGCTCTCTGTTTTTCTGTACATGTAGAAAGCTTCACATGATGTGGGCAAACACTTGGGTTGTGACCAAATGGTCCCCGTGCTGTAGTTCAGGTTGATTTATAGAATCCCAGGATCAATTGGGTTGGAAGGGACCTTAAATATCATCCAGTCCCACCCTGCCATGGGCAGGAACACCTTCCACCATCCCAGGTTGCTCCAAGCCCCGTCCAGCCTGGCCTTTGACACTTCCAGGGATGGGGCAGCCACAGCTTCTCTGGGCAACCTGTGCCAGCCTCACAACCAAAAACTTTTTCTATAAGAAAAATTGCCCGGTTGATGAAAATTGTTCAGAATTCCCATTTTTAAAGCAATAGGGCAAATCTCACCTAAAAAATTAAAAATTCTTCTTAAAAGTGTATCAGTTTACACTTTCAGAGTTTTCTGGTGTAGAAAGAAATGTTTGAATGAAAAATTTCATAGGTTATTGCTTAAATCTTCAGTACAAGCTGTGAATGTAGGATATGTGACAGTGCTACACATGTTTTCACATAGGATTTTTTTGTTTTCAGGGAAAGAATCATAGTTATGTGACCCCCTAAAAGAAATACAAAATTAGATACCAAAAATATGCAGTTATAAATCAGTTAAAGTTATCTACTTAGCAATTATATCCAGGGGCTATGAAACAATAAAATTGAACATCATCCTCCATTCACCTACCCCAAAAAAGGTAAACAAAAGAAACCATCAAATCCCCTCTCAGAGCTCTGCTGGGAGAGTTGCCCATTCTTCAGAGGTCTGCTGCAATCCAGACCTGTCCACACAGTGTGACTCAGCTTTTAAAGATGATGACAATCTGGTTTTGTCTGTCTTCAAAACAAAAAGAAAAAAAAAGAAAAAAAAAAGACCTTTTTTGGGGTGTTGGGGTGCTGATGTTTGGGTTTTTCTGAATTTTTTTATATTGATTGTGCATGCTGAATCTCATTTCTTCTGAAGAAAAAACCCAGCCCATATTCTAGATCTAGATCTCACATTTAGATCTCAAAGTGCTGAACAAAGGTGGATTCTGCTTTGGTTTGGACCTGGGTTTGCCTGTTACTTTCAAGGGATGTAAAATATTTCTGCTTTTAGGAATTTGCTAACTCCTTCCAGAGCTGATTTAGGTACATAACTTCTATCTCCCTTTCCCTGTCTTTCCTGGCTGCCTCTGTTCTGCTGCTGTTTTTAATTCAGGGTGTAAACCCTCCAGTGCAGGGCCTGTTTGGTTGCTGGGTGTTTTGGAGAATTCCCAATCAACAGACTCACACCCAAACCCAGCCTCTTGGCACTCCTGTAATTCACTCATAAATGGGAGCAAAGTTCTAATTTGGGATCTTGGATTTTTTAAATTGCTAATATTCTCATTGCTAATATTGCTAATTACTCCCAGATGCAGCATCACGAAATTCTGAGTGTAGGAGCACGAATTCTCTTTGTTCCTTGAATTTTTTGGGATTGAAATTTGTTCATTGCATGTGCTGGGCCCTTGAAAAGGCTGGATAAACTCTTAAAGTGGAAATCAAAACCTGAGCTCAAACAGATGAGATGCGTGGGCTTTGCAGGCTCAGCTATTGACTGAAACCTGTTCAATAACTGCTGCCATGAGCTGCTACTCCAGTGAGCTCTGGGGATGCTCACATCTTCTGGTGGCCCAGCAAAGGCCAAAGTTACAGTGGCTCCATCCCCTGAGGCAATTTAAAGTCTAGACCCCTCTGACACCCAATGGTGTAACCACTCTGTTTATACAAAAGGTCTCTGAAAATCAATATATTTTTGCCCATCATGAAATTTGTCCTGCATTTTTCCAAAAAGTGATTATTTACCACAGCAGGCTGTGCTCACACTGGATTTTTACTGGTGTGTCTTTGAGCCTCTGTGCCTTAAGCCTTGAAGTATGTGGAGTTTATTTTACTGAAAAGAATACTTATGGTGTATAGTGAAGGCATTTGGCTCCTGACTCCTGGCTCTCATTCCCCCAGTTCAATCATGAGGTGGTTAAGGGTTATTTATAGCTCTGAGACATTTTTTGGGGATGAACACATCGACTGAAAAAACAAACAGCCCTGGTGCTAGTGGGTAATTTATAGCAATTTTTAGGTTAGGAGAAATCTGTGATCTCATACTCCAGGCTGGAAACCTGTCCATTCATTACTGCATGGCCATGGAATTTGGTTGGGAGGCTGACATAATCTGAGGGAGCTGAGATTCACAGCATCCAGGTACCCCTGAGCAGGGAAAGGCTCACTTTCATATCCTAAGGAATTATGTAATTTTCCTTCTCTCATCCTCTAATACCACAGGCACAGAGAGTCAAAAAGAACTTTTTCTTTTTTTTTATCAATGCACTCCAATTTTTTCTTTAATGTAATTAAAAAAATGAATTCCACTAGTGTTGGAATGCCTCGTTTTATAGGAAGCAGAAACTCAGCATTTATTTCCAGCAAGATGTTTCTAAATTTTAAATCATAGATTTAAATCAGAAGATTTTTTTTTTTACGCCACAATTCATTGCCTGTAATTTAAGTACACATTTGCATCATTCTGGGTGCACAGTGAAATCCAGCCTTGCTGTGATGTCACTAAAAGACAGGTGGTTTTAAATACACCTTTTGTCACTGAACCTCAGAGCTTTTCAGTACATTCAATAATTTATTCAGATATTCATATGTTGCAAATCACCTTTCTGTTTATAAAATAGTGAATGAGATTGTCACTTTTTAATTTTAAGGCATCTTTTCCAACACAACTTCCTTTTGTGGGCTCATTTTTAGGGTTGTGCTCTTTCTTTCATTGGTTCTTTTTCTTTTTTCTTTACTTAAAGGTGTTATTCAACATAGATTTTACAAGCAAGCAAACAAACATAATGAGTAAAACATAAACAAAGGTATACCTAGATAAAATTGGTTTTGAAGGAAGAGTTTCTGAAGAAAAAGCTCCTGATATAGCCACAGATCCAGACAAGTACTATTTTAATGCAAATCATAACGAAAATACATAAGGTTTCTAATTCTCTGAGGCTTTGATTCTTTGAACTTTTAAATCTCAGGCTCATCTATTGGCATATAAACAACATTATTACACAGATTGCTATGAATGGAATATTACCTATGTCTTGATGTTGCTTTTGCATCTCCTATGGTATGGAAGTAAGTGTTGATGTTTTGATATCCTGGTTAATTTTTAAATAAAGGTTTGACCTTTTGCTGACAATGGTGCTTACTGTAAATCCTATTTAAAGCTTGTTCCTATTTGTGATGAGCAAATATTGGGAAGCATTCAGAGTTTTTTAGAAAGAATAGTGTTCAGCTGCAAATTATGCCACTTGAAAGGATCCTCAAAGGACACATTTTACCATTGATGATGCACTAAGTTGTATTTTGTTTCAATTATCAACCTTTCATCATTGGGATACAAATAAATCTGTGAAGGGAGAAGTGTTCTCCTATTCTGAAAAATAGTATAGAACTTTTTTGAAGTCATCCTCTGAATTACCTTCATTAAAGCTATCCATTTTGTTCCTCTTGGAACACTGGGATCTGTGTGAGGTAAATAAAATAAACTGTTTTATTACTGTTCTCTTTTCCTTTCATTGCAAGTGTCTGAGGCAATTTTAATTACTTTTTACATTAATGAGACTCTCATGTTGTGCAAAAAAACCTTTTTTTTTCATGCCAGCTGGAGAAGTTCCCTCTCCACACAAGCAGAGCATGAGGAGAGGTGTTCTGAGCAGAGGAGCAGATTTTGGTGTGCTGCCGATGGCAGGGGGTGGCACTGGATGGTTTTTTTTAATGTCCCTTCCAATCCAGGCCAAATCAGAGTTTATTTGAGAACAATATGTGATGGGAAAGGTGCTGAGAAACTGACTCATGAAAAATAATGTGAGAATATCCCCTGGAGATTTGCGTGGCTCAGCGATGCTTTTCTCAACTGATAACTGTAAATAAGAACATAATGAAAGGACACACACAGCAGAACAACTCAGTAATCCATGCAAACTGCTCTGTTGCCTCTGGTTGTGTTGCATTCCTAAATATTTACAGAAAGATAACATGGAGACATAATCATGATAACTGCCCATATAAAAGTGAATTCTGCCACTGTAGGCTATGGTGGCTGGCAGTGCACCCCTCAGAGCCTGTCTGGCTCTAAAGATGTAGTGCTGTGCCATGCAAGAGCCATAGTTTTGCAGGGGAGGGAAAGGAAATACCTTTGTGACTTCATACTATCCATTTATACTCTGAGTCATTCAAATGATTGCTTCTTACAAAAGTTATCTTTTCTAACAGAGGAATATATGAGCAAATTCTCCCTCTGACAATCAGCGTGCTTTGGATCAGGCTCAAAACACACATATGAACCAAACTTCACTTTCCTTGACTCCTACTGCATGATTTGCCCCCAAAAGTAAACATCTGACCCTCCATAAAACTGCAAAATTCCTGTCAAGCACTGAAGGGGCAGTGTGCTCCTCAGGTTAATTGTAAATTACTCTGTAACCTGCTATGCAAAAATAAGATTCTGTACCAGCAGTGTTCCACCTGTGGCCCACCAGTGACTGTGCAACAAGAGCCTTTTGTCAGTAAATCACATTTATTGCACAGTATCCTTTGCATCAGTGGAAATATTTAGGGGATAACTAAACAAGTGGCCTTTCTGTTTGTCACTTTTAGTTATAGAGTAACTTATATTTGGCTCTAAGTTATTTTCTGTGAGTGTTAAGGGACTCACTAAGAGAAAATGAGGGGAAATGGAAGGAAACAAGGAAGAACAGATGAATTTCATAAAGCTGTGGCTCAGCTCATGCACACATGTTTAGGTTTTCTGTCGATGGAAATGAAGTTATAGCAGGGGGATGATTCAGAACAGATCTCACTGTGATGTGGCAGCAAGGATGTGGCAGCACTGAAGTCCCTGATCAAGGAAGCACGAATTGCTCCCAGGTCCTGCAATTTAAATTAGAAGAAAATATATCTTGCTATAGCAGTTAAGACAGCAAACTCCACCAGTTCATCCAGTTAAATCCACTTTTGCTGAAGCACTTTGGTGGCTAATGCAATTCAGGCAGTGTGTCATTCTATTTCCCAATAATTTTATTTCAGTTGACCACATTTTGCTAGTTGGTGTTTGTTTTTGCAACCATAGTGATGAAATATATTTATTGGCTACTTAAGCAGGTGCCTGGCTTTGTCAAATTTCAATAATTCAGAACATCTACCATCCATACTACTAATAATTGAAATTTAAGCATTATAACCCTTTTTTGTTCTGGTATCAAAACACCACTCTCTAAATGTGGGGTTGGCTGAGAAGATATCAGATTATTTATCTCCAGTTCAATATTTCTTCCTGTATTTTGCTGAGAATTTTGTCTGATTTTTTAGAAGGTTGTTGTCAGTTAGTAGCTGTATTTCATATCTCCACTGAATTTGTGTCTTCTGCTATAGGATAATAAAAGTATGGTCTGTTAAGATGTTGTTATAACGGTGACATCAGACACTAATTGCACTGACAACTGATACTTAGAATATATTTGTTGGATAATTTTTAAGCTGATATTGTCCTTCAGTGCTGTTGGAAATATCCTTATAATCGAAGAATTCTGGGGTTCAGAGAAAGTTGCTTTCATTTTGTTATAGCAGACATCAAACCTCTTTTGGCTTTTATTTTTGGCTTTCAAAATATTTTTTCATCATTCCTTGATTATATCTCTTTTTGCCTCCCTTCAATTTTTACAAGGAGTCACAGACTTATGAAAATTCACCAAATTTTATATTTGTCTTAGGGATTTCAGTGTTGCAAAATGTTGTATAAAATATACTCTTAAAAACCCTGATAAGGAACTGTAATGCCTGTGCTTGAAGAGAGAATATTTTGTACTCTGTTGTTCATACAGCTTAATCACCTCTTAATCTATAACAGCATCCCACCCCATGGCTACAAATATTTAGAACTACCTCAAGAGGAAATGTCAATATGATCAAAATTCAGTATATTTAATATCAATAACATTACTGATGGCAGAAATTTGTCCAGAAATTGGTACTTAATTCTCAGAAGGAAGTGTGTATGAGAAAGGAAGAAGCTTTATTAATTATATATTCATATATTTATAAAATTTTTATATATTATCAGTCTCAAAATGTCACCCTACTAAGAATATGCTTGAAAAGAGAGGATAATGTGTTTGAACTCACCTCAAAATTAACATTGATTTATTATTTGATATGGCTGAATATTCATCTGTAGAAATGACACAGTGGAAATTGAAATGGAATAGTTTGTAGGACTGTCTGATATGTCAGTGGCAAAAGGAAGACTTTTAAGCAGGTGGGAAGAAGCGAGAGATAGCCTCTAGTTTTTGTCTAAATATTTTTGCAGTGGGTACCCACAGCTGGCACTCTTGCTTCTGCTCCTTCACCTGACTCACTGCAGTTCTGTTTGCAGCTGTTTTATTTATCTTTTCCTAAGGAGATACTGAAATGGAGTTAGGCTTGGAACAGGGGCTGATTATAATTTCAGATTGGTTTCAATTTTTGGCAGCTGAACCTGAAGATTTCTGGAAACCTTGAAAAATATATCTACAAGGGAGGCTACTAAAAGCATTAGCCAGTTGGGCAACATCCCCCTTTCCCAACCACATAGAATGGAATAATGAGTAACATGGACACAACTACCAGTGATGTCAATTGTTGTCACTGCTTCGAAGTTGATGATGAGACCATAACTCAAATTTATGATCTGAACTCTTGTTCCTCTCAGTTTCCCATAAGTAGATGTATTAAAAGTTTTGTTAGAGGACATGGAATTTAAAACAGGAATGACATGTGCCCATGGAATTGACTGAAGCATATTGAAGAAAATACATTTGTTATTAAAATTTAATTGGAAAGATAAGATGCCAGTAAAATGTCTGGAAAAATGTCATTTTCTTTCTCCCCAGAAATATTATTAAACACTTACAGTGTAACAGTCCACATGGTAGATTTCTAAAGGATAATTTCCTTTCTCTGCCTCTCTATAGCTCCTTCCATTCCAAGCACTGCATGTTTCTTTTATGTATTTTCCTTTTATACCATAAAACTCCCCTGTCACTCGTTGTATTTTGTTAGGATACAAAACAGCCCATTCAGCAATTGTTTTGCATTCACACCTTGCATTTCAAAAGAGGGAAAAAAAAGCTGCAGCACAAAGTGCAGCTGAGGACAGGCAATATAATCTGTCTTACTTGTGTTTCACTCTATGGAAACTGGCACTGTTAATGAAGTCAGCTACACTTCATCCTAAGCTAAGATGGCAGAATTCAAGTGCTTTTAAGAGACAGAGAAATGAAACTGGGCAGATCTTACTTGTGGACACAGAATTTGAAGGAAGAGGTTAAAGATTTTTTTTCTTCTAGTTTTGAAAAATGTTTCACCTGGAAAATACAATAAACACGTGATTTCCTGTCCCAGGGAGTGCCACCCTTGAGGCTTATATGTCCCTGGATCATAAAGATGCCATTGTATATAAGAATATTTCAGTTTAGACATCAAAACTGAGGAGATTGGCATCCTCCCTGTGTACTTTATATCTAAAGCATCTCTCCTTAATTTAAAGGAAACTCTTACACACCTTTTACATTTCCAAAGGAGCAGTGACCAAGAAATTATTGATTACATTGATCTAAAGGAGACATATTGCTGTTTTTATAGACAGGTTCCTACTGGCTGCTGCCTGTTTCCTGAAACTTCTGACCTGTACAAGTGAAAATACAAAGTGATCCAAGTTGATGGGGGATGAGGGACACTGACTGTTGATGGGGGGATATGGGACACTGACTATTGCCACCTGTAATTCCACAACTCTCAGAACCTCTGGGCAGCCACTGGAGACAGCCCGAATTTGTGCTAAAGTGACAGACCCTGGTGGAGAGGCTCACAAGTGCTCTTTTCTCCTTCAGCACATCATTCTCCTATCATTCTTTATAGCAATTCCCCTTCTCATCTAATTCTTTGTTTCATCTTTGAGCAAAGAATGCTCTGTAACTTCCTTCTTTATGTCTGGAGCACCTTCTATCCATCTTGCTCTGAATTGCAGCTATGTTTTGACACTGTTTAAATTCAGAACCATCATTTTTGTGATCCTTGGCAGAGCCAGCTGCTCTTTATTATACAGAGAGAAGTAGCAATTCAAGTTGTTACTCTGTCATTGATCTGTGGCTTAATTTCAGAGGTACTGCATTCACTTCATCACTTCACTTCCTCCTAATCAATTTGCTCAAACCATCAACAAAGGATGTGCCTTATTAATAACCTCATATATGAGATTTATGGCCTGTATTGCTATCACAGCCACTGAGATAAAGGATTATATCTGACTTCTATGCACATTATTTTGCCTCATCTGTTTTACCAGCAACTTTTACCTTCCTCTCAGCTGGACTGTGAGCCTGGTACTATGATATCATACATGACTCCAACCACTCTTGTAGCCCTTTTTTATCTGGATAATTTGGTATCTTCTGTTTGAGCAAAAGCCAGCTTGCTTTGTTGAGGAATTGTGCTTTGTATGTGAGTCAGAACAAAGCTGTTTTAAACATGTTGGGTTTTCTCAATCCCCTTCAGTCCACCACCATGAGAATGTGGAGTCACAGTGGACAATTATGGACTAAAAAGCAGCATCCATGCAACAGATTACAAGTCAGGAAGATGAGTTTTCAAGGACCATTGTCAGCAAAGCAAACAGCAATTTACATTTTCACAGCATTTTTTGTTTCTCACATTTTACATAATTGTCAGCATCAACAATGAAACTCCTCTGCAGTAGAATAACAGAATAAGTTTTAACCAATTCTCTCCACAATTAAACATTAAATACATCATTAAAATACACACAAATAATGAATTTAAATAGGGGAGGAAGAGGGGCTTGAAATAGAGGCTGCATTTAAGAGGTAATGTGTTCTTATTTCAGCCTTGAGATGTGTCCAGTGTGGAAAGCCTTGCATTTTAAATGCCAGGTTTGTTTTATGCATTGTGACTGAAATCTTACATTACAGTGGAAAAGCAGTATATGCAAATTCTGAAAGCTCTAAGTTAAATAACAACACATATCCCAGATTAGAATTCACTTTTGTGTTTGGTCTCTTTCTCACTGGCATCACTTGGTTTGTGTGGATTTAAATGAGGAGGTGCAAGACTGGACCTTGCCTGGAAAACCAGACCCAGCCAGGCTTCAATAGTGTTCATATTTTTAAAAATTGCTATTTTTTTCAGTGTTGAACAATGGCTTAGAGCAGAATAATCTCTGGGATTTGGAAAAAGTGTGATATTTGCTTTTCAACAATGTATTAGGAATCATTGCAAGTGAGAAAAGCAGTTTGGTGAATGGATGATGATTGAATTGCAGTTTCCTCTCTTCTCCAGTGGGAAAGGTGAGGTGAGTGGCAACTATTGAAAACAGAGAGGTTGGTAATGTGAACAAAACCACAAAGAGCAAATGCAGCAGGAGAAACCAAAGTCATACATTTTCTGCAATTTCCAGACTTATCAGGCAGCTGATCTACCTGTGTGTGTAGCGATCATTGGCTTTTGTGTGCTCATCATTAAAATTTGAGTGAGAAAAATGTTTATAAATATTATTATTTACATGGCTGATGTGCACACACAACACCTGCTTCTGGGTTTTAATGGATTAAAAGCTTGGCAGGATGAGCTCTGCAAATAGTTCAGTGTTTGCACAAACATCTTTATCAGCAGAGAAAAAAAAAGTCATTTTCTTCTTGTGAAAAATTACAGTGCAGAAAGCCATATAGAGGTTGTTTGTAAACATCAGGCACTTTTTAATTCCACTGCAATGTACTTGTTGAGACCTGGGAATGGCAGACAGACAGAGATTAGCAGGTTCAGAAGTGTGTATTATGTTAATTAATAGAAAAAGTGGGGGAAAATATGCTGTTATATTTGCTGTCATACCATTTTCCTGTCAAGTTCATCAGTATCAAAGCTGCTCTGAAATTTCAAACAAAATCCTGTAATCACCCTTCTTCCCACTGTAAAATCCTATGGGATGAGAAAAGATATAACAGCCTGTCAAAATGTTCAAGAAACAGGGTGGGGAAAAAGACTCTGCCATGCAGGCAGCCACTCAAGGTGGATGTTTTGCCCAAACATGGGATATTTCATGGAAGAAAGAGCTCACACAGCCTTCCTCAGACATATAGCTCTCTCTGCAAAACAAGATTTATGCTTTTGTTGCCTGTTCCTCTAACAAGATAATTCCTGTCAACATAATAGGTTTGTCGATGAAGCAAGATCCCAGTTTAAATATTCTGCTCTTGTGCCAGATGGGAGCTGATGCTGGGGCCGTGGCTTCTCTGCAGGAGGTGTTCACACACATCCTGCTCCAGCCCAACCCGTGCCAGAGAGAGTTCCACTCCATCCCAGCTCACAGTGGCCAGGGCAGTGTCCTGTGTTTGTATAAACACACACACACAACCATTCAGCAACACCAATCTCACGGTGCAAAACTGCAGATAGCAACAAGCGCTCCTCCTGGTTGTGTTGGAGGGAGGCTGCTGCCCGACTGAGAGTCATGGAATTATGGATTCAGAGAATGCCCTGAGCTGGAAGGGACCCACAAGGATCATTGAATTCAACTCTTGGCTGTGCAGACACCCCAACAACCTCACCCTGTGCCTGGGAACCTTGTTCAAACATTTCTTGAACTCCCCATTCCCTGGGGAGCCTGTTCAGTGTCCAACCACCCTCTGGGGAAAGAGCCTTTTCCTGATATCCTATGGTTGGTGACTCCCAACCCTGTCTTTTGTCTGGGTCCTTCTGCAAGGTGTCTCTACCTCAGAGGGAGTCAACACCTCCTCCAAACTGAGTAACCTCTTCTGTCCTGTAATTGCAGTTCACTCCTCCTGAAGTTGTTACTCCACATAACTCTCACTGTGCCTATTTTAGGGTTTTTTTACTAAAGGTTGATCCCCCCTACTGTAAAGGGAGCAACTGAAACCACAAAATAGATCATTTGCACCCCAGATGAGGCTGTGTTCTGCTGAAATATCCAGCTGTGAACTGCAAAGCTTGAAATGCAGAATTTCTGTCCATCCTTCCACAGAGGCTGCTGCCAGTGGTCATTTAGGCCATTTTTTAAGGTTAAAACATTTCAAAAAGCCAATGAATCCCACATGCTTATATCTATATCTCCATGTGTTTATGTATGTGTATTATTCATCTTCTGAAGATTAATTATTCCAGGGTAACAATGGGATGAGGCAAAGAGCAGGAAAAACTGCTGGAAAATGGAATCTATCAGGCCCCACAATGGCATGCAAACAAAAGGAATCCTGCCTGGATTTTTACCTTTCCTGGCTTGTATTCTTTCCCAAATTACAAGGTCTCTGTAGCTACCTCGTTGTGCATCAAGATGTTCCCCACCCCCAGCAAAGAGTGGAGCTGTGCAGCCCTTGGACCACTTCACTTCTGTGTTTGCCTCTTGGTATTCCACCCTCAACACTCTTGAATCTGTGAGATATTGTGATTAATTCATCAAAAACACCACCACAACAAACAAACAAACAAAAAACCAAACAAAAACCTGTAAAAAAGTTGAATTTTATGCATGATCAAATAAGGGATGCTTGCATGCAATATCAAAACCTTGCTGATAAAGGATTTTATGCAATTTCTTAGCTAAAAATTCCATTTGGAGAAAGCAGAGGCTGAGGTGGTTTACAAGACATCCAGAAGTTTAAAAATTGTTGGAAAAAGCAAGCAATAGGCTTGGGGAAAAAATACCACTGATGTCTCAATAAATCGGTAATTCTAAGTGTAAATAATGCCTGAACAAGATTAGCAATTATAAGGAATAACATAATAAAATAAGATAACATTAACAAACCCCCTTTGCCTTACTGCATACAATTCAGTTAAATTTTTTTTACATCTATTAAAAAAGAAAGATTCTTCTAACTCTTGCTTGAAGTCTTAAAGCACTTCAAAACCATGATATGTGTATGAAAATGGTAATTCCAGTCCTGTCCTAAACAGTAGGATTGAAATCCACCTCAGACAGTTCTGTTTTTGTAATATTGCCAGGCCCCCTTTGCAGCCCAACATGTTTATATTCTGGAGTTAGGATAAGATTCAGATAAGAGCCCAATTTTGATTATTTGTTCTAACAGAAGTGATGCATTTTGCAGTTTGCCAGTCACTGAAATGTTTCTATGAAGATCAAAAAAGAAAAATGTCCCTTGTGTGGGGGTGAAATCTTTCTGTGTGAATGTTTGGGGCATTTTTATTTTTTGTAAAATAATATTTTTAAAGAATGGAATTTCTAAAACTCTCTTCTGAATGAACCAATATCTATTATAATTTTTAATGTTTCTAAAATGAAAGGCTGTCATGCTGGCTCTGTGTTTGCACTCTGTTTATAAACAGTGGTGAGCATAATCCATCAGCTGCCCTGAACTTCAAAATGATGACATCTGGACTTCATCCTCACAATGCTGCAGCACTGACACTTCAAACAAACCCAGAAAATGGTAAAAAATAAAAGCACTACTTACAACCATTCCACAAGCATCATCATCTGTGTGCAAAGAAAAGACTAAAAGACTCATTTCACTGGAAATAATTAAAATTGGGGGGGGGAGGGGGTTCGTTGTTTTCTTTGGTTTTTTCCCCTCCTCTTCCCTTTTCCTGGCTTTAACTTATTGAACTCTTTAGCTGAGGCAGCCTGAAGGCAGTAAATTATAGATGGTGCTCACTCATCCTAAAATTGAAAACTTCCTCTCTCCAAAGGTAATTGTTTCCAGTTGATACTTGCCACTTGAAGGGGATAAGTCAATCATTTCTAGGATGGAAATAGCTCTTGTATTCCTGAGAAGGGAAACTCCCTGAAAAGATCTCTAAGAAAAGAGGTTGCATGTTCTTTCTTTCACATAGGACCTGACTTCACACACAGAAACTTTGGCAGAAACAAGTAAAAGTACCAAGAGTTCCTTGTTATTTATAGTCTGTGAATGCAAAAATAAAAATGAAAAAAAAATAGCAGATTATGTGTTTGAAAATATTTAATATTTCAAAACTTTCTTACAAAGGTTTAGAGCCTAGAGCCTTTTTTGATATTTGGGGCATTTAGAACAGCAGATCATGTAATAACTGCAGGAATATATAAACAGTGTGCTTGGTTATGTATCTAACTCCCACTGAAAAAAAAATCCTGAATAATAACATCTATTTAAATACACATTGTTGCAGTCAGACGTATGTTAGGCTTGTGCTATAATTTTGATAAGCTGCTGGAGGTCATGCTGGCTAATAAGGATGTTCTAATTATTTAACAGCTCCAGATCTGGAGTAGGGAACTCTGGTTTTTGTCTTTACTGCTCTGCACAGCTGTGAGCACAGACCTTAAAGGGAAATGAACTGTGCCTTTTCTCCCTGAGCTGCATAAATATGTGCACATAGCAAAGGCCTGCTGAGTTGCAGGAGTCCTGCATCTTATTTCAGCTCTGAGTCTGTGCTTTAGGGTTACAAATTCCTTTGCCTCTGAACAACCCCCTTGTTCAGCTTGCTGCTCTCTTTGCCTTTTTCTCCCAATTCTTTTCTCTGTCCTTTACCCCGGGCTTCCAGTTTCTTGCCCCTGTTTGCCTTCTTGTAAACAAATAAACAAAAAAAGATTGACAACTTCTGTTTGTATATTTAAAACCCTGTCTTTGAGCTAGTTCTGAGCTAGTTGTCCCTTCTGACAAGCAGAAAAGTTACTATAAATGCATATTTGCAAGTGATATAAGCAGTTTGCACGCAAGCTCTCAGAATAGTTTCTGTGACTGAGAGGAGAACATCAGGGCCTGAATTTGGTGCTTAATTTGAATCATCCCAGTGAGCTGGACTCAATCAATAGCTGTCTTTGCTTTATTCAGGAACAAACACACTCCAGGTTATTCTTGTTCCTGTGAAAACAAGGCCATTTCCTACTGTCACTTTGCACATTGATTTACTTTAGCTGAATCAGATAAGGGTTGCATTTTAAGCCAGATGAAATTAGCAGCAGCTACCTAAAATTTGTGTTCTCTCAGGGAAACCAGGGGCTCGTGTGTCCCCCTTATGGCTCTTTTTTCAAGGGGAACAAGGAGAAATGAGTTATGATATGATTGCACACAGTTTGGCCCAACATACAGCTTTATTAAATTAATATAAATTATTACAAATTATTATAAATTGTCTTTCCAGCAGGAGCAAGGAAAAAAAGGGGAGGGAAAAAAGAAAACATATTTTAAGAAATGCACTGCAGAACCTGCTGCAGTAATGTGGAAGAGGAGCACTGCACACACAAAACCTCCAGGTCCATGGAACACCCTGGGGCTCCCCAGGTATTACAGCATCTCTCAGCCTGGCCAAATGTTTGACATCCTAAAACTCAGCTGAAAAACTCTTGGTGCTTTGTAGGAATCCTGTATCAGAACTGAAGAAGGGTTTGCATGCTGGAAACCTTGTCCATGTTTTTGTTCTCCTGAAAAGTCATTATCTCCTGCAAATCTTTCTCCTCAGAAAAAAAAGTAGTGCATGGATGTTGTTTGTTTTGGTGGGGTATTTTTTCACTTTCAGGATAGACTCACACAAGCAAAAGCCTCATTTCTGTTTTAACAGAACTCTGATGGATATAAAACCACTTGTAAACCTCTCTGCTTTCTGAAAAAGGAGCTAAGGGCTAACAAAGTTAATGTGGAAGAGGCCACTTTAAAAAGAAAATAAAAGATAAAGCCCAGCATGTGCCTAAGTATTTTGCTGACTGTGATGAAATTAGGCATATGCTTGAATGAAACAGGGCCAGAACATCCTCAGTCTCCCTGCTGGAAGGTTCATGGGGATGGAGGTGCCAAGGGAAGGTTTTTAAACAAAGCTGTGTTAAGTGAGTAATTCCAGTTTCCAGGCACAATCTGTTTATGAGGTAGGGAGCCTGGCCCGTGATAAACAGATGAACTCTTTGGAATTTTTTCATGCTTCCATTGCAAACTCTGTGAAGAATATCAGTTAAACCAGAAGTATTAAGAAAGCTGTCATTGTCATTGAAAGCTTGTCATATCTTCATAATATAAATTGTTATTTTAATTAAGGTTTCTTGATGCTGAAACTAAAACCATAATTCTGAACATAATTTAAATCAAAGTTTAAGACAAAAACCTGTGAGCTTTAACTTCTGTACCTCCAATTCTCCTCTCCATCCCACCCCCAGGGGGAAAAGGGGAGAGGGAAAGAGGAGGGACTGGTTTTAGTGGGAGCACTAAATTGGAGTACACCATTCCCAAACAATGACACTACCCTTTAAAAGAATGATGACTGAAATTTTGTTTTCTCTCTTTAAAGACAGAATAAGCAGAACTGCACTAACTGAGTTGTTTGTTTCCCGTGGAAATTGATGGTCCCAAAGGAATACAGGTAGCAGGGAGGCAGTGTGATTAAGAAATATATAGAAAATTTGCCCATGACTCACAGAATATTTGTAAAGAGACTAAAAACCACTTTCAGACAATGCAATTTAAAAATCTATGGTAATGAGTACCTTGGCACGCAGCACCTGTGGAAGGTAGATCTTCCTCATTGCATTTCTTTCTCCCAAATTTGCTTAGGAAAAAATGCTTGGAGAGAAGTAAAACAGCAATTACACCTCCCATTTTCTTTACTTTTTTTTTTTTAAGTTCCAAGATGCCTCCAGAAGATAATATTTTGCCAAGACACAAAAATTAACTTTTAAAAAAATGTAGCTCTATTTAGTTATTAGTGCTTATGCTGAGAAAGAGAAATTGTATTATGAAAATGCAATAAAAATCAGTGTGGTAGCTTAAAAAAGCAGTTCAAGGCAATGAGGGTGGTGAGTGGAGAGAAAAGGTGATCTCATGAATAAAACAAAGCCTGGAGTGTCTTTAAAGAAGGATGCATTATGTTGACACTCAAGTGAAGGATGCACTTGAAAGGAAAAGGTGCTGCTGGGATATCTGACCGTGGTTCTTTGAGACAAAGCTTGATTAAAAAATGGAGAGAACAGTCAATCCTCCATCAATGCAGAATTGTGTCCTGCTGCTCCCACACAATGGCTCCTTTGTGGGCTCTCTGCTCTGTGCTAAGCTCCAGCTCTGACAGGACAGGTATGACTTGGACTCTTGAAGATTTTGAATGTTGGGTTGTTTGGTTTTTGGTTTTTTTTTTTTTTTTTTTTTTTTTTTTTTTTAAACAGACTTCAGATCTCCTGAGCAACACAAAGGCTTAGCTTGTTCTGAACTGAGGTCTTTAAAATTCCCCTCAAGTATAAAGAGGAAAAATTAGTACTTTACTACCTGAAATACAAATAAAGCATCCTTTGACTACAATTATTGAACCCTGGCAAAATATTATTTTAAGCTGGGTAATCTGATGCCAGTTCCATGCCAAACACACTCAGGTCCTATGATAGTGATGTGGAAACTCCCTGGCTGAAGCAGGGGGTGTGTGAGGGGGAATTACTGCTCATGATAAAAGCAAAGGAATGCAGGCAAGCAGCAAGAAAGGAAAACACGATATTAATGCATTTCCCTTGTTGTTTTAACAAAGCCTGTTTATTGTGGAAGAAGAAAGATCTTCAGATTAGGAAGTCTCATTTCTGGATTAGGACAAGGCCACCATCACATCCACCAGCTTTTCCCAGAATATATTGTCATATATAAATGAAAAACTGTCATTGTCCTTTTGCCTGAATTATTCTCTTCCACTACAAACGAACTGCTGTCTTAAGTGAAATATAATTAAAATATTTCAACTTTCAACTTGCAAAAGTTTTATAGTTTCTGTTAAATAGCTGTTTGGTCTGGGCCAGACACTTGAGCAGACAAAGTGGGGTTGTCTGGACACCTGATGCCTGCCCTTGCTGTGTGTCTGTCCCTGCAGAGACCTGGCAGAGGTCCCTCAGCAGCTGAAGCCCCCAGAGTTCCACACTCATGCAAGAGGGAGCATCTTTGCCTTTGGACAGGGAGCTGTGCTTGCTGTGCATCCAGTGAAAATTGCCCTTTCCATGCATTTTGTTGAGTCAGCTCTAAGTACAAAGTGCTTGTTAGTTTTCCTATCCAATGCTGGATCCCACTCAACAAATAATGAATCATGGGTGTGTTGTGCTTCTCTCCTTTTTCACCTTTACCACTTACTAATTTTGGAACTTGCAGTTTATAATTACAGCTCTGAGCCAGGGTTCTTGGCTTGGAGAATGAGAATGTTTTAAAGGGAAGCTTAATAGCTGCATCTTGGTTGAATGCACCATTAAGAGTTTAGTCTGACCTACATTAAAAGCTTAGAAAACTTTTCAGTCTCCACATGAATAGAGGGCCCTAACATTGAGGAAAAGGCACATATTAATTTCTCTCTAAAACACTGGCATGTACAGAAATCAAAATGGAAGGGATTTTGTGGGACCTCTCAGTGCTTGTTTCAGCACCTTCTGTGGCAGTGCACTTGATCAGAGTTTATTCAGTGCCTGCTGCAGTAACCTGCTGCAAATTGGGCTGAGAAAACATTTTAAGTTGCCCTAACATCTCTCCTGAATGCCAGCCAATTAAAGGCCACTTCTAGATTATATGTTTAATTAGTTGCTAAGTAATATAGGTAAAAGAACAGCTGATAGAATTATTTGCAAGACTTTTCTGATGCTGCATAAGATTGTTCCTTCTCTTAAGCAGATATGAGGCTCTCTATTGCAGTCTGAATAACCTGTAAAGATAATGCGTTTAGATTGCTGTGTGTATAAAATGCACAGCATTTTACACAAATATATGATCCCTTAATTCTTCTCTCATATAGTTGAGTAAAAATTAGAAAGGAAATTGTCACGCAAGACACTCATTCTGATATAATGTGAAAATGTCTCTTTTGCATGCTTCAAGAAAAAAGGAGGTCCGGAATTCAGGAAAAAAGGATTTGTCTGTCATGTATAATTTGTTTATTACATAAACCTTAAGCCTAAACAATTATTTGCTTTACTTATATGACCATTTTTACACATATACACACATTTCTCTTCTCTGTTGTGAAGCAGATACTGGCATAGTCTCACTGTTTGCTTCCTCTCCAGGAAGAAGCTTTTTCATCAAGAGATGTCTTTGGTCAGGTTTTGAGCCTTTTGTCTTGCAAATTGTTCTGCTGCAGCCATTATTGCACCAAGTGGCCCTGCCAGTGGAACAAACTAGGAAAA
>VZRZ01003909.1:669953-682104 GCA_013398175.1 Climacteris rufus | reverse complement strand
CAGGAAAGACTTGATTTCAGTTTTCAACTGACTAAACCCCCATGTGTTGATAACTGGCAATCTGCAAGAACAACCGAGGAGGAATTATTTACACAGAATAGGGATTTTTGGTTTTGCTTGTTTGTTTTGGTGGGGGCCCTGGAGCTGGGCTGAGAATCCAGCACTCTAGCAAAAACAAACAAAGGAATTCTCTAGCATGATCATCTTTCCTGGCATTAATATTCAAGGATCACATCAGGTTTTGCAGTCACAGTGTCCAGATTTGGAGGAATATATTCATGAGCAAGAGAAAGGATGACATTCCTGCCAGGAAATGGACAGGATTTCCCAGTTTCTAAATATACATTTTCAGCACAGAAGTCCAGTTTCCAAATGCACAGCGAGCAAGTTTCAGGGAGTTTAAACTTACTGCAAGCACAAAAATACTCATATTTTGTATTCTTCAAGCCTACATCGAGGCAGCAGCTTCTTCTTCCACATGGAAAAGTCCAGGAAGTATCATTTTGTAGTGTTTTTTTCCTGTCTCATTAATTTCTCTTATCTTGTGGGATCAAATTCCTGTGTGCCAGTGCTGCTCCCTTTATGCAGAAGAGTCTCCTCCTCCTGCCTGCGTGTTTGTTTTTCTGGTCCTGTTACAAATGCTCAGCTCCAAATTCAGTAGATTTTTTTTCAGTGGGTCGGAGTCTGAGGTGAAGGTCTGAATTCTCAAGTTCAAACCCTGGAACTGTGCTGAGCTCTCCTCCTCTTGCTGGCAGGGTGCCCTGACTGCAAAATGGAATTGAAGATGAGGAATAGGGACACTGGAAAAGCAAATGCACTGAGGGGTTTGAGGCTGGATCAAAGTTAAGCTGTTTAAAGGCAGGCAAGTGCACTCTGATCCAAACAAAAAAAGTCTTCCCCCTCCCTTCCTCTCTATCCCTTTTGGAAACCCTGTTTTGAAGGGTACAGCACTGTGTGAACACTTTTTTTTTTTTTTTTAATTTTAACAGAGAAGTTCTCTGATAACATCTCAAACCTGGATCATTTATGTCAGGAATAAGGTAAGCTCAGTTCCTTAAAACAATGCAAGTCTTTGTGCCTGAATAAAAAGGGCTAAACTTAAATCCCTTTTTTTTTTTTTTTGGTCATCTTTGGCATGGTATATTCAGTTTTCTGCACATACCATCAGTGCTGCATCATCTAAAGAAGCAGGGCTGCTTTTCACATCCATTAGTGCATGGAAAGTTTTCCATGACACACTCAGAGTAGAGCACAGTGGCTTTTTAACATCTGATGTGTTCACGTGTGCCAGGGACGTGGAAGATGCAACTTGGAAAAGGTGAATAGAAGAATAGAATTCTTCTTCCCCCTGACCCTGGACTTAGAGTTGAACCCTCAGGCCACACAATTTTTTTGGTTTACAGTTCCCCAGAAGGCCTGAATGGGCAGATGAATTATTAAAGGCTCTTAGTGTACAATTAGCGAGATTTAATATGAACTGACCACTAATTTTCTCTAGATTGAGGATCTGTTTGGAAAGCTCTCCAGACTTTGAGATATTTGCTCACATGATGTGTGTAGTCTGAGACAGTACAGCAGATACAAATAAAAGCTCTTAGAACAGTGGACACAGAAGCATAATTCAAAAATAGCACACCACAAAACATTTGCATATGCTAAATGTCACTTTGAAGCATGGAGTGTGTAGGGGAATGATTTGTGAGTGCAGCATGAAAACAATGACTTTATTGCTGCAGAAAATTGCATTATTTTGAGGAAAATATTGTATTTTCACAATGTTTTATTGGATATAACCCAAGCAGCAAGAAACACCACAGCAACTGGCACTATATAATAAAAAAAAAAAAAAAGAGGTTTTGTTCCCAGCTTTAAATGCATTCCACAACATATCCAGACTATTTTTCTTAAAACTACATCTTCATCCTAGAGGGCACTTGCAGAAGGATATGACCCAAACAAAACCCCACACCTGTGACCTTTCTGTGCTGGTGTTTAGGTTTGCAGTTGGTGTTTGTGCCATACCACAAGTGCAACGAGGAGTGGCAGCACTGGTGTAAAACCAAAACTGCTTCAATATCACATTGGGGGTCTTTTGGAATTCTTCTGAGGAGAAGCTGATGACAAAACTGTTGGGATCCATCCAGCCAAATTACACAGTTGAGATGGGAGGATAAAACTGACCGAACACCACTTTCAGCATCCTGGCTGAAGCATTCTGCTTCAGCATCCTGGCATCCTTTACCCCCTGTACGCTGTGCTATAAGCTCAGCCCTGCTTCAATTTATATCCAGCTGCCAGACCCTTCCTTCAGGCCATTTTTTTCCAGTCAGTTTTGCCTCAAAACCAGCTGGCAAACTGCAAACCCAGCAGTATTCACTGGAGAGATGCTCCTTTGTCCAGAGTACCCCTGTCCTACAGCCAGAGACTCCCAAAATGAGGGAAGTTTTAGGCACTACCAAAGCCATATTTGCTGAAGAGTCTTCGTGCTCCCAGCTTGGCACAGAGCATCCCTGAAGGATGCCAGGCTTGGAGCCTTTTCTTGCCTGTGCATTGCAAACAGGGACACACTGTGGACTTCAGGCACTGCTGGGAGAGTTCAATAATGTGCCAGAGCTGCTGAGTTGCACATAAAACAGCAGGGAAAGGATGGGAGGCTGCAGAGGAAGCAGCAGTGGGAAGTGGGATGGCCCAAACCAGCTGAGATAAAACTTCCTGAGGTGGAGTCACTGGTGATACCCAGAGGCATGAACACCCCACCTCTGATTTCCTTGACAGAAATAATTTTTTTGCACTGATGAGTTGGTAAATCCCATTAACTCTTTCAGGCTTAAGAGGAGTTCTTATTTTTAAGCCTTCTAACATCTGTTGCACATTTCCTACTTATAAAAATTTATCTGTCTTAATTCATTAACTGATACTGTCTATGAATCATTATTAACATTGCTGGGGACTGACATTACAGCACAGAAATCCAAGAAACTTCCGTTTCACATATAGAAAATCTGCATGCTCCAGGCTTCTCTTCCCTTTTTATTTAAATTATAAATCATTTAGAAGAGACAAAAGAAAAAAGAAGTCATTCTGAACTGAAGGAGCCTTTTAAAGTGGATGATGTTCTGGTTTATGATGGTTTTAATGCTCTTTAGGGACTGAACTTTCACTTTGGGTCAAATCTTTGCCTTTGGGTCAAATCTTTGCCAGGGTATCTAAGTCCAAGTGGCACCCATTAAAACTGATATTAGTCCTGCAATGCAAAGGGATGCAGAGAGCATGGAATTAATCAGTTTTTCTTCAGTCTTTTGCATTTCCTGGCCTGATGTACAATGTCCAGATACTGAATATGTCTACCCTACCCAGTTCTTTCTCATTTCCGTGGCACCAAAGGGAAAACAGTGATTTAGGCATCAAAATAAAAGTTGCTACATATTTGTAAAATATATTTAAGTAGCACACCTTATTTCAGTGGTTTTTGAGCTGCTGGAATTCTGTCACTTACTGAATAATTCCTTTATGATGTTGTTTTTCAGCCAGGTTAAGACTACCACAAGACCTGCATGCAGAGGTGTATATTTAAGTACCAGTCCTGTTATTTCTGTAGTTTTCTAATATTTCCCTTTTTGAGATGTAAAATTAATAGATTAAATCTAATATATTCATAGTAGGCACCTTAGGATAGTAAATTAGATATACTTAGCCTGGTGTACTTGGATTACTTTTCTGGGAATAACTTCTTTCCTAGATGTATGATGGAAGAAATGTGGGATGGGAGAGTTATCAGCATAAACAAATGTCCTGTAATTTACCTGCAGGTGGGCAGGAGCCTGTGGCTGACAAAAGGTCCCTTGGTCTTTATATACCCACCATTAGATTATTTATTATTATTATTTTTATATAATATATAAAATATATAATATATTAGATATAAATATTATTTATTTTCAGGATGTGTTCAGTGGGATTTTTTTGTTTGGGAAGTCACAGGACAGCACATCTTCCCACCTGCTCATACCATGGTCCCTAATTTCTTCTCTTGTATCATCCAGATGGTTCTGGTGGGCAGGGATGCTGCCAGTATCAAACAATGCCCACTCTGCAGAGAAAATAAAAGTTCAGAGAGGCTGGCACGTTTTTTCCTTGTTTCTGAGGTAATGGGGGAATCTGAAACCACAATAACAGAATGGGAAAAACATGGGAATTTAGGAACGAAAAATGTTTAGAAGAGTCAAAAACTGTGTAGAGAGAGAGTCCCATGACTATCCCTCATTTCTTGTAGTAAGAGCTGGAGCAGTGTGGATGTTTCTAAGCTGCTACATGTTCAGGTGTAGTCTTCGCTAGAATTTCTCAGTATTCTGCATTTTCTATACAAGAGTATGCTTGTAAAATGGGGAAAATTGAAACTAAAATACTTTCAATTATAAATAAATTTTCCTTTCTTATTTATTTATTATTTCTCTGTATGGATGTGGTTCCCTTTCTCTTTAAAAGAAACCCAGAAAATAAAATTCTCTCCTTTATAGAAAGAAAGGAAAAGCCTGACAAAAAGGGTGAGAAATTGATATTTTCTCAAATGGGATTTGCACCTCTAAGATGAGGAAATTTACATCTAAGACTTGTGCACTTTTAAAGAATTATTTAAGTTCTGTGAGGAGTCTCTGGAAAGACATTGCTCTCACTTTAACAATTAGAATTAGGCTTTCTTAGACATGCTCTACAAAACATCTCTTTTTTAATGCCTTGCATGGCTTTTTAGTTATTTTTGACGACACTATCCACAGTCATTGCAACAGAGATGAAGAAGAAAATATTTTGGTAGTTGAATTCTCCAAGGGGGATTTCAGAATTCAAAATTATTCTGTTTTCTCTTTGACTAAGCACAGTCACAGCACTGCTTGTCTTCTTCAAAGGGAGCTTAATTTCTTTTTTTTTTTAGATTTTTTGCTAGTTGTTCTCTGCCCCTCTTGCCCATAATGAGGGTGTTGATCACTTGATTAGCAGGAAACATTAATTACAAAGCTTGATTTCTCAAGTTGATGCTTTCCAAGGATCTATGACAACTCTCTCAGCCATCATTTCAGAGGGGTCCCCAGAGAATTCCACTGACAAAGAACACCATCATCATTCCAGCTTTTATCCTGGATATCTTGAGCCTTCCACCACAAGATGAGATCAGACTTTCCCATAATATCCCTCATGGACAAATTCTTGCCAAATGTGTGCTCCTAGGTCTGTGTAAGTGCTCAGGGCCAGCACAGCAATGCAAGGTGCTCCTAATTTTCCTTGTAAACACCTCATCAGCTGTTCCAGGTTGTCCTGAAATGCCCTGAGCATGGAGATAATAGTTTTATCAGAGGTAGGACATGGTTCCATCTGCTGCTGTCAGGCTGATTTACAGAACTGGAAAAGCTTCTGTTCTTTCACTTTTCCTCCCAGTGATCACCACACCTATTAATGAAATGTACATTTCAGGGCAGTTTTTCCTCATTGTTCAAGGTTAATGAACCAGCATAAGTGTTACTCTGTTGAATTTGAAGCAAATTACAAAGATCCATTACTTTAAAAAGAATTCATGATCTTCTTTTTCCCCAAGTCAGGCAAAGGCAAAGGCAGGGATTTATCATATTCCGTTGACATCACAAGACAAGAGTTACCAGAAGGAATTTTCAAAAAAATAATACAAACAACTCAGGAGAGAAATCTGTTTCTTTGGTAGCACTCATTTCCTTATTAAACAGATTGTAGTACCTGCCTTAAGAGTTATGATGTTCTAAGTAGTTATGGCAAAATACTTTCAAGAATTGTGCAATACTGGGCCATGAGAATTTAGAATTTCGTATAGAAAAAAATAGGATGGCCTAGCAAACCCACCTGTAAAACACTAGACAAAAACATTACATAAAACTATAGATAAGTTGACTGTGAAATTCAGAATTCTCTCTGTCATCATCTTTCCCTGCTCTGTTAAACTCTTCTGAAATCTGTGAATGGAAACTTGGAATGCAAAATACCCTCAGGCTGCTCCAGGGGAGGTTCAGGTTGGACATGGGGAAGATTTTCTTCAGTGAAAGAGTGGTCAAGCATTGGAAGGAGCTGCCAGAGATGTGGTAGAGTCACATCCCTGGAAGTTTCTAAGAAACCACTCAGTGCTCTGGTTTAGGTGACGTGGTGGTGTTTGGTCAAATGTTGGACTCGATGATCTTGGTGGTCTTTTTCAGCCACAGTGGTTCTATGATTCACTGACAGGTGGTCCTCGTGCTCTTCAGTGGTGATTACTGTTTATTAATGTCCCTTCTGAAATATTTCAGGTTTTTGAAACCAAAAGAAGCCACTTATTCTATAAAGACTTCAGTTACTAAAGCAGACCCAGGATTTGCTTGGGAAGTGGTTTTGGGTGTCACCAACTCCACCTAAATCCCTGCAATTTCACTGCAAGTGTGGCCCACCACATTCCCGTGAACTTTTTGTTACACAGACAGGTATTTTTTCACCAGCTATTCACCAAAGTCAATGGCCTTGTTAAAATAAAATATTGACACATTTGTGGTCACATTTGAGTTGGAGAGTCCAACAAACCTGTCTTTACTACTGGTTTTTGGTAGTATCTTTACTATCAGAATTTTCTTCTGATGAACCATCTGGTCACACCCTTATCACTGCCTGTTCCCCTGTTATCTCCTGGGAATGCCTTTAGAAGGATAATAAAATCTATCTGTATGAGCATAAAATACACATTGATGGAGAAAGAATGCTGCACACAAAGAGGTTTTCCAGCCATATTAAGGGGAAACAAAACATATCTAACAATATTTTTTCTCCAGTCTTCATCTGGAGGCACCATTTTCCTAGACAGGAAAACACTGCAGAAACTGGCTTTTGCAGGGAAACTTTGGGCCAATGCATAATCGAAATTTATTTACCAACAGGCCCATTCAGTATTTTCTGGCTATGTCCTGAGACATTTCTATGATTGTTCATTTTTTTTTCCCTTTCTGTGAAGCATCCAGAGAGGTTTGATATGGGGAAAAATAACTTGGATGTGATGGGCAACAATTACACCCCATTATGGACTGTGCTCCATAATGGAGATTAATCTGCAATGGGAGGATGCCTGTTGTGAACTCATTAGATTCTCTCTGCTAGCTGGGAATGGAATTCCAATAAAAATAACAATAACTCTCCTTTCCACCCTCCCCCAGTCATTTCAGTACTCAGGGAGTAGGTCTCCAGGGATATCTGCATTTCCCTGTGTTTCATTATGTTAAAGAAGCATTAAATCAGCCCTTTTTTGAGGTTTTCTTATGATGAGAGAGACAGAAAGGGCAGGTAAAACTGTAATAGAAAAAAAAAATAAAATAAAGGAGTGTGAATGTCATATCAGCCCTCACATTTGCTTTGCTTTTCTTGACTATTATCTGTTCTATTAAAAGTGGATTTTATGCAAAATAAAACTGGGGGAGAGGCAAACTTTTAAACCCAACTTTTTAAATGCTGTGAAGAAAAAAATCACATTTCCAGCACCAGCAAGCAGGATTTGGTTATTTGTGCCTTATGCTGTACCAAATTAAATATTCTCTGCCTCAGTCTAGTTTGGAATATGTGGATAAACTACCCTCCAACATCCAGTAACCCCAGTACTTCTTCAGCTGATGTCATCTTCACAAAAACTAAGGAAGGGAATCTAAAAATCCAGTATCAGCACTATTATTTTGGATATTAAACTTGCAGCTGGTTACAGTCAACTTCCCTGAAATAATTCAGGCTGCTTCCAAGACTATTTATAAGCCAACTGTTTCAGATATTAGGTGCAACAGTTTTTCTTTGCTTATTTCAGCTGGAATTATTGGGTTTTATTAAAAAAAAAAAAAAAAACTTAAAAAAACACCAAGCCATCCCTTTAAAGCACTGCTTTCTTTGGATTTAGAAAAGCTTGCTGTCGTAAGAGACATCAGGTTCAAAAAGGCAAAGAGATTGTTTTTCATCAGCATTGTGACAGTTGTTAGGAAAAAAAAGAAAAATCCAGAGGAAAGATTTATGGAAAAGAAGAAAAGGACAATTTTATCAGTGAATTTTGTTTACAGGCTGATAAACAGAGCTGCTATCTGGCCACTGGAATCTCTGCCTGTGTTTGGGGGAGATTGAGCACATTTACATCCCTGCTGCAGAGGCTGGAGGGTTGCACGTACACAGGGAACTCTCCTGCCTTTCCTTCTTGGCCCTGGAGCTGAGGCTGGCACAGAGGTTTGCAGTGAGAAGGCAACTCCAAGGCTGCAAACTGCATCAGCCCTGGCTCTTTCAGCACACCTCATCTGAAACTGGAACTATAATTCCTCTTGCACTGTGAAGTACCACACATCTTTTAAAAATATTAAGAAAATTATTCAGAGGTCTTACTCTACTGAGGCATTGTTGGAAAATAAACACGCCCTATTTGTAGTATTGGACTTGTTTTTGATTTTGGTTCTCTTACAGTTTTAGTGCTGCCCAGTAATGATCTCTTTTCAAGGTTGAATTAAAAGTTGCACTCCTGTTTCTGTCTTAGCTGATTCTCCCACTGTGGCTTTGTTATCTAAGTGCCCTGCACAGCAACAGAAAAGACAGCAGTGAGTGATATTTTCCAGGTGTGCTCTCTGGATAAGAGTCAATGGGAATCTGCTCAGTGTAGAGGAGCTGTTCCCTTACAGGGTTTAAATTGAAACATGTTAAATAAGCATAACATTAACTGGAAAAAAAGGATTTAGAATATGACTTTTTAGGTACCCTCAGAGTTTATAATATAATGTGGCTGTGTAAAAGCATTTTAAAGTGTTTTGCACTTGAGAAGCCTTTGCATCATTAGGCATGAAGAGATAAACCATCAGCAGCAGGAAAATTTAGTGTCCCCAGCAGCCACTTGCAACATTTTGGTAAATGTTAGGATTTCACTGACTCAATGCATGCTTGGTGTCACTGCTTAAAATCACCCTGTGCTTTATGTTCTATTTTTCTTCTTTCCTTTTTATCTTATGTTTTGCTGGGACTAATGAGAACCACATCTCCTGAACTAGTGTTTAAGTAGTGTTTACAGTGGTGGAAGAAAATTCTTAATCCTTATTTTATTCCAAATGTCTTTTTAACCCTGTTCACAAAGATGCCTTCCTGATCCCTTCCAAAAAGGCCTCTTCTCAGCCTTTTCTCTTTTCCCTCTCATACTTCAGAAGTCTTGCATGTAAGTATTTATAAAGACATAAATATATAGATATATGAACACAAAAATACACCAAAAGAAGCTGTGGAACAGCCATGGCTGTGGTTGATTCACACCCAACACGTGAGCTCCTGGAGCTGGTGCAGCTTTCTTTGCTATGTATAAAAGGCAGGACACCCCAATATTACTATAATTAACTGTAATTAAGAGAAGGTGATGGCTGCACAGGGAGACCTGCTCCGGTGAGAGGAGGGGGGAGTGAGTGAGCCCCTCATGGTTGGGGAGTCTCTGTGGAGCACGAAACTGGGGAGCACCATTCCTGAATATATCCCAGATTTAGCGTCTTGTCCCTTATTAAACACTCAGTGCACATAAATCCCATTATTTCCTTCTTGGTTAGCTCAGGGAACTCTGTTAACTCAGGACACAGTGTACTAAATTTCAATAAGCTGAGAAAACATCTTCAATGGAATAACATCCTATCACTAACTTCCCCTGTCATGGAATTCCCTTCTGATCTTGCACTTGATCATGGAAGGGTTAATGAAGAAGCAAGGAAATCACGAGCTCTCACATGCATATCTGCTTTGTATGAAGTGTGTAAAAAAAATCTTCAAAAACTTTTTAATTTTTGTACACCAGTATTTATTTTTCTCCTTCCGTGTTCTGTCCTTTTTCTGATGGGGCTGAACTCGTAGTGCTGCTGAAGCCTGAGCTCAGGTTTGAACTTGAGGATATTCCCAAGTACTTTGAAAAGTGTGTATTTACTAAATTGAAGCTTGAATGACAAGAATTTCATGATGTCACCATGCTAAAATGCATCAACAGCAATATGTATCATGCAGCAAGAACCTGCAGACAATTAGGATGTGGGAACTGCTTATGAAATAGTTCAATCAACAAATGAATAATGTACTTTGTTTGCTACATTATTGTTAATGTGTTATTGGTATTGACAGTGTAACTCTTATTTATTTTTTAACATTTAAGAGCAAGTGGTCAAATGTTAGAAGTTGTTTTCTCTTGGATCTACACACACCTTGACACTGTTCTTCTTCACCCTTCACCTCTCCCCCTGCTTTTTTTTCCCCTAAAATTTATTTTCCTTTGTGTAAGTTTTTTTTTTTTTCACTGAAATAACTCTTCCTGCTTGTATCTAGAATTGGAACTAAATGCAGAAGCAAGATTTTAGGTCTTGCAGAAAACAGGTTGTGGTGATTAGGAGGTACCTTTTATTGGGACTTTAAATGAGAACCCTTTACCTAAGGCACTAAGAAGTTTTGAATAAAAAGAATCCAAATCAAAGCACTTTGTGGTAGAACAAGAATAACTTTGCAGATAGAAGTGTTGAATATAAAGAACATGTGCTGCAAGAACTAAATGATTACATGTGTTAGGTTGCTCCAGTTGCAAACCCAACAATTCTGCAGAAACCACCATTTTTGTCCTTGATTTTCATTTCCAGCAGGTGCCTCCTTCAGGGAAAGGTGAGGGATTCCTAAAAGTCAGAGTGGAAATAGTTAGAAATAGTTAGAAATTATAAAAGACCCCCAGGCCTTTTAAAATTAAACAGACATTCCTGAAGCTTAAAATATCATTTAAATGATATTTACAATTTTAAATATAATTTACAATTTTATTTAAAAGTAGAGGTTTCTTGTCAGGAACTCTTTTGTTATGATTAGATGGCCAAACTAATACTGCTAGCTATTGATAATTTAAGGTCTGATCAACAGATTGGCTTTGAGGTAATACAATTGAATTTGGTTAAACATTTGTTTGATAGCCCACCACATATGATGATGGTGCATTTCCCACAATAATTTTAGATTATTTACCTTAAAAATATTAAAAAACAAGTAAACAAAACAACAAACTCACAGCATCCCCCCCAAAAAAACCCTCAACCATGAAAACTTGAAGCCTGGTCTGACAAATTCAAAGTCCAGGACAATCATATGGGAGAAAACCAGAGTAGGACAAAGGATGTCCAAAGACTTCAGGGCAGGTCATGGAAAATGTCACCTGTCCTGACCTTGATTGTGACCATTTACAATTTTTACAAGGCTCATTTTGGTTTTAAAGAATGCAATAATAAAAATTTCAGCTTCCTGGAACTGGATATGAGAAGACCCTTTCCTTGGAGACTGTGCTGCTTGCACAGTAAATAGGATTTGTCATCTGTAGTTTCTGCACTAAACATGAGTGGAATGTTTAATATTGTAACTAAATAGAACATAAAAGTTGCTTTCTTCTTAGGCAAAATAAAAAGAATTGTTGATGATATAAGAACTGCTTGATTATATAATGTTTCAATTTTTTAGAAAGTAATTTTCTTTTTTCTTGTAACTTTACATGATAATTATTATGAATATTGTCAACTTTTACAGGTTCAAGCACCAAAGTGGATTTCAATGGTTGCAGCTTTCAGCTCAGAACAGCACTATGGTATGTGACAGCCAACAGGAACTCTTCCAAACATGCTGTCCTTGCTATACCAGGCCAAATCTGAACTCCAATAAATTCCTTTGAGACCTCCAAAATGCCCATGAATGCTGTTTTTTTCTGAACTAGGTTCTTCACATTTCTTTTTACAGTCCACCCATATTGGGTAGTGAGGGCAGCAGGTGGGTTTGCAGAATCCTACATAATGAGGGTTCAGAAAACCTGTATATTTTTAAGTCCTCCTACAAATAAAAAGCATATAGAGAATTATGCATTTCTACTACAGAATTTATAATTGGATTTGAAATAGTCCAGAAGGGAGTTCAATCAGCTCTTTCTCTCTCTGTTTCATACTCTTCATAATCTTCCTTAGTTTTTCAAGGATGGTTCTCTTTTGCTTTTGAGAAGCATCTGATAAGTCATGAAACTGCTACTCATGCTTCCTAAAGCCCATGGATCTCTTCACTTCTTTACTTCTTTCAAATGCAATTGGCTGCCTTGTCCAGGGCTTCTCTTTTTTTTTTT
>VZRZ01003909.1:648307-663503 GCA_013398175.1 Climacteris rufus | reverse complement strand
TGTTTTTTTTTTTTTTTTTTTTTTTTCCCCCTGGACTGGTTTCAATAGGTGAAGGGTGTGGTGCTCTCACTTGAAGTTTCCATTGAGTGTGTTCAGTTCTCTCTGGAATCATAAACTGCAAGTTAAAACTGGATTTATTTGTACTTAAGAATATGAATTTTGTATCTGTAGCTGCCTATACTTGGTGTCTTTATTTTTCTTCTAAATCTTCACCTAAACCCTTTAAAAAGTCACATTTATCTAGCAGTTTAAATCTGTTGTTCTTGAATGCCTTTATTTTCTTTAAGGAACCCTTACCCAATAATTCTTCTGCATCCTTTATTTATAATAATTTTAGGGGGTTTTTTTCTAAATAATAATAAAAATGTCATAGAAAAGTAACAAAAACAAGCTGTGTGGGATTTGGTATACTGATAACTATTTAATTTGAATTTTGAAAGCTAATACATAAACAATTGTAATTAGTTTTTAAATTTGGACTTGAGAGGCATCAATAATTTATAGAAGCCCTTTTTAAATCAATGAGAACTGGTAATAATCAGTTAAGAGTAGAGAGCTGACATAGATAATTTAAAAACCCTTATCTACATGAGAGAATCAGGAGCTTTCTGGGGAACAATTAATGTTCTCACATTTTAAAATGAAATATACCTAAAACTCCCTGCTCACTTGAGATGGGGATGAAAAATCAAGTTTTTTATATACATAATTGATATATACTGAAATTATCTAGAAACTTTCTAGTTCATCACAAAATCATTTAGCAATTGAGCCAAATGAAAAACTTAAATTCATTTTTCTTTCCCTACTGTGGCGAGGTGTGAATTGTCATTCCATTATACTCAGATTTTTCTCCTACAAGGGAAAAAAAAATTGATGTTTTCTCTTACTCCTGCAGATGGAATTCCTCAGTATCCTATTTGTGGTGCCAGGAAGGCTCTGTGAAATACTGTGGTGATCTATGCTCTAACAAGTGCAGACTCTCTGCTTCTATAGTTTATATTTTTCTGCTATGTCAAATATACATGAATAACAAATTACAAGTTTCTTTCCTAGTGTTTCTACAACAACTAGTAAGGAAAAAAGTCCTTGAGAACTACTAGTGTGCAAAGAAAGCTATAACAACTTGTGGGGCTCATTGTGGTTATGAAAACACCTCTAATTTCTGTTGGTTATCATGGTCTAATTTAGTTGTAAAGAATTTTTTATATAATCATGTAAAGATAAATTCTAAATTAGAAATTATAAAATACGCTGAGTAAGGAGTAAACCATCACTGCTTGGTTTCCTGTTATGCAGTTATTTCCATTCATCAGAACAGAAAAATAAGTCTAGACAAAACTCCATTTAATTTTAGAATATTATTAAGTTTCTGCTTGGGCCGGAGAGCACACATTGAATTTTGGGACACACTGGTCACATTTTGAGAGAACCTGGCCAATCTATTGTTTTAGGTGGTGAGAGCAGGAATCCTTAGTGGCCTTGATTTACAGCTGCATTAAATTTTGGCAGTCTTAGTTATGCTTCACTCTGAGTCTCGGGATTTATTCAACCCAGAACTCAAATTTAAACTCAAAACTTATGAATTTTTATGAAAACAAACTGAGAAAACATCAGAGAAGATCCCAGTGCACTGAGATGGCACGTCAGAGGCAGCAAGTCTCATTATTAATTTCCTTTTTTCTTTTCTCCCTTCCACGCCATGAGACAGCTGCAGTAAATCTTCACAAGTTTTGCATAATGAAGTGAGTTGAGTCAAAGTTTTATGTTTTTTGAGACATCCATGTAGCTGATTAAAAAATCTCAACTAATTCACTAAAATTTTACAATTTCCCGGTCCTAGATATTTCTCCTTTCCCATCTCCACCTCATTTTTCTTTTAAATGCCCCCTTCCCTTTTCTGTGTCACTATGAAAGAACAGCAGGAGAAAGGAAAAAAGGAAGACACACAAGCTCTCCAGTCTAGAAAATCCAGTTTAAAAAGTATTTTTTGCAACTGTTTCAGTCAGCTTGAACTTTGAACAATTGTCAAATAATTGTCAAAACTCCTCTTGAAAGGCTGGCAAATAGACGGGAATAGAACAAATAAAAGGATAAGGGACTTTTGAAATGGACAATATAAGAAAGAGTTTATAGTGAACCTACAGCATGATGGAGGCCTGCTAACAGAATTTTTGAGGCAAATAAAAGACAATTAAATATATGACAGGTATATAAAGCATAATAGAACTTTTCCTCTATTTCGTGAAATTTATGGATAGATGGCCTTGAAGAACAGAGCAACTTGAAATACAGGAGTTGAAAATATGAGCATTTTTCAGTGTTTCTCTTAGTGACAGTTAGAAAAGGTGTCAAATTTAATGACATTGAGTGGATTTCTCTTCTCAACAACTTGCTTTGGTTTCTGGGTGTTGAAATAAAATGACATGAGGGCAAGGTTAGGCTACCAGCTGAATCTCTGGCACATGCCAAAAATGCAAGGTCAGGACAGTTTTGTTTTGTTTTTTCAGGCTTTCACCGAGGGAGTTTTGTGAGTCTCAGCTTCCTTGGAGAGGTGTGTGCTGTGGTAGCTGCTCCTGTGGGATCCAGATGTGGGTTGAAGGCCAATCTCAGCTAAGAGGGGACTTTCCATGAGACAAAATGATTAATTGAGGCTTCTCCAACTCTGACATCACAGTTCAGGCGTGGCTGTGGCTGAAATCCTGGCGTGCAGAGCCCACCAGGGCTTCAGGCTCTGAACACCCTTTGCACTGCACATTTTCCAGCCAGCAGGTCTTTGTCTCACACAGGGCTGCCAGCACAAACACTCTCACACCTTTGGTGAGCAGAGGAAACCTCCCTCCCCAAGTGCTCTGAAAAGAAGTTGTTATGGAGAGGCAGCTCTCTGGGCAGATTTACAGGGCTCTGCTGGGAATCCCTGTTGAATACCTGGCTGGCAGCTGACACCTGAGCTGGGCAGGCTGCACACAAATCACTTTGCTGGTGAACTGAGAGCCTGAACTCCTAAAATATAGCAGTACAGAAGTGAAGATCTTGATTTCAGGAATGAAAGCACTGTGTGCTGTCCAGTGTGAGCTGTCATCTGTGGGTGAAGGGCTTTTTCAGACAGCATCAGGTCAAGGTGTGCAGAAAATGCACATCAGAGCATCAGTGGAATGCTACATAGAGCTGGTCACTTTTTGAGTGGTATTTCACATGTGAAAAAGCTCATATGGCCACAGATTTGCCAGGAGAAAAAGCTCTTGGTTAAGGTTTAAAATGAACCTTTACCACAGGCTTACAACTTAGGTAAACACTTGACTTTCACTGATTTCCTCATCTGTATGACAAAGGATGTGTAGTTAGACAGTAATTGTAACAAAAGATGCAGTTTTCTTGTATTGCAACAGAGAAGAGGATAGCAAGTGTGATCTAAATAGAAAAAAAATGCACATACCTGCTTAATAACAGGAAATAAATCTTAGCTCTTCCATTTTATCCAGTTAATAATATAATCAATATCTCTGGTGTTCATATACCTGCTGCTTGGATTTTATTATGGCAGAGATAGGTGGAGCTTGTAGAAGGAAAGCAAAGTCAAGGATGTAATATCTGTAACAGCTTTTGAAAAGAGATCTCTAATTTTGTCTTTCCTGGGATATGGAAGGATTATTTTAAATTTTCCATAATTGCTCATAGATTAATATTAGTGTCCTAGAATATGTTGTTCCAAAAGGGCACTTATTTACCACTTATTTACCACTTACAGACAAGAATTATCTTTCTCTGGTCTTTCAGGGTTTTGTGCATTTGTAGAAAGACACATTTTTAAGACCAAGGCTTTCTGCTTGAATATATTTATGTTCTGTTCTCTGATTTAAGTCCAGGTTATATTTCTGGTATCTCACGTGTTGTCATTATCCACAGAGTTGTGCATCTTGTAAGATGCAGTTAGAAACATTACAGCACAGCAAGTTGAAATTGTCATTGAAAAGTTCAGACTACTTGTCTGTCTGTACCTTCACAGAAACAAATAAATAATTACTAATATTATAATTATAATGTCTATTCAAACAAAGAAAAAAACCCTAAGCCTCTGTCCATGCTATTCTGCTTCTTTTCTCTGTCATTTGCCAATCAAAACTAAAAACCTGCCATCAAAATAACTGTTACTTGCAAGTACTTTCAGCAGTTAATATCCTCATTTTGCAATTCATTTCCCTAAAGACTACCAGTGCAGGATAATTCTTATGACCTGCTAAGCAACTCCTTTATTAAATTTTCCTTGTTGATTAATTTGTTAAATCCTTTTCTGTGGCTGTAGTTATTGTTGTTTTGTTTGGGGTTTTTTAAATTTGGGTGGGGTTTTTTTCCCTCTTTGTGAGAGAACCTTTCCTCAGAAAACTAAGCAAGGCATTTCATTTAGTTTGCCACATGATGATGCTGGGTGTTATAAAGAAAAATTATTCAGAATTCTTTCACCACAATAACTGAGCTGGAGCCTGACTCCTGATTTGTTCTGTGTAATCCAGGCCCTGGTAGGCACTGAGTCAGCAAAACAGCTTCTGTCATCTTCCAGTTCCTGAAATCCAGACCTTTTTTCCTTTTTAAATAAAGATTAATGATCAAAGAAAAAAAAAAGGACAATTTACTATCAGCTAGTGTTTATTACCAATTAGTATTAATTATAAGGTGGTGGTTATTTATTTCTAAGATTAAATTATGATACCAGTGAAACTTATGGCTTGGTTCTTCTGGGCCCAAACACTTACTAATCTTCTTAACTTTGATGCTTTCCCCTGAAATTATCTACAATAATTTTACTTTGCACAATATTCATAAATGTATCTGGAAAATACTTGTTTGTACCTAATATTTTCTATTTAAAAAAAAAATCTAAGAATTAACAGTTGAGACCTGTCATGAACTAAAATTTCTTCATTATTTTATGTTTAAGCAGCTCTGAAGTAGTCTGTGTGCTCTTAGGAAAATAATTCTGCTGGTTTTTATGGAGTCAACTCACTAACAACTTTCCCCCATTATAATTATAATTATAATTAATTGTAATACTCCTATTAGTTCTCACTGCCCTGTAGAGAACTATATAAGTGTGAGAAATCACCACAGTCAGATAATTATGGCATATGATAACAGAAGGGTTATCTAAACTATCTTTGGGTTTGGTTTGGTTACTAAACTACTTCTCCAGCAGCTTTACCCTTGAGGTTCATCACAGTCTTGCCATTTTAAGGGAACACTCAAATTCAAGTGGCACTGCTATGAAAGGACCTTTATGCTACCAGCAGTGCCTTTCAAACAGGCAACCACTTCCTAAGGTGCAAATGTTATTAAATAAACAAACTTTCAGCTTTTGAACAGAATGGTACCTTTAAAAAGGCAGAAACCTTTATATTGCACAAAACTTGTCTAAGGAAATGTGATCAAATACATATGCCTTTTGTAAAAAGCAAGCAATAAAGCAAACAAACAAAAATCAGAATGCTTCCTGAAACTTGGGAGAGACCTCCATATTTCAGGATTTCTCCACAGGAGAATTGGGGAATGAATTGATGCAGATTTTCAAAAACAAAGACATTGAATTGCTATTGCATCATGTCGTGGACCAGTTAGAGGGAACAGTGTCATTCTCACGTGTCTATAATAAGGTTTGATAAAGATTTTTGTGTCCAGATTTGGAAGATTTGAACATCAGAGAGACTGGATACAAAAATCAAAATATGATTAGGACTCTGGATGTGAAACAGTAAAATAATGAATAATGACACTGAAAGTTAATTCGTAAAATTGATGAAAGAGAATTTTTTTAATAAACTTTTCCAGTATGTATTCAAATCTTGCATGAGAAGGCATAAGAAAATGTTGACAGAGATCTACCTGTTCTAAGACTTACAGCAAGGTATTTATTTAACTTTGCTTTAATTTATGAGGAAGGGAGGGAGATCAGGAAAAGGAAGAGAGCAGACTTGACACCTTGGGTCAATTTTTGTTCCTTCAGGGGTGGCCCAACAAAGCAATAAATGTTGACATTTTCAGTGGAAAAAAAATAGTCTTCTGTGTAAGTGAAAGACAAGTGGGAGGAAATGAAAGCTAAAAAAAAGCCCTTGGAATATTCTCTTGGGATTGAAGGAATTGAAAGGAGCCATTCAGATGGGTAAGGATGTGGATTGAGAGGAACTCTTTCCTGTTTGTTGAACTCTTACCTGGCTACAAACTTGAGAAAGAAAACAAAATAAAAATTTATATTAAACAATAATTTGAGTTGCCACATAATAGATACATCCAGAAACAATGTCAGCTTTTACAGACCAAAAAGAACATGCAGTACAAAAAGCTACACATCTGCTGACCAGTGGGAAACCACTCATCTTCTGAGAGGGATGAGTCTGTTCAGCCCCAAAACAGAACACCCATTTAATTTTCAGAAATATTCTGGGTTTGTAAAATTGCATCCATCACCTGTTTATCCTTGGATTTTCAGTGTCATCATTGACTTCAAATATCTGATTTCAAAGCACATTGGGAGTAAATAGGACATAGTCCCTTGTGTTCTCAGAGTGTCTCCCAGCAGGAGCCTCCTTTAGGGCATGGCAGGTTTGCTCTGTCACAGTGCCAAGGGTGGTGGGCACCACCCTCTCCTCACACCACTGGCGTGGTACTGTTGTTTTCATCACCACTCAGATGAAACCATGGCTCAGGAAGCTGTTGCAGCTAACAGAGGTTTCAGCAGGTGCTTACACCCCTTATTTGAGTGCACTTGTTAATTAAACGTGAGATGACAGCAATAATCTGACAGGAGACAGGGCATTAAGCCTTCTGCCAGCTCCTGATCAGAAGAATGGCAGTGTTGAACTTATATGAGAAATATTAGACTCCAAAGACAAATTTTAAAACCACTCCTAAAGAACCTATATATCCATGAAGACACAATTTTATGTATCCACTGTATCTCTGGAACAAACTAGATCAGACAAGGTTTGTGGTGAAGAGAAGAGAGGCTTTCACCTTCATTTCTGGGGAATTGGTGATTATTGATGTCAGGAGAGGCCGCCTTTTGCTGTGCTTCATTTCATGACAATAGTCACTCATAACTGTGTCCATCCAGCCTTCCTGCTAAACTGACAATGGGAAAGCCACTCCACTGTGGAATTGCCCTGTTGAATTGTTCTGTTCTTTAGGGAACAGAACTGAGGAACTGGTTCATGAGTTCATGAGTTCACTTGCATCACCTGAAGCCTGAGACTGAGTGGCTTGAGTCAACATTGTCTTCAGTCAGCAGAAGAATGTCATGGATTTTAAGAGCTCACTGGAACTGTTCCTTCTCCCACAACTGGGGCTTTGAAAGAAATGAATGCAGTTGGAACACTGGATTTGCTTTAAGCTGTAAAATTGGCACTAAATATATTTGAGGTTAACCATATGTTAATGAAATTAAGTGAAAGATTGAGTAAGTCAAGTAAATGTAAATGATAGCTCTTGGAAGCCTTTCACCTACCTGTAACCATGACAAGAAAGTGAAAATTCTCAAGACCATTTTTGGTTTCTGCATCTAAGTTAGTTGAGTTTAATTGAAATCCTTCAGAACTTGACTTTAGCATAGTTCACTGCTTTTACCTTGAGTTTATTAAATTTTTATGTCTTCCATATTCTATGCATTTAGTTTTCCAGTAAATGACCACAGTACAGTGGTTTCCCAGCAGTGAGGTAATACTACAGAAATAGTCCAAGCTGAGTATGCTTACAAGTGTTACATTTTTGTCTTTGTTTCTTGCTCTTTTCTTTTTTTTTTTAAATTTTCCTGCAGAAAAGGGTTCCAGACTGTTTAAAGTTTTTCTAACAGGAAATGTATACAGAGCTTTGCTGTTTATAAACATCACTCACTATACCACCTACCCAGGGCCTTACCCAGTGTGTGTAGAACCATCCTGCAGATTTTTAATATAATCAGGCTGTTTGACTGAGATGGTCCTTTTTTTTTTTCCTAGGCTTTATTGTAAATGAAAGCCTAGATAAAACCTAATGGCCTGAAACTCCCTGAGGAGACAAAAGCCAGTGCACTAATATCTTTGTCAGCAAAAAATGAACCCACTGAGGAAGCTCAGGGCTTTCTGTCTATTTGTAAACAAGCAGAAAACACTCTCTGTGGATAAAGAGTAACAGCACTTTTTTATTTTGCCAGAATTCTGCTTCACTTGCTGTTGGACTCTGGTTAAAGGACACCACTTTTCAGCATTTCTATATCAATGAAATAGAACTTACCTGAGTAATTTAAGGAGAAATGAGATGCAGTTTTCATTCATGACCTCTTCTTCTCTAAACCACTCACACACATTGCACCTGGCCTGTGTAGCTCTTCTATCAGACACCTTTTCCTTCTGCAAAGGACTCAGTAAATAGCTAATGCATTTGTGGCGTAAAATTGTAAACTGAGTCCTGTTTATTGCACCACTTTCTCTGGGATGGGCAGAGACACTCAGACCTAATGCCAAGAAAATGCCTTCTTTGGCTCCAGGCATTATTGGAAGCCATCCTCGAGCCAAGGACATTTTGAGGCCTAGATCCAAGTCTGTATGGAGATGGCAGTGCATCATATTTTGTGAAAGATGGAAACTTAACAGTTGAATTCATTTAATAATTATTTAGTGCATATGCCTTGTCAATGTATCAGGCCTCATTTTCAGTTTTAAAGTTCCCCAACAGAAGAGAGAGACAAGAACTGGAAATATTACAACTGACCTTAAATTTTATTTCTGAAAAAAAATATTTGTTACGCCATTTGCCAGCTAGTGCCATTTTTATTATAATTCTGCTTTGCACAGCAAATCTCTCATTTTCCAAATGTGTGTGAACCCAAAAAGTGCCAAATTTCACCAAAAAAAAGTAAAGGATCTCTTTGCTGAGTCTGCTGGTAATGATACATCATGTTGTAAAATAGCTTTCATGTAGCTCTATTTTATTATTTTATTGAAATAATTTATTTAGAATAAAAGTGGACTTGTTTATTTTTTATACATTAATTACAAAACCTATTAATGAGAAAAGAGCTGACAGGCAAATCTCAGTATTAGGTGGGTCTCTTTGTGATAAAAAGATTTTAATAATTGCTTTTCTGCAGTGTATGTTTTCTGTATTATTGTGAGTTTAGATTCATGCTAAATTTTGAGCATTGTACCATGAAATGGGATGGAAATCTGTGCTTGTTTCTGACAGGGAATCAAACAACGGCCTTGGTGTTGTTGTGCCTAATCCAAAGCAGCAGTAAAGAAAATGACTTCTGGATTGAGCTTATTTGCTAAATTTCCTTATTTGTAACTGACAATAATTCAGATCTGAAATCTGATATTGACTCATCCATCTGGCTTTTTATTTGTAGAAATATAGGTCAGTACAGTTCTAACACAGTGAATCATGGAAATATTTTTGTCTGCAAGTAAGAACTATATACACATTACATGTTATTCCCAGCCCTCCTTTTCATGCATTATGGGTTATTTAGGGGGATATCATGTGTTTTCTTTGCTGTGGTTGAATATGGTGGTCTCCCAATCTGGACTTTTCTGCAAGTAGTCCAATAGATTTTGTAGTCTCATTAATCAAGTGCACCTGGGAAGTGCATCCACTCACCATGGAGTGACCCTAAAGAACAGAAAACATATTTGTCATATGACAACCTTAAAATATTTCCTGTCCTTTTTTGAGATAAACACCACATATATTTCAAAAATCTCTTGATGGAATGAAAGTAATGCCACCTCATGCTGAACCCTACTCTCTTGTTCATTGTAGATTTAATTGCTCTTGGATAGTTTTTGACCATCTCAGCATCATCTCTGTTCTTTTCTGAGGGATCCTGACATCTGTCCTAAAGGCTGCTTGAAAATCTCTGTGTAGAAGGGGCACCACTGCTGTGAATCCAGTGTTCTCCCAACAGAACAAGTCCTGTTGTTCATCTTCTGTTTGCATTTCCTATCCCTTCCCTTTCTGGTTGTAAGGAAAGTTTATATAGCAGGTCATGCTCAGTCTGCTTTATTTCCTTGTTTTAACCAATTAGGTTGGAATATTACTTTTTAATATCCAAATCAATATTTTCTAAAATAACCTGATTCTTATTTGAATTTTCTTATTATGTACAGGGTGTATATCTGGGACATAACAAGTGGTGCATTTTTGCTCTTGTATTAAGAGGAAAAACTATATAGATATTCTAAGATTTTCAGTTCAGCTCCCTTCCTCTTAAATTGGTTTGCACAATTTTTCTATTTCAGTTGAAAGCAAAATTTGAAGAAAAAGAGAACTTTTGAAATCCAAGAACTACAGCACAACACTGAAAGAAAAGTATTCCCATATTCCATGTTATTATGAATATGAGCACAAGGAAAACATCATCTCCTTGGTAGCCTGTGATGTGAAGACTCTACCAAAACCCCCATTCAAGTACTTAAAAATGTTTATGCACTATTATATTTCTATCTATAAATTAATAGGCATTAATGTGGTGTGACTTTAACAGAAAGGAAGTGTTCTAATCAGAAAATCACAAACTATTTCATTTGGAATGTGATTACTCCTTGCAGTGAATTTATAAGTTATTTGACTGCAGACTTAGTAAAGAGAGAGAATTTGTGTTTTGTGACATTTAGAAAGTACATCTAAAAGTTCATATTAACCTTGTTAATGTTTGTATTTTACTATGGGGAGCAGAGCCTTTGTTCTTGGAAGCAGAAATTGAACTCTACCTTTAGGACTCAACCAAAATAAATATCTTTATCCTAACACCAAAAGTGACCTTTCTGTGAAATGGAGCATTTCTTACTCCAAGGTTGGTGATGAGCAGGAAGCACAAAAAGAAGAGACAAATCTCCAGCAAATCCACAGGACACCCTCTGATGCAAACAGCAGCAACCACAACTAGAAGGGTAAATAACCCATATTAGAGAGTGCACAGTGGTGTGATTTCAACACCCATCTCTGTTTAATGTCTTGCTGTGATACATGTTTCAGCTGCTAGAAACCATTTATAAGCAACAGGAAGATATCCTAATGCCATATATATATTAAAAAAAGGCAGAGTGGGTTCTCTACTATGAAATTGCCAGATAAAAACAATTATAATAAATCACCTGAGAAAAAAAAATCCTTGAGTGAACAGGAGTTGTGGTCTCAGCCAGTGTCAGGACTCCCATTGACAGCAGCAGAGAAATATTTTACCTCTGCTTTTTGGCCTGATGCTTCTCCTGATGGGAGGAGCATCACTAGATGCAAGGTTCAGTTGTCACATCAGATGTCCCTTAAAAATCCTGTAATAAGTGCTGGGTTCTGTGCCTCATTCCCAAGGAGATCCCACGTGGAGCACTCGGAGTTCTAGAAGCAACACCTGTCTCCAAATGATTTAGTTCACACTCCAGCTTTTTTGCCAAACTCATGGTTTGTTTGGCATTTGTGGAAGCAGGAATCCTGAAGAAAAATGTCCCGCTCACCTTGCTGACCTCAGGCACCCATTGCCTCCTGCACACAATGCTCTGTTTCTTCCCAGATTTCTGGAAGACAGAAAAGCCAGGGGAAAAAAAAAAAAGCCAGAAAGCCAGAAAAAAATAGAGAACTGCCCTCCACAAAAGCTGTTTTTTAAAGGAGATGTCAAGGCAGTTTATGCAAAAGATTCTAGGAAGATCTTTTGCAGGTTTCCTCTTTTACTTATCTCCTCTCCTTTTTCCCCTGTTGATTCTCAAACTTTGCTTTTATAGCTCTCTTTCACCAGCTCCACTTTTTATGTATAATTTTGTATTTATTTTTACCTCTTATATTTTCTCAATTTTCTGATTTTTTTTTTCTTTCTTGTTGACCTCTCTCAGGCCAGTGACATATTCAAAGACCAGGAAAGCTTCAGTCTTCAAATAAGGAAACTAACTGGAATAAGTCAGAAATAAAACATTTCTGTTTTCTTTTGATGTCCAGCTCCCTTAAACTGTCAATTTTAAGAACAGGAATTTTATCTAAAAAGTAGAAAGAATTCTTTTTATAGCTACAAGCAAAAATAAAATATTTCCTTACGGAAGTAGGATATGCACATTGGGACAATGCCTGATTTTAATAAGAACTTCAAAAGGCAATGTGATTATTTTAAATTATGATTTATGCCTTTGATGTCAAAATGAAAGACAATTACATTTTATTTTGCAAAAGCAAACTTTACAAAGATTTGTTTTTACTTTCATTTTAGGCCTGTGATAATGCTGTGTGTCTGAACTGAACTGTTTTGGCATGTGAAGCATTAATTCACACTCTGAGTGGATCTATTTGGTTCTCATCAAGATAATTTAATCACTACATTTTACAAGTTATCATATTCTGGTGTCTTTTACAGAAAATAATGAAGCCCCACAACAAAGTTTTCTTGTAGTCCAGTGAGCTCACTTAGCTTGCTTGTCCTTGATCACTAATTGCTGTTAGTTTTGAGGGTGATATTGCACTGATTTTTAAATTGAAGTGTTGAAAGATAACATCCCTGGACCAACATCTTGCTAAGAACAGCAGTTATTTGGAAAAAGAGAGGAAACATCTTGTATTTCCCAGCTCTTGAACTAGGGGTTACATTATGCATTCAAATCTCCCACACAGGCAATGCATGACCCAGTAGAACAAGGTCAAAACACAATTTGTTTTAATCAATTTCCTTGATATGTTTGAATAAAATGTATGCTAAATAAGGATCAAAACATACCAAAAATACTTTCTATTTTAAGGGTAAAAAAAACCCAACAAGAAAACAAGCCACTAAAAGTTTTGTAACAGAAAACATCTTTTCCAACTTTCCCTCTAGTTTATTTTCAAATGATAACCTCATCTTCAGCAGTTTCATGGGATGTCAGTCAGAATTTCCCTCTAAAGGATCCCCATTTCAGGAGTGAACATAAATACATGGATTTTTAGGAGGATGGGGTACTTCTGTTATGACCTGCCCCCTGAAGGCAAGGGTGACCCAGGTTCTTGTTAAAATAGATTCCTTGGGGCAGATTCGAGTGAAAAAAACCTGAATAGTTGATGTTTATAAATATATATATTTATATATATAGGGTTTATTTTAGGACAATTTGGTTGCAATGGGTGGTGGGTGTGCACCCCCTCGCCACCCAGGTTGATGCATGGTTTGATTGCTTGAGTAATTAACCATCAACATTTCAGTCTCTCACACTTCACCTCTGTCCTCTCTGGAGTCTCACAAGATGTACAGAATTTGAAACTACATTTTATTTTATTTTATTTTATTTTATTTTATTTTATTTTATTTTATTTTTATTTTCTTTTATTTCAATTCATTTCATTAAAATAGAGAGTTGGATTTTTGGTTGGGTTCTTTTCTTTTTGTTTTGCAGAGAAGCACTCAAATCAGTAAATCTTCTTCCACCAGTTTCTATCCAGGTTATCCAAGCTTCAAATCCATGTCCATGAGTATAAAACAAGGACATAGTGTTATTGTTTAAATCATGCTATTTTATTCATTAAAAGAGAAATATTTCTAGGAAAATCTTAACATATAAAAAACTGTATTTCACAGAAGGAAAAATAACTGGCAAGGAGAAAATTGCAGGCTGACATTTAAAGAATTTGTGTGAGTTCAGAAAAAAAAACATAACAGAGCTTATTTTTATAAAGATGCCAAATTTTCCAAAAAATAAGTATTTATACTCAAATACTACTATGTCAGCATTTCCATTTTATCTTTCTAGGTTTTGTAGGTTATATGTAAAGGCTTTCTTGCCTTTGAACTGAGTTTAGACTCTTTATCACCTGTAATGAAAAGGAATTGTCTTTGTTTCAGACAGCTTTAAGGCATCATACCCTAGATATCACTTCAAGTTTAAAATGAATCCCAAAGGAGATCTGTTTTGTGAATCTCCAAAACAAGAATTTAATGACAATTTTTTCCAATAGGGATTTAAGCTCTGAAATCTGTTGGTCCAGACCTAAATACATCCAGGACTGAAAAGTTACATTCATGGGATGTTCAAAGGTATTAGACAGGTTGAGTTTTGGATTTACATCTTCCCTTGGAACTGGCTTTTTGATGATTTTGAGAGGTTTTCCCTTGGCCAGCTTTCCAGCTGCTTACTGGCAGTGAAGGGATTGATAGACATGGGTCTTTTTTTGTTTGACATATGAGCAGTTCTGCTCTTTGGAAAACCTGACATTCTGCCAAAATGGATGTTGCTCTCTCAGAACATTTCTTGAGTATAATCTGTCAAACAGGTAAATCTGACTAATTAATTTTTTTCAAAAATTGAGAGATTTCCTTTGCTATAATACAAACCTAGAAGTTTGAACTTGGTGGGTTCCAGCTCTTCATCAGTCTGTGTGACAGAGACACCAGAACCTAGAAGGTCCAAAAGTCCAGTTGAGGCAGGAGCTTTGGAGATTCAGACTGGGAGATTTATCACCTGCATCCTTGGGAATGTTGGGAAAATACCAACCTCTGAGTAGGTTCTCAAGAGTCCGTCTCCAAGCTGCAAAGTCTAAACCTCCAAGTCCTTCAGAGCTCATAGGCAATTTCTCATTCTCCTCCCTGAGTGAGTCAAATCTACATTCTAGATAAAGTGTGTTCTTCTTTATTCTGAAAGTTCCCAAAGGCTTTTCCAAGGCTATATCCTATTTCTACAAAATAAAAGGAAAATTATCTATAGCCCAATAGTCCTGGATAAGGCTGCAAGAAATGGTATTGAAGCTGATGGAAATATTCATGCTGGCAAAATCAGTAAGTCTGAGTAGTATTATTAGGACAGTGGCAATATTTCATTTTTGGAAAAAGGCAATTTTTTAAAAGAAATACTTACGTTAAACAGTTTTTCCACCTTCAGCTAGGTTTAAGTTTAACATCCTAAGATAATGAAAGTTCATTTAAAATAATCTCTAAAGCAGATTGGTCACCTTATATACTGGCCACACTATACAGCTTCTCTGATAGTAACACAGTAGCTTTAGTTTTGCACTCATATATAATTAAACCTGGATTTCTTTTTGTTATCATTGTTATTATTTTAATATGCATTGGAAAATTCTCTAATCCATAGGAAAAAAAAAAAAGGAATGGGCATTTTCAACACTATAGTTTCAGTATCTTATGCAAGTAAAACAGGTACTTTTTTTCACATTCTATTTAGATAATACCTTTATCTATAATGCCTAAATTTCTGTGGCCAGTAGACCT